>CM042253.1:6140595-6355595 GCA_023566225.1 Romanogobio albipinnatus | reverse complement strand
CACACCGAACAAATGTGCTGAGGGCAGCGCAGCAAAGACTCTAGAGCTCCGTTTTGAGCTCCGCTTTCGCGATTCGATACTTTTTTGCTACAGTGTAATGTTAATAACTTTCTGCGGCCAGCATTTCTGGAAATGAACGAGGATAACACTTTTTTTAAGACCTAACTAAATTAAATTTAAGACCTCGGGTGAAAATCTGGCCGTTTTTAAGACGTTTTAAGGCCTTAAATTTAAAAAATAAAATTTTAGACATTTTAAGACTTTTTAAGACCCCGCGGGAACCCTGTGCATATATGCTATTTTAAATAGCATACTGTATATGCCAGCTCGTCAATATTTAACTTTGTACAAGAAAACAGCCCTTAGTAGTAGGCTATTGTAGTGTCTCAGGAGATCGCGCTCATTGGCACACAGCTCTTCTGTAGTTACTGCACTGGAGCAGGCAAGCTGCAGATAAACTCAGACTTCAGCGAACGTCAAATAACTTTTGTCTGGTTAATAGGCTACTTTTAAAGACAATTGGCCTTAGCCATAATGTCAAATCAAATGGAAGAATGAAGGTGTTTCTGATCACACACATTTATTAAAACACAGAAGAACAACAAAAGAACAAGAAAACGGGAAAAACACGCAGACCGAAACTCGGGATTTAATAGACTACATTTAACTTATTAGCAGCACAATTAACTTTTTGTTGTGCAAAGCATAGACAACCAAATAAATTATGTTGTTGAAATATATATTGTAAGGTGGTCATATGAACTACACGAATAAACGTTTAAAAAACATAATGCAAAATCAAAATTGAATAGCTTCGGATTGCGAAAAGTGCGTGTAACGGATGAGTTATTAGTTGGGTTAGTAAAATATTATAGTTTTTAAGTAGAATTTGTTTAATGTAGTAAAATAAAAATTGATTAAAAGTGCACAACTCTTCAAGTGGAAGAAAGCTAAGTTTTTTCGTGATTCGACGTGACAGCTCGTAGCTCGCTGCGCAGCAGCGCAAGACGCAGACTGTTTACGTGATAATATTTTGAACGAACGGGTGGCAAAAATCTGCATATAATTAGTTAAGTGAGGACTGCGTTTATAAAGTGATCTAACATAATATTAGACAGTACCCAAACATAATATTTGACGGTGCCCAGGGCCCCTTAGATGTCCTGTGCCCCTGGGCAAGTGACCAGTTGCCCTAATGGTTAATCCGGCCCTGTTTTGTACCAGTTATAACAACTGAATAAGTGAGCTCAGCATTTCTGTCGTGTAATATTCTGTTGTGTGATGAAATGAATAGGCTACATTTCTCAATATTCTCATATTCTCTTCTTCTCTGTATTTCCTCCTTCGGCAGCCACAGACTCACAGAACAACAGCACAAACAGTGTTTATTATTAAATACCTTTCAATATTTCAATAGTCACATTTTAGTCACGCTAAATAGTCACACTAAATATTCAGCTCATATCATGCAAGTCATTTACTAGAACAAGAGCTTATGCAATCAATGTCACTGAACGCACCATTACATCATATAAACTCATGGCCATTATGTATGTCAGCCAACATCACAAAAACATCAGACAGTAAACTATAGAGTAAGAGTGAGTGAACAAAGACCGATCTGTGGGTAGAATGTGTGTGTTTGATGCCTTACAAACCTCTTCATAAGAAGCATTAATACAGATGACAGTAAAGCAGGGCTGATGTTACATAAGAACATTGTTTTATCGTGCGAGTGCTTGTGTCCTCCACGAGCGGAGGATTCTAATCTGATGTGAACGAAGAGGAGGGATTCAGAATCATTCCAACGAATCGGTTCTTTCGAACGGCTAGTTTTGCTGAACCGATTCTGTTCCCACTTTGTTTTGTTTTTTTGCTGGTACATTGACATTTGTCTTTGTCCTGTATTTTATGTAAACCTACAATATTTTTTGATATAGCCTACCTATCGTATTGATTGTATTTGAAATAACGTTTGATGATTATTGCGATGTGTAAGGGAATTATTTTGATTAAAGACGATGGGATTTTTTCAATAAAATGTTGTTTTTACTCCTTGGATCAGTCTACCAAAGTATGTTTTATACAGTAGCTAGTTATGGAATTCCAAAGCTGACATAATCATAAATTAATAAAAATACAAATAAATGTAGGGCTGTCAAAAGATTAATCACGATTAATCACATCCAAAATAAAAGTTTGTGTTTACATGATATATGTGTGTGAACTGTGTATAATTATTATTTATATATAAAAACACACACAAGCATGTATATATTTAAGAAAAATGTATTATATTTATACATAAAATATTAATATTTATATATAATATATATATTATACAAATGTATACAGTATATACATGCAAATATTTCTTAAATATATACATGAATATTTATATAAACATAATAATTATACAGAGTACACACAAATATATTATGTAAACACAAACTTTTATTTTGGATGTGATTAATCGTGATTAATCTTTTGACAGCCCTAATATATATATATATATATATATATATATATATATATATATATATATATATATATATATATATATATATATATATATATATATTTGAAAGAGTATTTTTACTTTTATTTCCTCATGTATGTATGATTGTATTTTTTCCCACATTTAAATGCAATAAATAAATGTAGAAAAAAATTTATGAGGAAATAAATAAATGTAGACATAAACACAAATATAGCCTACATAAATAAATGTTGAAATAAATAAAAGTGGAAATAAATAAATTGAAAATAAATAAATGTGGGGAAAAATACAATTATACATATATAAGGAAATAAAAGTAAAAATACTCACTAGTATAGGCCTACTGTAAATACTGTATTTTTTTTTTTTTTTTTTACATTTTTGTATATTTATTTATTTATGTATGTATTTATTTATTTATAATTATGTCACCTTTGGAATTCCATAGCCAGTAGCTGTACAGCATTCAGTAAGTAGTACGATTGGTCAATTCGACAGAATCATTCAAACAAACCGACTCATAAGAACGATTCGGTGGATTCGTTGAAGGATAGTTCAGACTTCCGAGAGCTAGATTTGTGTGCCGTTTTCTCCGCAGTCGGGATAAGGCACAGGATAAAATATGGATCATTATGCCACTTTCTCTGCGATTCCTCACAGAGGCTGTGAAAGACGGAATATTTGAATCTACCAGTCTTTCAGCCCGAATCGTTTTTACGCATAATGGATGCGTTGAGTTTCGCCGTGACGATCTTCTGGTTTGTGCTCATCGGTGAGAACAGAATGAGCAGGTGAGGATGCGCGTGCCCTTCACCTCAGGATGAGGATGCAGACATTCCATACACATCTGAGTACTGAGTAATTGATTTGAGCTCATTTAGTAACATCTTTTAAGCAGTGAATACATCTGTGATCTGTGAACATCCGTCTTTTCAGTAATGGCTTAAGTTGACATTTCCAGTGAGGCTTTAAGCTGCATCTTATTATGCCTCCAACATGAAACAGAATTGAGCATAATTTCTTATATGACAAGCTGAATGTTAAAGATGCAGATCCGATATTTTTAGCCAAGTCTTCATTCTCAGGCACATCTTAAAATATTGAGTATAGGTTATCAATTCAAATATTGTATCTGTGGAGCGCATGCTTATCATTATATATTCACATACAGAACCAACTATATCTCATATTCTCGTTGTTGCATGGAAATGGGGGCAGTTTTTCACGTGCGTGTCTTTGTTTTATTAATAGATTGTTATGTATCGCTGTTGGTTGTTAGATATAAATAATATGCTATCATAAATATTGCTCCTTTACTTCGAGACTAAAATGTGCATGCATTTATTTGTATATGCACATGCACACGCCTCTGTTGTGCAGTTCACAGTTTATCTTACTTGTGGATGCATGTCAACACATTATAGGTCTTTTGCCCCCTTGTGTACAGTTCACTTATTACTTATGAGCTGTTCTGTTCTTTTTTGGGGGGGGTGAATCATGACTGTAGTTCACATCTTAAAATCCAAAATAATACACAGGCATAATGTTATACTCCGATCAGGCATAACATTATGAGCACTGACAGGTGAAGAATAACACTGATTATCTCTTCATCACGGCACCTGTTAGTGGGTGCGATATATTAGGCAGCAAGTGAACATTTTGTTCTCAAAGTTGATGTGTTATGCCGCGTTCCAGGCAACCCGTAAACCCGTGTTTTTCCAACCTTCTACCGGTGAAAGGGCACCGGAACGGCAGTCAAACCCGTGACTTCCCACCCGTGAACTCGTACTAGATCGATGTACTCCCAGTTACGAGCTCTGACGTCACATAGCCCGCAAAACAACAATGGCAGCCCCATATGGATGCGGTGTTACATTTCCAAATATACAAATAACGTAAAATAAAAGGTATAATCGCTTCTCTTACCTTATGCGCCGTTTTTTCTCATCCGTTTCCCTCAAATAACCAAGGAGTAAGCACCTTTGGCGATAGAAATGATTGTGAATGAGCATAAGCCCCATACAGTCCGCCATGCTTTGTTTACATAGCTATCACAATTCCTTGCACTCAGGCAGTTTGGCGTGACTTTGCCTGGAACGCTACAAAGTCGTGAGTCGTGGTTTGAAGTCGTAACTTATGGGCTCAAAAACCTGCCTGGAACGCAGCATTAGAAGCAGGAATAATGGGCAAGCGTAAGGATTTGAGCGAGTTTGACAAGGGCCAAATTGTGATGGCTAGACGACTGGGTCAGAGCATCTCCAAAACTGCAGCTTTTGTGGGGTGTTCCCGGTCTGCAGTGGTCAGTATCTATCAAAAGTGCTCCAAGGTCCGACCAAACAGACGAGCTACTGCAGCTCAAATTGCTCAAGAAGTTAATGCTGGTTCTGATAGAAAGGTGTCAGAATACACAGTGCATCGCAGTTTGTTGCGTATGGAGCTGCATTATCGCAGACCAGTCAGGGTGCCCATGCTGACCCCTGTCCACCGCCGAAAGCGCCAACAGTGGGCTCGTGAGCATCAGAACTGGACCATGGAGCAAAGGAAGAAGGTGGCCTGGTCTGAGGAATCACGTTTTCTTTTACATGTCCGGGTGCGTGTGCGTCGCTTACCTGGGGAACACATGGCACCAGGATGCACTATGGGAAGAAGGCAAGCCGGCGGAAGCAGTGTGATGCTTTGGGCAATGTTCTGCTGGGAAACCTTGGATCCTGCCATCCATGTGGATGCTACTTTGACACGTACCACCTACCTAAGCATTGTTGCAGACCATGTACACCCTTTGATGGAAACGGTATTCCCTGGTGGCTGTGGCTCTTTCAGCAGATAATGCGCCTGCCACAAAGCAAAAATGGTTCAGGAATGGTTTGAGGAGCACAACAAAGAGTTTTGAGGTGTTGACTTGGCCTCCAAATTGGCCTCTTCTGTCTTTCTGAGCAATGTGTGTGTGTTTCATAGTCAGGCTATGAACAGACAGCGCGTTTTCTTCTGTCTTTCTGATCGTCGTGTGTGTGTCATAGTCAGGATATTCATAGACAGCGTCTTCTCTTTTGTCTTTCTGATCGTCGTGTGTGTGTCATAGGCACGATATTCACAGACAGTGTGTTCTCTTCTGTCTTTCTGATCATTGTGTGTGTGTCATAGTCAGGCTATTCACAAACAGTGCGTTTTCTTCTGTCTTTCTGATCGTCGTGTGTGTGTCATAGTCAGAACTCAGGCTATTCACAGACAGCGTGTTCTCTTCTGTCTTTCTGAACGTTGTGTGTGTGTCAAAGTCAGGATATTCATAGACAGCGCGTTCTCTTCTGTCTTTCTGATCGTTGTGTGTGTCCTAGACAGGATATTCACAGAATGAAGTTTCAGTAACAAAGTTCGGGAGGAGCACATTCAAATGATCTATCTAATCATCATGTCATTCCAACCAGTAGACATGTTGATTACTGTCAGCAATCAGTAATCAACACGTCTACCCAATCAGCACAAGTGGAGGATCATATAAATACCCAGTCAACTTACCAATGTTCCTCGACAAGTTTTGCAGCATTTGGTCCTAACCATCCATTACAATGTCCGAATTAGAACTTTATCCGTCCGATGACGATTCTCTTGTTGCCCAGGATCCCCTACAGCATCCCACTGATGCAAGGAGCACCCCGACTCAACAGAACACTGCAGCCGAACCTCCAGCAACACAGTGCGGCCGTCGGCCCAGCCGTGCCGCCTCCCGTACCACGAGACGCCGAGGCTTGCCATCGCCTCCACCATCAAGACATCCATCATCTCCAGCTTCCTCCTACACTTCAGCACAACCTACGATTCCAGCAATAGAAAAATGGACCGTGTTGGGGTTAAGACAAGCGCTAATCAGCGCTGACGTGCATTTTTCCAGAAGAATGAATAAATCTCAACTATACAACCTGTACGTGTCACTCCAAGCAGCTTTTCCATCTCCAAAATCCATTCCACCTTCCAGAACCGCAAATAGGTCAAGAAATCACAAGGCTCCAAACTCACGCTCTCATAAAACACCCTCTCCGTCCCTCGCAGGACCGGTCCTTCCTTGAGCATCAGTCTGCTGCAGCAGGCCTTCAGCTATCCTGGGCCGCGCCCCAGATCCCGCCTTAAATTACTATCTTGCGATAATTGCAGAACTCGCGTTATCGTTTGGAGGGACCCATTTTTATACTTACCATAAGCTGTTCTCAGCCAAATGTGCCGTCCGTGTAGCTCAGTGGAACCAGTGTCCTTACTGGGGCGCTTTAGACACAGAATTACACAACAGAGTGTTCTTAGGCTGCCGTAACATCTCCTGCGCGGTTTGCAGATCTGTTTCTCACTCCACCACAGCTTGTCCTTTGATTAACCCTTCAAATCCCCCCAGCACAGATTCACCACAAGTAAAATCTACCAGTTATGTCCCACGGCCAGCAAACATCAATTTCAACGACTCTTCCATCGATTCCAAAAGAAGAAACACCTTCTCATCCAGCAGTCAAGTTTGCAACAATTTCAACTCAGGACGATGCTCACGACAGCGTTGTCGTTACATGCACATTTGCAGCTATTGTGGCGGCGCTCATGCCCGCACAATATGCCCTATAAAAAGAGCCGTAAATAAAGATTGAAAAAATTACCTGTCGACTCCTGTGAATGATTCCTGTTTGTCTACTGAATTATCTCACCACCCTAACACTAACTTTACTGACTATTTACTGTCTGGTCTCGAGCACGGTTTCAAACCCGGTGTTGAAAGCCTCCCAACTCAAAGTATCATATGTGACAATCTCCAGTCTGCTCTCGCTGAGCCTGACACAGTTGATATTCTAATCAATAAAGAAATCGAATCAGGCTTCATGATCGGACCCTTTAACACTCCCCCTTTCGAGTGTTTCCACATCAGCCCTATCGGAGTGGCCACCAGGAAGTTTTCAGGCAAAAAACGCTTAATAATCGACCTCTCAGCCCCTCACAACTCCCCATTTCCAAGCATAAACAGCCTAATCTCGCTTGAAGAATTCTCTCTCAATTACAACAACATCCATCAAGCTATAACCTTGATTCAAGACGCGGGTCGCGGCGCTTGGCTCGCCAAAGTCGACATCACTTCCGCATTTAAAGTGATGCCAATCCACCCAGATTCATGGCATTTATTAGGCGTACGCTGGCACGGAAAATTTTACTTTTCTGTACGTTTAACTTTTGGCTGCAAAAGTAGCCCCAAGATTTTTGACATGCTATCAGAAGTTATCTGTTGGATTCTTTCCAACAACTACTCAATTCCCTACATAATTCACTTGCTAGATGATTTCCTAATCATCTCACCACCTCCATCCCAGCTACACATCTTCTCACAGTCCAAAATGTCTTTGCTGAGCTCGGGATTCCAATCGCCCAAGACAAAACCATGGGCCCAGCCATGTCCATTGAATTTTTGTGCATCCACATGGCCCACCCAGCTGTTAGACTCACCGCGGTCACCAACATCCTCAGCACTGTTCGAATTGTATCCTTTAGTCATAGCAGCCTTCCTGTGGGGGAAAGAATGGTCCACTAACAGCATTTTAGTGCACTGTGACAATGAAGAAACCGTGCATTGCATTAACAAAGGACGTTCACATTCCCCCGCACTAATGCCTCTCCTGAGACGCCACATTTGGATTTAAGCCTGTGACCAATTAATCATAACTGCAAAACATATTCCTGAGTCCAAAAATCAAATAGCTGACTCTCTCTCCCGTTTTGCTTTCCAGAAATTCAAGCTGTTGGCACCAGAGGCGGACCCATTCCCAACTCCAGTACCTCACTATTCAGAGCTGATATTCCCATAAACCATCCATTGAAACCCCTCCTTGACGCCTCTCTCAATTCCATTCTTCAAGCCGTTTCCCCCAGAACCCTCCAATCTTACCTGAACTGCATGGAAGTGTTTCAAGTCTTTCCACTCCACATACAACCTGAATTTCCCTGATTTTTCTTTGCTTACCATCACTTCATTCATATCTCTTCTCAACAGTATTAAGAACCTCCAAGCCAGCTCCATCAAGGGTTATCTAAGCGGAATTCAATTTATTCACAAACTCATTTTTGGTCTGCCCTCCTCAGAAATAGCCAATTCACAAACATCCATGCTCATCAAAGGCATCCAAAAAACCCAACCCACCCACCCAGACGCCAGACAACCAATAACTCTATATATACTCACTAAATGTATCTCCACCCTCCGCCGAGGCTTCCACTCCACCAATACCGCCCGCACCCTGGATGCAATGTTCATTTTGGCCTTCTTCGGCTTTCTCAGAAGCTCAGAACTCACCATTACGTCCACCTTCAAGCCAAAGTTCCATCCTACACTTTCAGATCTATCAGCGCTAGATGACGAAACCATGTCTTACTTCATCAAACAAAGTAAGACGGATCAAATGAAAAAAGGCCGCAGCAGTGTTATCTCCATACTGGAGCTCAGTCCTACTTCTAGCCCGGCTCACCGGATATTCAAAAAGCAAGTTTGAAACGGCTCATCTCCACTGCCGCAGCAGTGTCATCAACTCCGCTCCGGTAGGAGCTCTGTTACTCCATCCAAACTCGCTCCACTGCCACAGCAGTGTCATCTCTTCCACTCTTAAAGGAGCCCAATTCCCCTTAAAACTGGCTCACTGGATAGTTGGAAAGCAAGTTGGAAACGGCTCATCTCCACTGCCGCAGCTGTGTCGTCAACTCCTCCGCTCACGCAGGAGCTCTGTTACTCCATCCAAACTCGCTCCACTGCCACAGCAGTGTCATCTCTTCCACTCCCACAGGAGCCCAATTCTCTGTACAGCTGGCTCACTGGATAGTTGGAAAGCAAGATAAATATGTCTCATCTCCATTGCCACAGCAGTGTCGTCAACTCTGCCATCACAGGAGCTTTGTTATTCCATCCAAACTCGCTTCACTGCCACAGAAGTGTCTTCTTTTCCACTCCCGCAGGAACCCAGAAAGCAAGTAAAAAATGGCTTGTCTCCACTGCCGCAGCAGTGTCGTCAACTCCACTCCCACAGGAGCTCGGTTACTCTAATCGAACTCGCTCCACTGCCACAGAAGAGTCATCTCTTCCGCTCTGACAGGAGCTCAATTCTCCATACAACCGGCTCATTAGACAGTTTGAAAACAAGTTGGAAAAGGAAGGAGTTTGTTGCCACTGCCGCAGCAGTGCTATCTCCATCCCCAGCCATCCCCAGCTGACTACCAACGAGGTTCACATTTCTGATACCACGACCATCAAAACCTCGGACGATGACAAACAAGACCTCCCGATCCAGTGACTTACCCTCTCCCTTCGATTGGCACAGCATCACGAGCCCTCTCCTCGGACAGCACGGCAAATACGCATACCATTCATTCTATCTGATTTATTTGTAAGTGTGAATGCGTGAACAGCGCATTCTCTTTTGTCTTGTCGCGCTTGAATGGTTTAAAAGCATTTTGAATAAGAGCGTGATCATATAATGTAATGCTAGCCAAATTAAGACTGAAAAAACAAATGTCTCGTTAGTTGCATTAAATATTTGTAATGCGTTAAACTGAAAAAAATTTATTGCATGCATTAACGCTAATTTTGACAGCACTAATTAAAACATGTTCATCCTGGTGGAGTTTTTGAGCCCGTGGGATTTGCCTTAATATGTAAAAATAAGAATACATTTTTCCTTTTCAATTTTATTTGCAATGGGAAACAAAGGCATTTTGTCAGTATGCTGTGACTCAAAAAATTACTATAAAATACACCAATAATGGGGATGATTTAAATATTAATAAAGTTAACGCTTCCCTATGAATAACTGAAGGCTTACAGATTCAACAACTTTTTATTTCACTTCACAGGGTTTCACATTTATTTTTACACCTTTTAAGTTAACTATGAATTAATCATGAATATGCTGCAAATAAGTGCATTGATTATCACTTACATATAATTGCTGTTTCATCCAAGAAATAATAATAAAAAACACACAATAAGATTTACACAATGACAAAATAATTGACTTTTAATAGCTCTTTTAGAGATATTGAAGCAGCTTACAGATTACTAGTTTTAATGTTATGCACAATAAAATATATACTTTCCCCATGCAGCTTGTAGTATAACATGCTACTTTCTCAGAAGATATTTTTAATATTTTTTTTATGTAGATAGTTTGTAGCTTAGCTATTAATGCACTCTTTACATAGCGTTGGGCAAGCTATACATATTATGTTCTTCGTTTATTTCAATGATTTTTTTTTTTTACAGGGATAATTAACATAATTAAATGTTCTCTAGCTCCGAATGTTTCATTACATCTCTCATTAGATTTGAGTGTGTTGATGCAGCTTTCTTTTTCCAATTTAGTAAGTATAATCTTTATTCTAGTAGACCTCACAGTTTTGAACTATGTTAGATACTACATTTCTAAGAACAGCATTCAAGGGATCTAAATCAACAAACCTACTGTATGCAATATAAAGCCAGAAACACTGTTCCAGTAGTTTGATAACTTCCAGAACATATGGAGCGATCACATCGGTTACACTGGTCTGAAGAAAAACCTTTTATATTATATTTATATTTTTGTTTAGACCATTGTACTGAGCTATCATGAATCCTCCCAGGCAGGATTTAAGTTTCCCAAAGTTGTTGTTCATGCCAATTTTTATTCAGCAAGGATGCATTAAATTGATCAAAATTGACAGTAAAGACATTTATAATGTTACAAAGGCTTTCTACAATACTTCAGATGAATGCTGTTCTTTTGAACTTTCTATTCATCAAAGAATCCTGAAAAGAAAGAAAAAAACTGTTTTGAAGAGAAAGTGAAGAACACATGTTTATGTTTTGTCCCCATAGGGCCATGCTGAGTGATATTGGTGACTATGTCGGCACAGACATTGAAATATCCTGGTTGCCTAATCTGGATGATTTAATGAAAGGTTATGCCCGAAACTTTCGCCCGGGGATCGGAGGTGAGTTTGACATCTACAGATCACTGCACTGCTCAACCCATTCTCAGCATCAATATTAAAGGGTTAGTTCCCCCCTAAATGAAATTCTGTCATTAATTCCTCACCCTCACGTCGTTCCAAACCCATAAGACCTTCATTCATCTTCAGAACACAAATGAAGATATTTCTGATGAAATCCGAGAGCTCTCTGACCCTCCATAGACAGCAGTTTAATTAACACTTTCAAGGTCCAGAAAGGAAGTAAAAACATTGTTAAAATAGTCCATGTGACTCCAGTGGTTCAACCTTAATTTAAGCTCACCATTGGCCGAGCACAATCACATGATCACATGCATGTGTTGTGGTGCTTGCGTGAATCCCGTAGGAGAGCGACACGGAAGAGATTGTTAAATAAAGTCGTTATTTTTGTTTGTTTTTGCACACAAAAGTATTCTCATGGCTTTATATCATTAAGGTTGAACCACTGGAGTCACATGAGGGTGAGGAATTAGTGACAGAATTTACATTTTTGGGTGATCTAACACCTCACGCTAAGCATTCCTGCCAGAACAGCGCCCTAATTCCTACAGTCTATTTTTAGTGAGAAGGCGTACCGGTGATATTAAATAGATCAGTGTCTCTCAGCTGCAGTCCTGGTGTCCCGTCGCTCCTCAAACCTGATTCAGATCATCAGCTCTCTGGAAGAGAGATCCTTGAACTGAACGGAGAATATTGACGTTAGTTGCAAAACACATACTATTAAGAATAAGTCGCACAAGTGCAGAGCTGTTCAAAATCCTGCCATGCCACAGAACGCCACTCACATTATTTTCCATTAAATGACATAATTTGTCTCATATCATTGTTAATAGGGGTGTAACGATACACTCATGTCATGATTCCATACACATTATGATACTGAACTCATGATACAATATTATTGTGATACAAAAAGACTCAAAAGATTAACAAATAATGTACTGTTGATCAAAATGCTGAATCTGGCATTACATTGGGGGTGGAAATGAATAGGCTTGGACTTGGTGCTGGAAACCCAATGCACAGGACAATGGTAACACCAGAATAAAAATATTCATGATTCTGAAGCTGAAAATACAGAATTATTTTCGACAAATATGCTTGCACTCTGTCACTGACTAGATAAAATAATATGTAGGCCACTTTTTACTGGTAACATAAGACATTTGACATTATTAGGACCCACAAATATATTCCCGCATTGCATTATTATACATTATAGTCAACATTATATAGTAGTTTAATGTAGTACTGACTCTGTAAACTAGAATTTCTCTCATATTTCATTTTGGGTGAATTATACAAAATACAGATTTTTGGACCAATCTACCTTTTTATATAACTGACTTAAGTTATGACCTTAAAGGAAAAAATTAAATGACTAACTTTTGGCAGTTTTTGCGGATGAGCTGACTTTTATACATGGGGTGGCCAAGGCTACTTTAGGGGGTCCATAGACCGTGAAAGATATCACGATTCATGTGTAATACTTATTTGTTTTCATTGTTTTGACCCATACAACATTGTTTTCTAATAAATAAACTACCAAAATTACACACAATTCTTGATTCCAACTAACATACCACAGCAAAAACTACAAGCCTAACTAATATAAATCTAAAACATTGAAGACAAATGAACAAGCAGTAATACAATAAGAACAGAGCTAAGAATTAAGAAGTCACCAACTTTCTGCAGAGTCAATTGATACAGACCTCCAAACTTCGTGTGGCCTTCAGATGAGCTCAAGAACAGTGCGTAGAGAGCTTCATGGAATGGGTTTCCATGGTCGAGCAGCTGCATCCAAGCCTTACATCACGAAGTGCAATGCAAAGTGTGGGATGCAGTGGTGTAAAGCACGCCGCCACTGGACTAGAGCAGTGGAGACGTGTTCTCTGAAGTGACCAATCACGCTTCTCTGTCTGGCAATCCGATGGACGAGTCTGGGTTTGGCGGTTGCCAGGAGAACGGGACTTGCCTGACTGCATTGTGCCAAGTGTAAAGTTTGGTGGAGGGTGATTATGGTGTGGGGTTGTTTTTCAGGGGTTGAGCTTGGCCCCTTAGTTCCAGTGAGAGGAACTCTTAATGATTCAGCATAAGACATTTCGGACAATTTCATGCTCCCAACTTTGTGGGAACAGTTTGGGGATGGCCCCTTCCTGTTCCAACATGACTGCGCACCAGTGCACAAAGCAAGGTCCATAAAGACATGGATGAGCGAGTTTGGTGTGGAGGAACTTGACTGGCCTGTACAGAGTCCTGACCTCAACCTGATAGAACACCTTTGGGATGAATTAGAGTGGAGACTGTGAGCCAGGCCTTCTCGTCCAACATCAGTGCCTGACCTCACAAATGTGCTTCTAGAAGAATGGTCAAAAATTGCCATAAACACACTCCTAAACCTTGTGGAAAGCCTTCCCAGAAGAGTTGAAGCGGTTATAGCTGCAAAGTGTGGGCCAACTCCATATTAATGCATAATAATGCTATGGAGGAATATTTGTGGGTACTGAAAATATTTGTAAATATTGGCCTACATTATTTTAAAAATATCTAGTCAGTGACAGAGTGCAAGCATATTCGTCTAAAATAATTTATATTTTCAGCTTCAGAATCATGAATATGTCACCATTGTCCAGTGCATTGGGTTTCCAACACCAAGTCCAAGATTACTCATTTCCACCCCCAATGTAATACCAAATTTAGCATTTTAATCAAAAGTAAATTTTTTTGTTAATCTATTACCATATCTCTTGGAGTAACGATACTGAACTATCTGACTTATTTGTAAGTGTGAACGCGTGAACAGCGCGTTCTCTTTTGTCTTGTCGCGCTTGAATGGTTTAAAAGCATTTTGAATAAGAGCGTATCGATATCGATAGTTCAGTATCATGATAGGTATTGAATCGTGACATGAGTGTATCGTTACACCCCTAATAGCTGTTATTTGTTAACATTAGAACGCCGTGTGATTAGAATTAGCATCTAACAATGCACTTAATATTGCCTATGTAATGTCATTCAAATTGAACATGTGAAATAAATGTGAAATATTAACATTTCACGAGTTCACACTTACATCAAATTAAATGTAGTAAAGATTATGCGTATATGGCGTGCTGTCCGGGGGAAGGCTCCAGGCTCGGAATTTGGCCCGAACCCAGAGTATCCCCCCCCGAGAGAGGTAGTATAGAACTACACTGTATTTGAATAAATGGATTATTGATGTATAATAAGAGTTTATTAAATCAAAGTGAGGAGATGGGGTGGTGGAGGGATGCTAAGAAACTGTCAACGACAGGAAGGTAAGTCAGCTGTATATATACCCACCTCCTATCGTTGATTAAATTGATTAGCTTAATATGCTCCCCTCGTGTTTAATTAGGTTTTAATTATCTGTGCGTGCTCCTCCCGAAATTTGTTAATGAAACATCACGTAGTTAAATGTTCATGTGTATCAAGCATAAACCAGGCATTAAAGGTCCTCGGTTGCTTTAGGAGCTACTTCACAATTTTAACATTGAGGCAGAGCCATGTCGCTTCAGGTGATCCGCGTTTGAGTCCTGACCCTGTTCGCCTTGTGCATCTTCTCTTCTCTCACACAGTTTCGTCCAAGGACAAGGGAACGACTAATGTATACAGTCAAACCAAAATTGATTCAGACACCATCAACATTTTCTCACATTATCACAGTTAATTGGCTATAGTTTAGAAAATGGTAATAAAATATGACAAGAACTCAGAATGTCAGTACAAATTCATCTTGATAATGTCAGATAACTTTGATAGAAAGGGATGTAATGGATTACAATCAACCAATCAGCTGTTAAATTTAACTACACAATTAGATAATACCAATTTAGGTCAACCAATGACCAAGCAATGCTTCATTTTGTTCAGTCTGTGTCTGTGTCAAAGGTCGCATTAGCTATTAAAGAAAAAACACTTCAGAAAAACATGGTCCGGTCAAAGTGTCTGAATCATTTTGGTCCCAAATTTGTATTCATTTTACCGGTAGTCACTGTATGAAGAATTTTTGGGTATAATGTCACAGTTTATTTTATTTTTCTATCCTCACTCACATAAATTAACTACAGTGTTCTGCACACACTAGTGAAACATTATATCTGCTGTCTGAATCATTTTTGGTTTGACTGTATAAGCTGTCTACACTGGACGCAACAAAGTGATTGTAGCAGGTCCATTTGTCCATTTGTCAGAAAGGCAGTATGCCATTAATAGAGCTGGGAATGAGTTTACTGTCGGGGATTTGTTGTGTCCTGTCACACTGCATCCAATGTAAACAGAATAACTGATTATAATGGCCTCTATTGCATTTAGTCTTGCTCCGCTCGCATCAGGTAGACACGGTGAAGAGGAGAGTTTTTTTTAAAGAAGGTTTAAAGATGGATAATTTATTTTCTTTTCTCACACATCTCTTCACAGGACCTCCAGTGAATGTCGCCATGGCTATTGAAGTAGCCAGTATTGACCATATCTCAGAAGCCAACATGGTAATGATTGAATATCACCCCATTTCGCATGTATAGTTTATTGTATTGGAAAACAATTTTATTTTTGGCATTAATGTAACTAATCTCAAGTTTTGTTAGCCTGAAAATAGGCTAACTTCCATAAACATAACCAATGTGACAACCTGGTTGCACAGGGAGCGTGCTGGGGACTATTTTCAGGCGCTGTGTAATATAATTGCGCCGCTGCACCCATGGTACGGCAGCAAAGTTTCTTGATTATTGACCTTTTCATTTTCCGTCGGTCTTAGTACACGATGTAACTACAGAAGAGTCAAGTTTTAAAAAGGAAAAATATCAAAACTTTGGTCATTTTTTGGAGCGAGATGCTAACGGTCTAATCAGATTCAATGATCTATGCTAAGCTATGCTAAAAGTGCTACCGCTAGACCCGGAGATCGGCTGAATGGATTCGAAAACGGTAAAACTCAACTGTTTAACTCTATGGGAGTCTGAAAATGAGCCTAAAATAAGTGGAGTGTTGCATTATGCCTAGCATTATGATACATGATACATGCCTTATGCCTTATAAACAACCTTATAATACGTTGGATCATCTCATGAATAATCATAACAACAGTAATAATTCTCATCTATTTGTAGTTATAACTTTTAAGAGTGCAATGCATTATAACTCCAGATGAAGCATTCATCCATAATGCATCGTAAGTGTATTCTTAATGCATTATAGTACACACATAATGCCTTATAAGCAACATTATAATGTGTTGCATCATCTGATAAATAATCATAACACCAGTAATAATACTTACCTTACATTTACATTTATGCATTTGGCAGACGCTTTTATCCAAAGCGACTTACATTGCATTCAAGGTACACATTTTACATTTTGTCAGTTCTTGCTTTCCCTGGGAATCGAACCCATGACCTTGGCGTTGCTAGCGCCATGCTCTACTGTTTGAGGTGCTTACCTAATTGTGGTTATAACTATTATAAAGTATATAGATGATTTATAACACACAATGAACATAATTTTATCCACTTAAGTTATAATGGATTATATATCCCATAGTTTCATATCCTTTACTTTCCCAAGTCTCATATCTTGGCATTGTTTACTTAAGATCTGTACAGTATCAAAATACATCATATGAGTGTCTTTTGCTGCTTAAAGTAAAGTGACAAAAACAAAGTCTTCTTTTAAACATCTAAAGCATTTTATAATGTGCTCATAATATTTATAAGTTGTCTTTAAGTAAAGTAACACAAGTAAAGGGTAAGTTTAAAGTAACACAAGTAAACACAAGTAAAGGGTTAGGTCACCCAAAAATGAAAATTCTGTCATCCTTTACTCATCCTCAAGTTGTTCCAAACCTGTATGAGTTTCTTTGTTCTGCTGAACACAAAAGAAGATATTTTGAAGAATGTTTTATAACAAAGCAGATAGAGAAACCATTGACTACCATAGTATTTTTTCCCTACTATGGTAGTCAATGGTTGCTCTATGTGCTTTGTTACAAACATTCTGTTCAGCACAGAACACTCCATAATCACGGTGAAATCAATGTAATGCATAGTGGCTTGTTAAACTTTTGATTTGAAGTAAACTCGTCTGTAAATGAGGACAATTCACAACAATAATCCCGACGGGTCTCAAAAACATAAAACCGTAGATGTTTAGTTTGTGTGCATTTGTGTTGACAGGAATACACCATGACGATATTTCTGCGGCAGAGTTGGAAAGATGACCGCCTGTCCTACAACCACACAAACAAAACTCTGGGCCTGGACAGCCGCTTCGTGGACAAACTCTGGGTACCAGACACATTTATCGTGAACGCCAAATCAGCCTGGTTTCATGATGTTACTGTGGAGAACAAACTCATACGCCTGCAGCCTGACGGAGTCATTCTCTACAGCAGTCGGTATGTGGCCATGCTTTAAATGGGTTTCAGAGTAGTTTATGTATTGGCTATCATGGGCAGAACAGTAAAGCATGTTGACAGTTTACTGTAAAGTGGAGGAAATGTAAGTAAACAAAAATTTATAATTACAGCATTAATTTGTAAAGTGGTCTGTTTTATTAACAAATAAATAAATATTTTAAATAAAAGGCCACCACTGACCAATCACATTCAGGTATTTCTGGAACTAATTACAAACAACAGAATTACAAAATATGTAAAAATACATTGATAACAAATCAAATGTATTCCTTTGAAGAGAGACAGCAATATCATATTTTAAAAGGATCATATATTTTACAAGCTTTCCAGTGTTTGAATGCTCCATGTTCGAAATGTTTATCATGATGTTTTCCCTTTCAGAATCACATCTACAGTTGCATGTGACATGGACCTCACCAAATACCCCATGGATGAACAGGAATGCATGCTAGACTTGGAAAGCTGTGAGTAAGGAGAAGGCTTGTATCTGGCATCTCTTGTCTTAATTTATAGTGTTTATTTATGTTTGTTTATGATCTGTGGCAAAATGCATAAACACTGCCACTACGTTAAGACTGAGGGCCCTATCATACACTGGTGCAATGTGACACCAGGCGCGAAGCAAGTGTTTTTAGCTAGTTTCAGCCCGACGCAGTTCTCATTTTCACTGGTCTGAAAACAGGTGTGTTCCGGATTGTTGGTGCATTGCTATTTTGAGGAACTGAAAACAGCTGCGCCATTGACCAACAAATGGTCACAGTATTTTTTGAACTACACACGTACAGTCTGCTTATTACACATACATGGACACGCAACAGCACACACATTTTTAAATATTACATATTAAATATTTAAAAGGATTTAATATTTAAAAAAAAGGATTCCTCTCTGGAGAAGCGTTCAGTCTTTCCTTCATGTAAATAGTGAATCCGCTATGCGAGCACAACTGGCTTTTAAAGGGAATGTGAGATGAGACTCTGATTGGTTTATTGTACGTTACGCCCAAAACACACCCATGACTCATTAAGAGACTAGGGACAACCCTTTTGGAACATGCGCCTGGTGCACTGACCATTTTTCTGTCATTAAAGTGGATTCGGACATGCCATAAGTGCACTTGCGCCATGCTCTTCAGACCATGATCAGATCGTTAAAACAGGGCCCCGAGTCTTAAGAACTAGTTTGACCAACTAGCAGTTAGTCAAGTTAGGCCGGCTACAGACTGCAAGCGTGGCGTGAGCGTCTCAGCTGCGTGGCGTGTCCGTTTTTATTTTGGCTCCCATGTTAACAGGTTAGAGCGTGCACACTGCCTGCGTGAGACGCTTATGCGTGCATGCTAGAAATAGAACCGACGCCTATCTTTCACGCGACACGCAAGCGTGTTGGAAGCGTTTCCAGGTAAAATAGGAAAATATTTGTATATGTCATTTTGACACAAATGCATATTAATTAATGACATTTTGACGTTTGAAAGTCTCTAGGTTGACATAAATGCAGATATAATTGTAATTCTTAAAAAATTATAATATCGATTTTCAAATATTGCACCTTTCAAAGCAGAACAAAATATTTTGTAGCCTATTTTGCCATCAATACTGCCGAGTGCCGACGTTGTCTTTGCTGTAGGCTATACACTCACCTAAAGGATTATTAGGAACACCTGTTCAATTTCTCATTAATGCAATTATCTAATCAACCAATCACATGGCAGTTGCTTCAATGCATTTAGGGGTGTGGTCCTGGTCAAGACAATCTCCTGAACTCCAAACTGAATGTCAGAATGGGAAAGAAAGGTGATTTAAGCAATTTTGAGCGTGGCATGGTTGTTGGTGCCAGACGGGCCGATCTGAGTATTTCACAATCTGCTCAGTTACTGGGATTTTCACGCACAACCATTTCTAGGGTTTACAAAGAATGGTGTGAAAAGGGAAAAACATCCAGTATGCGGCAGTCCTGTGGGCGAAAATGCCTTGTTGATGCTAGAGGTCAGAGGAGAATGGGCCGACTGATTCAAGCTGATAGAAGAGCAACTTTGACTGAAATAACCACTCGTGGCGGATGGGCTACAACAGCAGAAGACCCCACCTGGTACCACTCATCTCCACTGCAAATAGGAAAAAGAGGCTACAATTTGCACGAGCTCACCAAAATTGGACAGTTGAAGACTGGAAAAATGTTGCCTGGTCTGATGAGTCTTGATTTCTGTTGAGACATTCAGATGGTAGAGTCAGAATTTGGCGTAAACAGAATGAGAACATGGATCCATCATGCCTTGTTACCACTGTGCAGGCTGGTGGTGGTGGTGTAATGGTGTGGGGGATGTTTTCTTGGCACACTTTAGGCCCCTTAGTGCCAATTGGGTATCGTTTAAATGCCACGGCCTACCTGAGCATTGTTTCTGACCATGTCCATCCCTTTATGACCACCATGTTCCCATCCTCTGATGGCTACTTCCAGCAAGATAATGCACCATGTCACAAAGCTTGAATCATTTCAAATGGGTTTCTTGAACATGACGATGAGTTCACTGTACTAAAATGGCCCCCACAGTCACCAGATCTAAACCCAATAGAGCATCTTTGGGATGTGGTGGAACAGGAGCTTCGTGCCCTGGATGTGCATCCCACAAATCTCCATCAACTGCAAGATGCTATCCTATCAATATGGGCCAACATTTCTAAAGAATGCTTTCAGCACCTTGTTGAATCAATGCCACGTAGAATTAAGGCAGTTCTGAAGGCGAAAGGGGATCAAACACAGTATTAGTATGGTGTTCCTAATAATCCTTTAGGTAAGTGTCTATTTATATAAATATTTATTTATATATTTTATGTTTAACATGAAGTATAGGCCTTCCACTACGTCACCTAGCAGCAGCAGCGCCGCGTCAGACACGCTTCTGGTGTGCAAAGACACAGAAAACGCCACCCACACGCCACACTTGCAGTGTGTAGCCGGCCTTAGTCTTACTTTTCCATTCAAATTAGACCAATCTTCCTGTTTAAGTAACTTGCTTATAAAAAATTATGACCAGCTTTAAAAATAAATAAAATAATAGATGACCAGATGATCTTGTAAGAGTCCACTGGCCACTAATGTACAGTGCATCCGGAAAGTATTCACAGCGCTTCACTTTTTCCACATTTTGTTATGTTACAGCCTTATTCCAAAATTGATTACATTAATTATTTTTTACCTCAATTCTACAAACAATACCCCATAATGACAATGTGAAAGAAGTTTGTTTGAAATCTTAGCAAATTTTATTTAAAAAAAAAAAAAGGCAAAAAAATCACATGTTCATAAGTATTTAATGTTAGGATTTACTAAAGACACGCAGTAAAAAATTAGCAATGAGAAGGCATGGACAGTTATTTTTGTGACTGGCATTATTGCATATGCATTTGTAGAGGTTTCCTTTTCAGACAATTGAAAATAATATGTGAGAGGAGAGTATTTAAATTATGCAACGTGATTTACTTGGGAGGGGAGGGGGATTGGTTGGTTAGAGCTTGGTTCACTACAGACCCCACCGGCCAGCACCATCCCAGCCACTGGATCCGTCTCATGGTGGACAAGTGTGGCATCCAGTGTGGCGGACAGTGGTCCCAGCGCCCCCAAGCCCAGTGGTCTCTTGTGTTCTTGAGCGCTCTTTAGCCTGGCGATCCCAGTGCTCCCAAGCCCGGTGGTCTCTGAGGTCTTCCTCCTCCCCCCGACAGCTCCGTTATGGCCACATCTGAACTCTCAGTGCTCCCTGCCACTGTATCCGTTTATGAACTCTCTGTACCCTGTGTCGGCTCTGTTGCCACCTCAGAACTCAGAACTTTCTGTGCCCCCTGACAGCACTGTTACAGCCACAGGGGCCATCATTGAACTCTCTGTGCTCTCTGTTATGGTTACAGAGGCTGTTTCTGTTCCACCGTGGCCTCCTGACTCTCGGCCGTCCTTTGCTCCACGTTGGTGGATTGGTTGCTCCAGCGGCTTATCCGTGGTGTTCTCCTGCTCCGCCTTGGTGGCCTTCAGCTACGCCTGCTCTGCCTTAGTTCCCCACTACCCCTGCTCCACCCTGGCTCCCTGAACTGCCAGCTTCGTATTGGTTTCCAGGCCCACCTCCTCCTCATGTGCCTGGCCCTCCATTCCCTCCTTCTGTTCCACCCCTACTTCTGCTACTCTCTGGGCTTCCTGTCTCTGCTCCAGCATGGCCACCTGACTCTCGGTTGTCCTTGGCTCCACCTTGGTGATCTCCAGATCTGCCAGCTCCACTGTGATGTTATCCTGCTCCTTCTGCTCCGCCTTGGTGTCCTTCATCTTCAACTGCTCTGCCTTGGCTCCCCACTACCCCTGCTCCGCCCTGGCTCCCTGAACTGCCGTCTACGTCTTGGTTTCCAGGCCCAACTCCACCTCATGTGCCTGGCCATGTATCCCTCCCCCTGTTCCGCCTCTGCTCCACTACCCTCTTGGACTTTTGTTGTGTTTCTTGTTTGAAGAAGTTGTGTTCCCTTTTCCTTGCATTGTTTTGTAGTCCCCTTGTAGTTTTCTTACTGATTAGTAGGGCTGGGATAGTAAATCGATGCATTGTGAATCAATAAATGATTCTGGATTGATTCTGAGATTTTTTGGTGCATCGTGATTCTCTCTCGAATCGATTCTGAGCTTAGTTTTTAACAGCAGATGGCACTGCGTGCTTTAACAGGCGTATTGGCTCTGCTTGCTTCCAATTCCTTACACACACCACTTGAACCTTCTATAAAGTAATCATTCATAAAGTTCAAAAAGGTTGAAGCGAATTACAAGGGTGTTTGCAGTGGGCTGTTTACATTAATCTTGCGTCATAAAAGCATTCTGAGGTGCAAGTACATTCTCAGACTCAGCCGAACACACAAGCGCTCTTGTTCGTGAGCATTTAAGCGCGCGGTTAAAAACTAGCCTTGAGTGCCTTCTGCTGTTAAAAACTACGCTTAGAATCAATTCAAGAGAGAATCGCGATGCATTCAAAAAATATTTAGAATCGATCCCGCGATGCATCGATTTATGCTGCGTTCCAGGCAGGTTTTTGAGCCTGTAAGTTACGACTTCAAACCACGACTCACGACTTTGTAGCGTCACGCCAAACTGCCTGAGCGGTAGCTAGATGTAAACAAAGAATGGTGAACCGAATGGGGCTTATGCTCATTTACAATAATTTCTATCGCCAAAGGTACTTACTCCTGGCTTATTTGAGGGAAACGGAGGAGAAAAAACGGCGCATAAGGCTAGAGAAGCTGTTATACCTTTTATTTTACGTTATTTGTATATTTGGAAATGTATTTGGTATTCATTTATTCTTTCACTCAATGGCCTGAAAACTAGCTAACGCTAGAAAATCTGCTTTGCTGATAATGCATAACATTTGCAGATAAATAACATTAGAGCAATACCTTATTTTTATAAACGATTTGGTTTTTAATGTACGACTTTCATAAACACCGCATCTGTAGGGGCTGTCATTGTTGCTTCGTGGGCCATGTGACGTCAGAGCTAGATCTAGTACGAGTTCACGGGTGGGGAGTCACAGGTTTGACTGCCATTCCAGTGCACTTTCACGGGTAGAAGGTTGGAAAACACAAGTTACTTATTGTCCCAGCCCTACTGATTAGTCCCTGATTGTGCCCAGGTGTGTCTTGTGTTTCCCTTGTTCTCTGTCAGTTGATGAGTGTATGTAATGGTTGCTTGTTTGCTCATGCTTCTGTTTGCCACGCTCCTCGTGTTAAACTTAAAGGGTAACTTCAGTGATTTAGCATTAAGCTTTGTATCAGTAGAAACCCTGCAGTATATTCAAATTATGGTACTTTCCCCCCCTCATATCCCCCTGAGACGAGAGAATTATGCATTTTATTTCTGGAAAAAATCCTCAGATTTGCGTCATCTGAGGATTTTGGGCCGGAGACTAGAGACTACAGGAGCTAGTTCAGCATGTTTTCAACCCGCCCACAGGGGAGGGATCTCACTCACAGAATGTAAATGTGCACGGCCACTGCCGCTCGGCTCGGGCATTCATAACGGAGCGGTACTGAGCAAAGTGAGTGTTTCAACTTTTCAATGAATTCCTATGAAAGTTTAGCTTCCATATGCGATCTGAAAATGCGGCAGACTGGACACGCGTCGTGAATGACAGCCGCGCTTACCTCAGCTCTTCTCTCTCATAAATGACCCAGTTTAAAAACACATTCACCTTACCAGCGCTGAAGTGCCCCTTTAACTGCACTTAGATCCTCATCTCCACTTGCCTTATCTTGTCCCACTCGTTACATTTTAACTTCATGAAACATTCGAGTTACATTTGAAATGATCATGCAAGTGTCCACAACAGCAAAACATCCCTGCACAAAAAACAAACCTTGATAATGATGCTTGTGACTTGTATATTTTCTAGTGATTTCTCACATATTCATTTCTTTCCTGTTCTCATATGAACATGACCTTATAAGAACAGCATGTTTGAGAGACAAATAGAAATGTCATGTGCAGCTGTAGGCAAACTGAGATGGGTTTTTTCTGTTGTTGGGTCTGCAGACGGCTACTCTTCAGAAGATATTGTGTATCACTGGTGTGAGAGTCAAACACAAATCCACGGGCTGGACAAACTGGAGCTGTCCCAGTTCACCATCACAGATTATCGGTTTGTCACGGAGCTGTTGAACTTTAAATCCGGTGAGGCTTTTCATCAACATTGTCTGATATATCTGATTTAACTCAACGCTACTGCTGTCATTTTGAATGTCATTAACTCAAAAGCTATATCACATATTTAAAGCCAAGTATCTTGTTATTTTTGAAACAGCGGGGAGATTTCCACGTCTCAGCTTACGATTCGAACTAAGGCGAAACCGAGGAGTTTACATCATCCAGTCCTACATGCCCTCCATCCTACTGGTTGCCATGTCATGGGTTTCATTCTGGATCAGCCAATCAGCTGTGCCAGCAAGAGTGTCGTTAGGTCTGTGTTTCAGTTTTAACCCAGCTAACGGGAGCATTCTAATAATGTTTTGGCAAGGTTCTCTTAATGTTAAACAAACATTCTTCCAATAACATTAATAGAATGTTCATTCAATGACGATATCTGATCTTTAATAATGTTCTCAAAACATTGGCACATTTTTTTTAACATCTAAGTTGTGTTCGTCTAACATTACTACTTGGGTTTAAAGTAACATTGCGATAATGTTTGAAGAATGATCTAATGGAATGTTCCCTTAACGTTTTAAAAAAACTGGACGTTTAAACATTCAGAGAACATGCAGAAATAACATTTTCAGAATGTAATGGGAACATTAGCCAAATGTTCTTAGAATGTATTTTTGTTAGCTGGGAATAGTGCTAATTTTATAACTTTTATAGTTTATAAAATGTAACTTCACTATATATTTAAAAAATATTCTCCACATCTAAAGTATTTTTAAAAGAGAGCTTAAATGAGAACATTTAACACAATCACAAACAGAAATTAACCTGACGAGTTAAATGAATATTGTGTGTCCATTCAATTTAGGAATCACTACAGTGCTCACCATGACAACGCTGATGGTCAGTGCTCGTTCATCATTGCCCCGCGCTTCTGCCATTAAAGCTCTGGACGTGTATTTCTGGATCTGCTACGTCTTTGTCTTCGCTGCCTTGATCGAATACGCTTTTGCTCACTATAATGCAGACTACAGCAAGAAGGAGAAAGCCAAAGTCAAGACGCATAAGAGCACAGAGGTACGATAAGAAGATTCATTTTGTGTAGAAGGGTGAAACTGTGTGCTACCTGTGTGCTATAATTGACCCATCTCAGAACAACAAGGGCCAGATTTACCAAAAACCCTCTTTTGGCATTAAAAAAACTATTACCAAAGACACGAAGTGAACAATTAGCGATGAAAAGAAGTGGACATTTTTTCGGCTGACCGTATCACATTTGCAGTTGTAAGAGTTTCCCTTTAAGATGCAAAAGTTATGCAAGGACCGTATTTAATAAGGTTTGCGTTTTATTTACTGGTATACGCGGCATTATTTAAAGGAACATGCCGACTTTTTGGGACTTTAGCTTATTCACCGTATCCCCCAGAGTTAGATAAGTCCATACATACCATTCTCATCTCCGTGCGTGCCATAACTCTGTCTGAAGCACCCACCGCTAGCCTAGCTTAGCACAAAGACTGGAGGTAAATGGCTTCATCTAGCCTACTGCTCAATAAGTGACAAAATAACGGCAACATATAACTATACTCTCATTCCTGCGTAATAATCAATGAACTTTGCTGCCGTACCCTGGGTGCAGCGGTGCAATGATATAACGCAGCGCCTGAAAATAGGCTAACTTCCGTCAACATAACCAACGTGACAACCTGCTTGCACAGGGAGCGTGCTGGGGGCTATTTTCAGGCGAGAATGAGAGTATAGTTTAGGGCTGAAACAATTCATTGAGTTACTCGATTAACTCGAATACAAAAATTCCTCAAAGCCTCGTTAAATTCCGGAAGCACACCATAGCGCGATACATTTTGAATTTAGTTGGCGCGATGGCAGAGAGTAAAGATGTCCGTAAATGGCAGAGAACAGGGCCGTGCACAGACCTTTTGAGGGGCATGTGCTGAAACTGAAAAAGGGCACCCCCTCTGTTCACCTACCCCCAACACTTTATTATCAAACACACATTACATGCTTTATTTACATTTTTTTTATATTTTCATTATTTTTATTGGGGGAAAAAATGCCTTTACTTCATTTTCCGATCACACAGAAATTCGAAGAGCAAGTTCGGCAAAACGTGGATTCGAACCGTGATCAATTTGCGTCAAAACTTCAAGCTATGCGCTTTACCCCTGCACTATCATGGATGTAATTTATATGGTGTCTTCTGCAATTCTGACTGACCCCAACCAGACTTTCTGTGAAAAAGACGGCCTATTGCACTTAATGTAACGACAACATTACTATAACCATGTTTTACTACACATGTGAAAACGAGAGAGTATAGAGATTCAAAAATTAGCTATAGATGGCCTAGCGAATATGTGCATATATCAACAACGTTAATTAATTAATCATGTGACCATGATATTATTACATGTTAACAAATAAATTGCATAAGCAATCATAAATCAAAGAACAAATTTCTAAGAAATATATTTGACCTAGATGACGAGGATCGCTCTTGATGGTCTATGGGTGCACCTTTGCTTATTTATGATTTTTCGGTGGCAAAAGCAAATTAAATGTGGTTGTATTACTTATCAATATATTATTAACATTTTACAAAAGTCAAACTCAAATGCAGTTACCAAAACTATTGATTTATTGAAGCAGGAACAAAAAACACTACCACCAAAAAAAGGGCACTTCGGAGTGTAAGGGCAAAAAGGGCATGTGCTCTGCACAGGTTGAGCCCTACCTGTGCACGTGCCTGGCAGAGAATGTCTAAAGTTTGGGATCATTACATTCTTAAAAAAGAAGAGAACAAGGTGCAATGTGTCTACTGCGATGTTGTGATGCGGTTTGACTAGATATGATGTTTAGCTTTGATGTTTTTAAGTAGTAAACGTATTCACGTTCAATTGCAAGAGAGTATAGCCTGAAAAAAGAACCTCTTCACACACACACACACACACACGCATGCACCCTCGTCTCTCTCACGCGCCAGTCAGACCAATCGTGGCAATGCATCTCATATGATTAAACTTTTATGTAGCCACGCAACAATAATTTCAGCATGCCTTCACTGTATACACCGGAACGTGATGTTGTGACGCGTTTTTTCAAACGGATGCTTCACCTAAAATGCACTGCAATGCAAGTGATGCAAGCCAAATGCAGCGTTTTATTGAAAATGAATGTATGCATTTCTGCTGTACAAAACTGCAACTGGTCTGACTGGGGCGTCACTCTTCCTCACGCACAGCACACACACACAGGTTACTAGGTTACCATAGCAAATAGGCTCACTCCAGAAATTATATATTATTTGTTAGTAGCCTAATGGTAAATGCTGCAGGTGTAGAAATCTACATAAAACAGATATTTACTTTGATGTTAGGGCTAGATTACAGCATGAAACCTGTTGTGCATATTAATAAATTAAATTGCTTTTCCTCTTTTTCTCCCGCTCAACACACAAAATTTTTATCCAATTAATCGATCGTTTAAGTGCTAGATTAATCGATTACAAAAATAATCGATAGCTGCAGCCCAAGTTTTAACCCACAAAACCCATTCCATTCCCATCTGAGCTTTCATGGGATCGCGGTCTCATGCTAATTTGCCTTGTTTAGTATCTCTGGCCCCAAGTCTCGAGCATTTTATATATTCTAAAGCTCTAGGGCTGTCAAGTTCTCTTTCACGTCTTCACGTCTAAATACACACAAGGTTATGTCAAAAACACACATAGTTCACATAAACACAGTCGTTTATGTCTGTGAACGTAAAGAAATCACATGTGTGTATTAAAATGACAGCAGTGTAATATATTGCTATATCTGCTGTTAATATAAATCAAACAACAGAAGAAAGACAGAAAATCATTCACTGCTCTTGACTGAATAACTTTAGTAGCTTTAAGAGCACATTTCTGACTTTGCTCTGGCTAAGAGATAAACGTGGCGGAATGTGTACAGCTCACGGAGGGCGGGGTCTATGCTAATAGGGGGGAGTCTGTCAGCAAACGTGGGCGGGGCCTGTACAATGTGACATCACACTGCTACAAACTACAAACGGCTTATTGCTGAGACACTGCTCTTGATATATGGGGATTAAATAAAGGAGTGGGTGGATTTTTACCATTATAGGGTGGTCGTGTACACACTGCTGACACACATTAATGTTCAAACACCATGTAAAAGTGAATTTTGCATAGTAGGTCCCCTTCAAATTGACAGCCCTAATTTTAATAGATTCCAAGGCCACAATATTGACTAAAGCCGTATTCAACTTTACAAGTTTAGAGTCGAATAGAGTTCAGAACTAATTCCCATCTATGACTAAATTGTGCAAAACATGTCTTTTCGCCCTCTTCTTCTTTTGTAGTCCATGGTGAAAAATGGAAAGCAGGCCATGGTTCTCTTTTCGCTCTCTGTGGCCGGCATGAACCAGGGCCTCCTCATCTCGAACAGGCAAAGCAGGACCCAGCGGACCACTGACGCTCCTGGAGACCCGCACGAAGAGACCGAGGTCCGTGGCACTCAGTCCCGTCGGACACAGAAGGAAAGCAGTGAAGAGAAGAAATGCTGCAAGTGCAAACCCATTGACGCTGACACCATCGACATCTACGCTCGCGCAGTCTTCCCTTTCACCTTCGCTGTGGTCAATGTCATCTACTGGGTGGCATACACAATGTAAATGATTCAGAAAGTTTGGGTTCTGCATGTACATAAATCAATAAACTGATCAACATAATTATAAGATTATTAGAATATCTGGATTATCAATATATTGATATAGGGTAGGCTTTTAGAATATGTTAAATGCATTATGTTGAATTAAATTCTATGGAAGGAGAAGACTGATACATACCTCTGCGTTTTTACGATTAGTCTTTGATGCTTTACAATGACATTTCCTCATTGCATTGTTTGCTTTCTCATAATATTTGCACCAGAATAGCCTTCTGGTATGAAGGAACTAAAGCACAACTATATTGAATGACTCTGTTGTTGTCTTCAATCTGTATACCTTCTCCATCTTTAAATCTTTCCTGGCTGAAAAGGTTTTTAATGTTGTTGTTGTTGTTGTTGCAGTGGCAGACATTACTGTTAAAATGACTGATGTTTTGCTCAATTAAAACCGAGCAGTCTAAATGAACTGTAATTTTTCGGTATGCAAACAAAGTGTTTATCATTCTCCCAGCATAGGGGTTTAAATATGAGCAAATACTACTTTGTGTTGTTAAAAAAAAATATTACTTGATTCATGGGAACCCACAAGTAATGTTGTTATGCATTAGAGTTTGTATCAGTATCCCTGATGAAGGTAGTGATGTTATTCTGGCAATGTATCCCTCTTTTGAAACTTTTCTCTTTATTTTGCTATTAAAGCTGCTTTTCTTCTGAAATTACGCCGCTACAAAATATTCCATTGTCATGACAATCAGCACATTGTTTTTGTGCATGAAAACACATCAGCATGTGAGTTTTTGTTTCCTGACTTTTTGATTTCTTTGTAAATAAATGAATGCCACTACTGTGGTATTACCAAGGCCTCTGTACTGTAGGGTAATGACATGATTAATGTCCTCAGGGACAAAGCTGATAAATAAAACTGTTCTTGCCACCAAATGTCTTGAGATTGTATTAAGAAATGCATATATAATAGTTCTTAAATGAAAATTCAACAATATTTTACAGATTTGCTGCTTGGGACTCCAATGACATAGAGTGCAGTATTTATAGTTTTCAGTCACATGACTGGCGAAACCGCCAGGACCTGTAGGGCAAAACATCTGCAGCACAGGCCTGTAAATTTTTAATATGTTTCAAGCCATGAATATTTACTGCCGCAGTATTTAAACCAATGAAAACAGTGGGGCATTCTAAAACGCTTCAAGTCTCCCATTGTTATGTATATCCGAGTGAAATGGCTTCTGGAAGAGACAAATGTAGGGCAGGATTTGATTTCGTCCTTCAGAAATTTGATACGAGTGCATCTTTGCATATAAAGTCTTTGTTTTGCAGTCAGTTGTGGAGGAGATATAGCCCGACCCTCCGCCGTGAAACACATCATGAAGAGAACAGACGTCATTTCGAGGGAGCGGGGAGGTTAACATTTTTTATTAAATATTACAAGGGCATATACATTTAAAATAAAAATATGATGTGCATGGATAAATCATTTATAATACTAGGTGCAGGTCCAGCTGACTACGGTAACCTCGGGATAAGGATGAGACAGATAAGCTGTGTCTCATTTCAAAGGCTGTGTCCTCTGGAGGTCGCATTTGAAGGCTGCACAAGTCATCGAGGCGGTCTCATTTAAGAAAAGTAACCCTTAGATTGCGAAGTAAGAAAGAAACATTTATTACGGTTAATTTCCTTAAATAAGACATCATTGATGACGTATGCAGCCTTCAAATGCAACCTCTGGAGGACACAGCCTTCGAAATGAGACACAGCTTATAGACTAATATTAGCATAGATATAATCGGATGTTATGGTAATTGTTCCCAGTTCCGGTTTACCTAAATTATACAGCCTAACAATCCTTTAATGGATTTGGAAAGAAATGCTTCCGGAACAATGTTAGGAAGACACTGGAAAACAGGAAAAGGATCTACCACCTGCAATTGATTTTGAGGTATTGTCAACTGGCCAGAATTTTGAGACCTCAATAGACATAAAGGACTTAAGAGCTTGCTCAAGTACTGAGGAGCTAAAAAATAAAGTGCTTCAAAGTGATCAGCAAGATTTTAATATAGAGCCAATGCAGTGTTGACAGAACCGGGCTAATATGGTAATACTTCCTGGTTCTAGCAAGAACTATAGCTGCTGTGTTTTGGGCCAGCTGGATTTTGTTTATTAAGCGTGCAGGGCAACCACCCAGTAGAGCATTACAATAATCTTTACAAATACAAAATTTACATTATATTAAGCCTTGAGGTCATGAACTAAGTTTTCGGCAATTTCTATTGAGCATATGTCATAATTTAGATATATTTTTAAGATGTAAAAATGCAGATTTACAGATGCTAGAAATTTGCCTTTTAAATGAAAGATTGATATCAAAGAGCACATACAGGTTCCCAACTGATGACGAAGACTTGACAGAGCATCCATCAAGTATTAGACAGTATTCTAGGTTATTAAGTTAGGAGGATTTTGGTCCAATAATTAAAACCTCTGTTTTTTTTCAGAATGAAGTAGTAACAAATTATAAGTGATAATTAAAAAAAAAAAAATTGTGAATTGGTAAGTTTAATCAGGGAACGAAGAGTATCATCAGCATAACAGTGAAAACTAATGTCATTCTTCCTAATGATATCTCCAAATGGTAGCATGTACAGGGTGAATAGCAACGGTCCTAGCACTGAGCCTTGTGGTACTCCAGAACATTTAATGCTACAAATTGATACCATGTCAATGCAACTCCGCTAATGCCAACATCATTTTTGAGTCTATTCAAAATAATGTTGTGGTCGATCGTATCAAATGTAGAGCTAAATCTGATAGAGAAGTACAACCACGATTGGATGATAAGAGCAAAAAACGTTTAACTCTAATGAGAGCAGTCTCAGTACTATGATGCAGTCTTAACCCTGACTGGAAATCCTTGCAGATACCATTTCTTTCTAAGAAGGAACATAGTTGTGAGGATACTGCCTTTTCTAGTACTTCTGACAGGAAAAGGGAGATTTGAAATTGGTCTGTAATGAGCTAATTCTCTAGGATCAAGTTGTGGTCTTTTAATGAGAGGTTTAATATCAGCCAGCTTAAACATACTTATCCTAATGACAATGATGAATTAATAATATATAGTGGCAGCCTATAGCTGCTGAGAGGCTAAGCAGCAGGAAAGATCCGTGACGCGTTTCCATGCATTAAAAACATGAATGTTTATTGTCATGATGTAATATATAGTCCATATGCAGATAGAAAACACTAGAACTAAACAAACATTACAAACGATAAACAAAAGTTAGCATTCCTGGCTACTCACCCCCTCTCTACATGGTCTATACAAAACTGGAAACACTCTCAGGTAAATACCCACCTACACACATGTGACCAACTACCTGGAAACCTATAGCCAATGAGAGAGCAAGATGCAGGGCAGCGGGAGGTTCAGGGAGGAGACCAGAATATACGTATTTTAATTGATATATTTAAAATTATATCAAACAGAAACAAAGAACAAACATTTGCTTGACCAGCCGCAACATCGTGCAAAAGTATTTATTTACCTCAAACTCTCTTTGCAGAACACAACCCTTGCTCCCTGTGTCTCCCCAACCATTTCCTCCACCATAATCTTTTCTCTCCTTTTTGCTGCAAATAACAATTCGCTCCCTTTCATAGGTTCACTCAACACTGCGAACCTTCGCCATGGGAACGAAATACCATAACGCTTTCACATACCTGAGAGTAGCTGAAGACCGTGGAAAGCGTCTGCTCAATCAGATAAAACCTGGGAGCCAAGGGCCATCTTCACGTCCAGACCGTAGAACTTGACAAAAGTGTTTGGAGAGGACCATCCTGCCGCAACACAAATATCCTCCAAAGAAGAGCCCTTAAAGAGAGCCTGAGAAGGTGCCATTCCTCTGGTCGAATGAGCGTGTACCATAGACTGTAAAAAAATATGGATGTTGTGTCCGTGACGTAACCCATAGGATTCTGATGAGCAGTTTTAAAGCGCAAAGTATGGATGAGATGGCCGTTGACTAACAGACGGCAGATAAATGGCAGATTATGTGGCCACACCCTTAATTATGCAGAACTGCGATAGGTTGCCGCTTGGCATGTACCCCTAGAGGCGAAGTGAGCCCACGCGCCTCATTGGCTGTCGAAATAGCCTCAACCACCCAATGAGACATTCTCTGCTTGGTGACGGCAGCTCCTCTGTTTTTACCAACAAAGCACACAAATAACTGCTCTGATCTACGCCACTGGGCTGTACAGTCAACATAGATCTTTAACGACCGCACCGGGCAAAGACCAGGGGGCCGCTCGTCACTCCCAACCTCTGTGCCAGGAGGGGAAAAAGCCTCCAAAACTACCTGCTGGGAACGAAAAGGGGTCGAAGAGACCTTAGGAATATAACCTGGCCTTGGTCGCAGCACGACTATAACCAGTCCCGGAACAACGTCCATACAAGAGTGACTAATAGACAGGGCCTACAGGTCCCCTATTCTCTTCAGAGAGGCCAACGCCATTAAAAGAACAGTTTTAAGGGTCAGATACTTTTCTGCCACCAGTTCCAAATCCTCAAAAAGATCACCTGTTAGTCCCTCCAGGACGGCAGAGAGATCCCATGAAGGAATTTGTGCCGGACGGAAAGGCCTAGCCATCTCGTCCCTTGCAGAAAACGAAAACCAGGGGGTGACATCCAACTGAAGCATCCTCCATCTGTACATGCTCGGCAGAGATAGTTGCCACATAAACTTTCAGAGTGGCTGGGGCCGCCCCTGTCGAAAAACGACTCTGTAAAAACTCCAGTATCACTCCCATGGCGACGGTTCGCAGTGTTGAGTGAACCTATGAAAGGGAACGTAGTTTGCGGATGGGACAGAGCTGTCGGCGACTCTTCCTCTTGTACAGTCATGCAGTGTGAAACCGCCTATCGCTGATCCATCGTGCAGTGTGAAAACAGCAGCGACTGAATGCTGGCCCAGATAGTCATGCAGTGTGAAAAGAGCAGTGATCCGATGAGTTTGAAAATCGTGCATCCTTGAACTCTGCATTATGCATTTCTATGGCAACAATATCAATTTCAAAATGAATCTGCAGCGGTCAGGTCATACAAGTGGGAGCTTTACGAGTTCTACGAGGATCTTGAATCTTTTGGATAAGTTGGCATCTTGTATTTACGTAAATAAAGAGGTTATCTAATCCTAATTAAACACACCCGAACAACCTAATCACAGTGTTAAGATAACTAGAAACTTTCATGCAAGTGTGTTTAAGCAGGTTGTAACTAAACTCTGGACATTGACCCACCAGGAGCAGGATTAGACACCCCTGTCACAGTGTTACCACAGCATACAATACGTTTTTCCTAAAGGCAAAGTGCATGCTGACAAACCGATCCAGTTTTATCAAGTTTCATACATGTAAATCAACAGAAATTTTTGCTTCTAAGACCATTTAAAAATACTAAACAAAATGACCAAACAGGGTCGAGGCAATGTTGAGATCTCTTCTGGAATGCTAAAGAAGACACATGTAATGTAATATTACTAGTGTTTTTTTTTCTCAGGAACTTTTCTGTGGGGAGGGCAGTTGAATTGCGTAACATGTTGTTTTAAGGCTGAGTGCAAAGCACAGAGAAAAAGGTGAGCAGAATAGCAATTGCAGCTGAATTGCATTGAGTCGAAGTCCTTTGTATTTTGAGGAACACAAGAGAGCAGCCAGAAACATTCTAGGAGAGTGGAAGAGAAGACAGGATTAAGATTTAAGAAAATTAAAACACTTTTTCCTCTATAATGGAATTCCCTGACATGGCTTCAGTGAGTAAATAATTCTCTTTTATGATAAGAACATAAAACATACGTGTTTTATGATAATATAAGAATTTAATATGTCTGTTTAATATTAGTTAGGTATTATAGATGTGAACAGTTATAAATGTATAAACATATAAAGTTAAAAACATTAGCATATTGTAGTTTTTAAAGAACAATTGTGAGGACTTTTGCAGGTGCGCTGTAACATACAGTAGACCAAACACAAGTATTTCCAAATTTCTCCAATTATCATGACTCACTAATATTCAACATTATATGTATTGCATAAAATATAATTTTTTATTTCTAAAAGTGTATACAGTAGTTGAAAAGAAAAACTATACATAGTTTAATGATGTTATCACTGGTAATGCAAATGTATATGAAATCTTGCTGTTAACAGGATTTGGCATTGTTTGTTTATTGCTGGTGATGAATCTCTAATGATTGTTCAGTGCAGTGAAACTTCAGCATTAAACTGAAACTTTTCTTTACTGCAGCTGAAACTACATAGTCGGCCAGAGTTGTTTGATTTTGAGGGTGTTTCTATGACTCACTTTTTCACTGACAACTGGGAAAAGGTGAAAAACTTTCAAGCAAGACCTGATGACATTCTTATCGCCACTTATCCCAAAGCAGGTGAGACTTCTGCATGAAGTTTTTGTTTAATTTAATTTGGCCAGCATGCTGACTTGATTCTTAATTGCTTACTGTTAAGTTAACCATTAGATAACACTAAGAAACTGGACCATGTATTGTCTTTCTTAACTGACCATTTTTTTGCTAGGTACCACATGGGTTTCTTATATACTGGACCTTCTGTATTTTGGTAATGATGATCTCCAGCTTCAGACTTCCCAGCCTATCTATACAAGAATCCCATTCCTGGAGTCATGCTTTCAAGGGTTTTCAACAGGTCAGAAACTTACAATTCAGTAAAGTCAATCCTTTTATTGCTACATTTAACTACATTTTAAACAATGAAATTGTTGAAAACATTCACTCCCTTGGTCAAAATCAACTAGTTAAGGCTCTGTCAACAGAAATGAAATGAGACTTCCAACATGGTTGCAGCTTAGAGACATTAATGTGGGTTAAAGTAGCGTGGAAGGCAGTCATAATTCTCAGTGGTTCTCCATCATGGAATACCTGGAATAAATCAAGTCAGGAAAAAAGAAGGAGAAACGTCTCAGGTTGCGCATGTAACCATGGTTCTTAGATGGGGAACAAGACACTGCATCCTCTTGAGGACACTATGAGGATTGCCTTCGGCATGACCTGTGTCTGAAGCAAGAGTCTAAACTTGACATTGGGTGGGGACAGGAATACCTGAAGCATGGCAAAGAGACAGAGTGTCCCGTTCCCCTTCTCAGGGAACCATGGTTACATGCGTAACCTGAGACATTCCCTTTCAAATGGAAACTCACACTGCATCCTCTTGAGGACACTATGGGAGACAAATACCCACTCTGCCATGCTGAATGGATGAGTGCCTTATCAGCTGACATTAAACTCAATGGGGCCTATTTTAATGATCTGAGCGCATGGTCTGGTGCACTTCGGGCGTGTCCAATTCCACTTTTGCTAGTTTAATGCAAAAAAAAAAAAAAAAACGGTTAGCACGCCAAGTGCAAGGTCCAAAAGGGTTGTCCCTAGTGACTCTAAAGGAGTCTCAATCTCAATGCACCCACGGCTGTCGTAACTTAATTCCCTGTGGCCACAACCCAAAGCAATAAAGGGTTTGGTATTCCTGAGAATACCTTTAAAGGAATTTTCTCACTGAAAGGAGCTCTCAGAACGGAGGCCTGAGTGTGACGGCTCTCACAACATCACAATACTGACATTCCACAATCAGGACAGCTTCCAAGGAGGCTCACAGAGTGCCAATAACTCGGAATTGCTATCCCGGCGGAGCTCTAAGGACAGAGGCCTCAGCATTACTACTTCTAAAAAGAGAGGAGGCCTACTATGCCAAACACTAAGAATAGCTGTTAAGGAAGTGCACAGAGCGCCTAGTAAGTTGATACTGCTGCCCAGGCGGAACTGAAGGAGTGGAGGCTTCAGGAGGAAGACTCTCTATAGTGAGAGGAAACCTCACTCCTCTGTAAAGGCAGTAGCCAAGGAGGCTCACAGAGAGCCTAACAACTTGAAACTACTGCCTGGCCAAACTATAACTACGAAACCTAACTACGCCGTATTCTCAAAATAGCTTACCAAATAGCTTACCAAAACAACTTGGACCCGCTATTCAGGCGGAGCTCTAGGGAGTGGAGGCCAGAAGAATGACCCTCTAAAATGAGAGGAAGCCTAACAACGCTCCACTACTGTAATGGCAGTAGCCAAGGAGGCTCACAGAGAGCTTAGCATCCCAGCATACTGCCTAGCTGAGCTCTGAGGAAAGAGACCTCAGCATGACAAACCTCTAAAGTGAGAGGCGGCCTGACATCCTACACTCAGAACAGCTTACCAAGGAGACTTCTCAAAGCCTAACAACTCGACTCGCTATATAGGTGGAGTTCTAGGGAGCATATGCCTCAGAAGAATGACTCTCTATAATGAGAGGAGACCTAGCAATGTAATGGCAGTAGCCAAGGAGGCTCACAGAGAGCCTAGCAACATAGCATACTGCCTAGCTGAGCTCTGAGGATGGAGGCCTAAAATTAGAGGAGGCCTAACAATGCCCTACACTCAGGACAGCTTACAGAGGAGGCTTACAGAAAGTCTAACAATTCAATACTACTATCCAGTTTCTTTTATTGAAACCGCCAACCCAATCAGCCCTACTTGGGACCCGAACCGTGAAGTGCAGGTGCTCAACTTTTATCTCTCCTCAAGAGTAACAACTATCCCTCAGGAAAGAACAGAAAACAGCTTCTTACCTGTCTCATGAAGTCAGTTTCGTGAATGGATCATACCTAGCACATCCAGCTTCTTCAAAGAGTAACACACATTTCACCCAATTGGACGTCCCACATCCCTTGAGAGTACAGATGACACAAACAGGGCTTTTTCATTGATAAATCCTCACAATGCACACATTCAGCTCCCTCGAGAACTAAACGCACTTGATCTTTGTGTGCAATGGACTTTCAGTGGAAGACAGAAACTTTTATGTTTATCTTCAAATATCTTCATGTGTGTTTCAAAGTTGAATGAAAGTCCTATGGGTTTGGAATGACATAAGTATGAGTAAACGATTCCTTCAACTTGGTTGAGTTTAGGGCTTCTGCGGGATTTCCAATGGACACCCTCCTTCCTCTATGTTTTGTCGATTTTAAGCCCATGACATTGGGGACCAGCGTCCTAGTTCCACTCCCGCTCTCCACCTCCAAACTCAAGATGTTCTTGGACTTCCCCATGTTGGTTCTGCCACCACTTATTTCGTTGTATTCATACCCACCAGGATGCTAGCTCTGCCTGTTTGGTAATGTTTGCAACCAGCCACTACCTGGCCTGGCCTGGCCGTCAGTCCCAAGCAGTCCAAGGCACCAGAACACAATGTCAGGTCTGAGGCTAGTGTGGATTATTTCCTCTGGGAATTTGAGCTGCTTCTTAAGGTCTGCCCGCATCTCCCAGTCGTTTTCCATGGCCAAGACTCCTTTACTCCTCCTCTCAGTTGCCACGCTCTCCCCAGACCTAAGAAACTGAATGAAACAAGGCTCCTTAACAAGTTGTCTTGGTTTCTTGCTTGCCTGCTCCACCCCAGCAACCAGCTGAGTCAAAATTTGGTCATGCCGCCACCAAACTTGTTCTGCACGAGGAAAGGACATGCTCACGGTTACCTGGCCTTCCACAGAGTGTGCAATTGGGGCTTTCTGCCACCCCCCATGTATGTAGGTTTGATGAAGTAGGTATGATGTCATACCAAAACACAGCAAAAACTTGATCCGGTGCTCTTCCATGCTCCAGATGTTAGAACCCTCTCCCGCACACTCTTCCACCTCATCCAACAGCCATGCTTATTCATCTCTTCAGACTTAACATGCCAACTTTCCTCCTCTGCCTCATGGACCTCCCTCTGCACCCTAGCCCTTGCCTTCCCTGTGCCACTGATCTGACGATGTTAGCATGATGCAGGTGCTCTTCTGCCTACCTCAATGTCTGCCTGACGTACTCTTGGATCTTTACTCTCTCACAGCATCATTGCCTGCTGTGTACAGGCTTGCTGCCTGTGCTATACAGGCCTATGGAGCAGTTTTTCGGAATGCCCAACTATCTCCTTAAATAGTTGTTCCAGTCTTTCCACCGTAGAGATGGGTACCTCATAAATGAGCAGTGGCCAGAGCAATCTGAGTAGGACTCAGACGTGCTGGTATCCCCAGCCCTTACACTTGCCCGGTAAACCGCTCTTCTCGAGGGATGTCATCCAAGTTTCAACTTCCTTGAACATTTCCGTCAAACTCTGCTTATCATTGAGGTCTTCCCTATACCACTTCCCCAAGCTCTTCACTGGCTTTTCTTGGACAGTTGGAATGGTGTCCTGGTTTGAACTCCATCCTTGCCCAACCGGCAAGCTCAACCAAGTCCCCCAACGTCCATCTCGCTGCACTAATCTTACTGTGATAGTCAAGTCATCCATGAATGCTCTGATGGGCACCTGTTGACAATACTGCACCCCGCTGTAACTTCTCAGCTGACTTGACAAGGAGGTTCATAGGAGGTCCATTGTTGCTGAGAACAGGCTGACTGAGAGTGTACATCCAGTCAATAAATTGTAAAATAAAGTATAACCCAAATTCTTTAAACATTTCACCTATTTATCTATTCCTACATTGCTGGAATGTAAATTCTAAATTTTGCCAAGTTCTCAAATGGGTTTTGGCATAACCACAATGATAATGACACTTTAAACAACATTGTAATTTACACTTACAGGGACAGAAATGGCTGATAATCTGCCCACCTCTCCTCGTCTCATCAAAACTCACTTACCTGTTCAGTTTGTACCCAAGTCTTTCTGGGAGCAGAACTCAAGGGTAAAGTACTGCAGGTTCTTATGACTGCTGGATAATAAATGTAATCGCATCTGCCAAAGTCTGACATTCTATTTGGTTATTGACTTTCATAGTTTTCTCATTTATATTTAAAAGATGAGCTGCCTTTTCAATAAATGTGATCAACGAGAGCCTTGCTTGCATCTTGAGGTTCCTAATAATTCCTAATATTTCCAAGGAACTTGAATGGATGTTAAAATGTTTTATCATGTCCCAGTTTAATGTTCAAAGACAAGCAACTAATCTGAAACTTGAGATCTCTGAAAAGTGTAAATGTTGCTCTGTAGGGGTATTAAAATATTGCTCTGTTTTGTTGAGTGTACTCATAGCCTTAAAGGGTTAGTTCACCCAAATTTGAAAATAAAGTCAGTAATTACTCACCCTCATGTTGTTCCAACCATGTAAGACCTTCGTTCATCTTCGGAACATAATTTAGTATATTTTTGATGAAATCTGAGAGCTGTCTCACTCCTCCATAGGCTTTCAGAGGGACTGAAACGACGCATGCGCGAAAATGGCGTTCTTCTTCTACTACTACTAATCTCAGTTTTCGCGCATGCGTCGTGGCGTCAGAGGCTCAAATTGAACAACAATAATAGTCGTTATTTTTGTTGTTTTTCCGCTCAAAAAGTATTTTCGTCGCATGATAGACTTAATACAGAGCCACTGTAGTCATTTGGACTCCTTAAATGACGTTTTTACTTACTATTCTGGGCCATCAAGTTTCAGTCCCTCTGAAAGCCTATGGAGGAGTGAGACAGCTCTCAGATTTCATCAAAAATATACTAAATTATGTTCCGAAGATGAACGAAGGTCTTACATGGTTGGAACAACATGAGGGTGAGTAATTACTAACTTTATTTTCAATTTTGGGTGAACTAACCCTTTAACCAATTGGCCACTTTAAATACCACCTACTCTAAAGACAAATTGACAACTGGCACATGTTTGTGAAACCTGTTTGGAAATAGTCACTGTGCATGGATTTAACGTTGGTCCCACTAGTGGAACAGAAATTGCACAGTGCAGCTTTAATAAAAGTGAAGTAGTTCTGAAATATAAGTAATGAAATTGTAACTCTCAGAACAATATTGCATAATACAATAATATAACATAGCAAGTCCTGTATTATGTTATAATATTTTGTTTTCCTTTTTCCAGATTGTGTATATAGCACGTAATGCAAAAGACAATGCAGTTTCCTATTTTCATTTTGATCGAATGAACATGGTACAGCCTGAACCGGGAGACTGGAACAGCTTCTTAGAGAAATTCATGAAAGGGAAAAGTAAGTACATTAATCAATCACAGCTTTGGTGCGATCTAAATATAAATATAACATTGAGAATTTAAATATATTTCATTTCTCTATTACGACCCCTACATTATCAATCAAGAACATTGTCATGGAGGTTTTGTTTTAACATCAGCGATTTCACGTCAGATGTGTTTGGTCCTTGGTACGACCATGTCAGTGGATGGTGGGAGAAGAAACAAACGTATTCTAACCTACTGTACTTGTTCTATGAGGATTTGGTTGAAGTAAGTTAAATTCACTAAGTGACAATTTTATCAAGTGTAAAAATGTGTCTAAAGTGTGTATTTTCCTGGTCTTTTCCAGGACACTGGACGTGAGGTGGAGCATTTGTGCTCCTTCTTGGGTTTGTCCACCTCAGTCGAAGAAAGGGAGAAAATAACAAAAGGGGTTCAGTTTGATGCCATGAAACAGAACAAAGTGACCAACCACGCCGCAATCCCTTTCATGGACTTCAAGATCTCACCTTTCATGCGGAAAGGTTCATAAACTGCTGAATCGTCTGATTATGTCTTTCTGAGTTATGTCCTTTCACTTGCTTTTATCTTTTTGTTATTTGCGTTCCAAAAGGTAAAGTCGGAGACTGGAAATGTCACTTCACAGTGGCACAAAATGAAGAGTTTGATGAGGTCTACAAACAGAAGATGAAGAAAACCACTGTCAAGTTCCGCAATGAGATTTAACATTTGAGTTCTAGATCTGGCACCAGAATCAAGTTAATTGCTGCTCTTCTGTTTTCACGTAGAGGATATTTTGCACAGACAGTCTGAAAACTTAAGCTATGATGCACTGTCATTTTGTACATGCACACTTTAAAGCTGTGAAATCAATTAAATCTACGTTATGAACACCCCCCCCCCACCACCCCCCTCATAATTTATTAATTTTACACACATATTGAACTGAGTCTTTTTAGAACTGCTTTGAATTTGTCTCATATTTGATGAAGTTTGCATCACTGATTCTGCTATTTTCCTGTTAATGTGAATCTGTTTTATATAAAGAACTGTATAAATGGCCCGTTCTTAACTTAAACACAGGCTCTACTCTGAGTCCAAACAGGGCAAATAATCCACTAGAGACTCACATTAAACTCTAAGCAAAGAACTGGAACAGAGCAACTGAAATATCATCCTCACAGGAAACAAAGCACGGGTGAAAACAATGGCGGGAAAACTGAAAATGAAATAATGATGACCTCTAGTGGCCAACAACAAGTCCATAATCCATAATAAGTTTTTACCCATTGCTTACACACTAAAACCAAATGCTTAGACCAAAGCCTCAGTACTTAAACTTCTTGTAGCATAGGCTACCTTAAACACAATCTCGGACCAGTGCTTCCCAGTGGAAACTAACATTATGGTTTCGGCCTCATCCACATAGATGAACTCGCGTGTCAGTTCGGCGGCATCAAAATCCAGAACGGTCTGTAAAAGAAAATATTGAATAGTGTTACTGAAAACACATACAGTAACTACAATGTCTATATTTTCACACAAGTAGGGGCTTTGTTGGGTCAGTACAATTGCTTCACACAGCACTACCCATTTTTGTATAGTAGCCTACAGTTAGTACAGTAATACTGTAATATGATACAGAATCATGTGACACATACAGATACACATACTGTCTGACCATTCACTATCCCCTATAAAGTGCACTGTCTGAATCGTTCCCTATCCCCTATTTAGTGCACTGTCTGAATTAGGGTTGCCAACTTCTGGAAAATAAATTGTGGTTCTTTATAGGAAAATAGGGGACAGAATAAGGGACACTCCAATTTTTTCTACTATACCAAACAGTGTATGTCAATTCAGTATCAGTTAAGTGTATAAAAGGTTCTCAGACAAACACATTTGGGTCATTCCGTGTCAAAATCAACCAAATTTCACAAACTTTCACGGCTTTGTTAATTGTTGTTTCTGAAGAAAGACAAACATAAATGAAGAAAAAAGATAAAATATTAAATGTGATGGATTTATATTATTGAGCAATTCAATATTTTGTAGTGGGGGTCAGAATGACAATTTTCACAAGGGGGTAAAATGGCTTTAGAAAGATGGCAGTATCATTATTTTATTTTTACACAGAGATTGGCAGGTCTATTAGGTAAATCTGTTGACTTTAGCAATCTTTGTTGCATTATATGCCAACGGCAACCGTTCAAACATAGCAAAAAGCACTTCTTGTGTTTTTTTTTTTATCAAAGTTTGCACGTCTGTAACTTATTTTGAAGATACCTTAATTGTCATGTGTCAGGTTCTTTCTCTTTGCTTCTCACTATCCTTTTCTTCACTCACTCTCCTTCCTGATTGTTTCAGACACACACACACACACTTTCTCACTCGCTCGTTAGGCTCATCTTCTCTCTGTCTACCTGCACCTGTTAGTCATCGCAATCAGCGCCTCGCTGCCTTGCGATGACACCTGTTCCCACTTTTGTTTGAGTGCTTACCCTTTATCTAGTGTTTGTTCTTACTGCCTCTTGTTGGATCATTGTTTCATGTCATGCGTTATGACTGCTGCTTTCTTCATGTCTGAAGAACATGGTCTTGTTTGTCTGATACAGCCTTGCGCCTATAAGTTTAGACTGAGTTCTGCATTTGCTGCAAGAGTACCTTCGCGGTCCTCTGTTCCTGACTGTGATTTATTCTCAAGAACTGCCTCCACCTCTACTGGTGTCCCGATCTCTCTCCTCTTCGAGACAGGATCATCTCAGCTGCCTTCTCAGTTTGTTTTACCAGTTCTGTGTGCCTTAACGACAGACTGCCTTGTTTATATTCTCATTAAAGACTGTTGTTATCCTGTCAACCTCTGCTTTTGGATCCATTCTTTATTGACTCTGACATTAATATCCTTTTAGATTCTAATTCTTAAAACACTTTTTACTTTTGTTTTCTTAATTTTGGATATGGATCTCAATATGGCTCTATGAGTAAATTGGTATACATTTTCAATTGTCTCACATTTTCTGAACAACAAATAATGTTGAAACTAGAAATATATCTTTTTTTTTTCTATCAACACAACTGAACATTCCTGTCTAAATGAGCCATCAATACAGGGAGTGCAGAATTATTAGGCAAATGAGTATTTTGACCACATCATCCTCGTTATGCATGTTGTCTTACTCCAAGCTGTATAGGCTGGAAAGCCTACTACCAATTAAGCATATTAGGTGATGTGCATCTCTGTAATGAGAAGGGGTGTGGTCTAATGACATCAACACCCTATATCAGGTGTGCATAATTATTAGGCAACTTCCTTTCCTTTGGCAAAATGGGTCAAAAGAAGGACTTGACAGGCTCAGAAAAGTCAAAAATAGTGAGATAAATTGCAGAGGGATGCAGCAGTCTTAAAATAGCCAAGCTTCTGAAGCGTGATCATTGAACAATCAAGCGTTTCATTCAAAATAGTCAACAGGGTCGCAAGAAGCGTGTGGAAAAACCAAGGCGCAAAATAACTGCCCGTGAACTGAGAAAAGTCAAGCGTGAGCTGCCAAGATGCCACTTGCCACCAGTTTGGCCATATTTCAGAGCTGCAACATCACTGGAGTGCCCAAAAGCACAAGGTGTGCAATACTCAGAGACATGGCCAAGGTAAGAAAGGCAGAAAGTCGACCACCACTGAACAAGACACACAAGCTGAAACGTCAAGACTGGGCCAAGAAATATCTCAAGACTGATTTTTCTAAGGTTTTATGGACTGATGAAATGAGAGTGAGTCTTGATGGGCCAGATGGATGGGCCCGTGGCTGGATTGGTAAAGGGCAGAGAGCTCCAGTCCGACTCAGACGCCAGCAAGGTGGAGGTGGAGTACTGGTTTGGGCTGGTATCATCAAAGATGAGCTTGTGGGGCCTTTTCGGGTTGAGGATGGAGTCAAGCTCAACTCCCAGTCCTACTGCCAGTTTCTGGAAGACACCTTCTTCAAGCAGTGGTACAGGAAGAAGTCTGCATCCTTCAAGAAAAACATGATTTTCATGCAGGACAATGCTCCATCACACGCGTCCAAGTACTCCACAGCGTGGCTGGCAAGAAAGGGAATAAAAGAAGAAAATCTAATGATATGGCCTCCTTGTTCACCTGATCTGAACCCCATTGAGAACCTGTGGTCCATCATCAAATGTGCGATTTACAAGGAGGGAAAACAGTACACCTCTCTGAACAGTGTCTGGGAGGCTGTGGTTGCTGCTGCACGCAATGTTGATGGTGAACAGATCAAAACACTGACAGAATCCATGGATGGCAGGCTTTTGAGTGTCCTTGCAAAGAAAGGTGGCTATATTGGTCACTGATTTGTTTTTGTTTGGTTTTTGAATGTCAGAAATGTATATTTGTGAATGTTGAGATGTTATATTGGTTTCACTGGTAAAAATAAATAATTGAAATGGGTATAAATTTGTTTTTTGTTAAGTTGCCTAATAATTATGCACAGTAATAGTCACCTGCACACACAGATATCCCCCTAAAATAGCTAAAACTAAAAACCACTTCCAAAAATATTCAGCTTTGATATTAATGAGTTTTTTGTGTTCATTTTGGTTGTTGTTTAATTATTAATGTTGTAAAATTAATCCTCAAAAATACAACTTGCCTAATAATTCTGCACTCCCTGTATTGTGCATGTAACTCTAAAAGTATTAAATATATCTCAATATCCGTCTATATTCTCATTCTTAATAAACTTTCTTTTGTAACCTTAATTTTAAAGGCCCTATATGATTCAGTCCCATAGATATAATGTGGCTCCATGCTCAAATGATTGAATATTTATTTACCAAGGGATATTAAATATCATCAACCTCTATTCAAAATGATAAAATTAAAAGGTTTTTTTTTTTTTTTTTTCAGGAAGATATATGGCATAAAATTTGAAAGCATAATAATTGAACGTCTTTGAAATTTCAGCCAATAAAAGTTTTTATTTTATTTAATTTTTTTAAACAATGGCACTTAACATTTTTAACTAAATGTTGTTGCAGCATGTAGGCCTATGAATTATTTTTAAATTAAAGAGAACTTAGAGGGTTGCTTTTGGTTCTTGAGACTTTATTGGCTATTTTGTGTTTCAAAAATGAGTTCTTCAAAAATGGCTTTCATACGGAACGCTTCATTGATGTCTTAAATAAGGGATGATTCCTATCCCCTATATAGTGTGCACTATATATGTGCCATTCACCATGTAGAAAATAGTAAACGTGTGAACAAGTGACGATTTCAGCAGCTTCAGCGTCTGTTTACAATGTGGGGGGCGGGGCTTCAGATTCTAGAGAGCATTTGATTGGACAGAAAATCTGAAGTGCAGCGTGATGTCATAAAATCACGGTAGTGAGAGACTGTCAGTTTTGAACGCTTTTATCTTCTAAATGCGAATTTTGTCATTGTTCTGGAATCTGGAGCACACTAGTTTATAGATAACAGTAAGACTAACATATTTATTCTAAGAGCCAAAAAACTTCCATTTTGATTGCATGGGGACTTTAATTTTGACACGCTGTTGTGACGCGCATGCGCAGTTCAGTGTTCCTGTGATCACGCCTAGTAAACCGAGTCACACGATCATCTGTATGATAACCGCTTTACTCTCATTTTAAAGCGCTTTTATTCTTCATATCTCTAAGCATTCACTCTTAAGAGGATGTTAAGAAAACCGAAAGCTTGTCGCTAAGGAATAAGGTAGATGAACGTGTTGTTTTCTCACCTGTCACTGTGTTTAGGCTAGGCCTGTTTACAAACTATTATACACTGGCAAGGGTGTTTACAACAGAGGACAAATCGCACGTTTATTCATTCGATGTAATTTAACACACAATAACGGGAAAATACTTTCTCCTGTGGAGATAAAATAGGTTTGATGTCAAAATCCTCATAAGAGAGATGCTAAGCTAAGAAAAGGCTGTTAAATCACTCACAATGGGTCTGCTAATGACCGAAGTAGTGAATTTTAGTTAACATGTAGATAATAGGAATGAAACCAGACCTTCAAAAATGTATATTTCCCCTAACGGGTACTGTAGATGTTGTCGTTAATGTCCTCTATATAAATGATGTTCAGTTGGTATTGTGATTTGCCTTAAAGGGACAGTTCACCCAAAAAATTAAATTGTCATCATTTCTGTTGAACACAAAATAAGATATTTTGTAGAATGTTGGTAACCAGACAGTTGATGGCACCCATTGACCTCCATAGTATGTTTTTCCTACTATGGAAGTCAATGGGTGCTGTCAACTTTTTTTGTATTTAAACACGTGTTTCATCTTGAAATGTCACATAATTGATTATGCAATGCCAATATTAATATTTAGTTTTATTGTTTGAGTGATGGAGAGGGTCTGGGGTGGCCGGTGCTGTCAAACAGGTGCATCGTAATCTCGGAAGCATTGGATCCATCTTCTCACATCCAAACCCTGATGGCCTCCATCTACGCGCCCTCATTAGAGGACTCGGCTGAGGTGAAGGAGGGCTTCCTGTGCCCATTGTGTTTGAAAGATCTTCAGTCGTTCTACCAGCTACAGGGCCATTATGAAGAGGAGCACTCCGGAGACAACCGGCACGTCAGTGGTCAGCTGAAAAGTAAGTTGGAGTGTAAAAAAATATGAACGTAGTGTCCGTGACGTCACCCATAGGATTTTGATGAGCAGTTTTGAAGCGTAAAGTAGGGTCGAGCTGGTCGTTGCCATCTTGGTAGCGCCTCAACGCGCATCACTCCCGGATAACAGAAAGTGGGCAAAAAGGCGGGACGTGGGCGGAGCTGAAGTGACGCGATGACTAACAGACAGCAGATAAATGGCTGTGTGACAGATTATATAATCAGGGTTCCCACGCTTCTTGAATGTACTTGAAAGTTCTTGAATTTCAGACACATGGATTCAAGGCCTGGAAAGTACTTGAAAACAAACATAGGTCCTTGAAAGTGCTTGAATTAAGCATGAACTGCATTTTGTTAGAGTAGCATGGTGCTATTACAAAAAAAAATGGCCTTCATGCGCTGCCAAAGCCAGAACAAAACAGCATTACGGGAGGAAGGAATATATTTTTGCTGTTCCATAAGCGCCATCTACTGTTCAGAGCCCTATTCGGATGGTAATTGTTTCTCGTGGGGTCATAAGGTATTTTCATCATTGACAGGGGCTAGTCGGAGATTTTATTGCCGCCCAAATCCAGAAGGTTTTTTTTTTTTCTCCCACACCCGCATAAAAATCCCCGGCCGAATTACCTACTGTTTTTAGACAAACACCAAGGACGTGTGGTCATTTAATTGCCGTCCGAATCCACATCTCAGAGTTTTCAAGATGAGATCACTTCAAAATGCACTGTTTATATCCTTTTTGACCCCTGCAGGCCACCGTATGGTTGCGCTTTGCTGTAATTTGGATGCATTTTAAAGATCTAGACCAGGGGTGGCGAACTCCGGTCCTGGAGGGCCACTGTCCTGCAGAGTTCAGCTCCAACCCTGATAAAACTCACCTGCCTTTAGCTTTCTAGTAGCCCTTCAGACCATGATTAGCTTGTTCAGGTGTGTTTGATTAGGGTTGAAGCAAAACTATGCAGGACAGTGGCCCTCCAGGACCGGAGTTCGCCACCCCTGATCTAGACTTTCATTACTGAAATGCTGGCAAGTATTTACAAGGGCAATATTTCATCACTGCACAAAAAATAAAAAGAAGAAAAGCACGTAAACATCTGAAATCTTTTCATTTAATTGGAAAATTCATGTATACAATATTATTTCTATATTTTGATGTTTTAATTAAGTAATGATTTATAAAAAAGAAAACTAAAACTAGTGTGAAATAAATGTTAAAAGCAGTAATAAGAGTGCTGCAATCTGCATCTCTCGTTAAAGCTCGCTCGCTCTTGTACACCAGCCTCTTTCCTCATTGGATTTTGTAAAATTGCAAATTTTTCCTCATTGGAAATTGTATTTTAGTTGTCAGTATATGCCTTAGCGTTACTGCATTAATGATAGACACCGGTACAGTAGGTATTTGATATATTGGCAATAACACACCCACCTTTATCGTATTTATTGTGCTTGATTTAAAATAAAAGGTGCTTTAAAAAGTCCTTGAAAGTCCTTGAATCTGGTGTTCATGAAAGAGTGGGAACCCTGTATAATGTATAAAGACTACTTTCAGGCGCTTTCAGTTACTTTCACTTTCAGGTGTAATATCATTGCGCCACTGCACCAATGGTACAGCCGCAAAGTTCCGTGATTATTACACAGGAATGAGAGAATAGTTCCTAGCCATATCGGTCTAGAAAATAAAAAATTGTCATTTTCTGTCGGTCTTAAGGCCCTTTCACACTGAACGCGATTTTGATGGTTTTATTTTTCGATCAGCTGTATGTGCAATGGGTGCTTCCACACCAAACGCGAATGTGCTGCGGCGAAAAAACGAAAAAATTTTCCCCGCTTCAATGTCTATTTTTTTTTACTTTCGCGGAGACGGAAAGGGCTTCAACCAATCACAAACACGGAAACAAAGGTGACGTCACAGCAACAATGACTGATCTTCTGATAGCTTGTGTGTCGACGCATCCCGTTTTGTTTGATAAAACAAACAAAAACTATAAGGACACCGATTTAAAAGATAATGTGTGGCGTAGCATTGCCAGCCAACTCGGCTATCATGACTGTGAGTATGTTGTGTGTTAGTTATTTGTCGTTTTAGCTCCTGTACAAGATTGCCATACTCCCCTTCAGACTCACTGTTCTTTAAGAGTGGGTGCACCCAAAACCTTCTATTTGGTCTTTTAAATAAAATGAAAAGTTCGTCTTCACTGGATGATGAAGTGTCCATGTTTACTGTCGCCGCGAATGTTTTGGAATGTTGGAGCTCTGAAACGTCACAGACATCGCAAACTCGCGTCGCGGCTGATGTGAATGGTTTTGACGCGAACTATTCGCACGCGAAAAATTCGCTTTTCCGCCTCGCTTTTTCGTTTACGCGTTCAGTGTGAAAGGGCCTTTAGTACGCGATGTAACTACATAAGAGTCAAGTTTTAAATAGGAAAAATATTTAAAGTCTTTGGTCATTTTTGAGCGAGATGCTAACGGTCTAATCCGATTCAATGATCTATGCTAAGCTATGCTAAAAATGCTACCGCCAGATACAAAGATCGGCTAAATGGATTCAAAAACGGTAAAACTCAACTGTTTAACTCTAAGGGACTTGGAAAATGAGCCTATTTTCAAAAAAAGTGGAGTGTTCCTTTAAGTGTGTGTGATAATGTTACAGGTTGTTGCAAATTGATGGATTTTGTCAGTCTTTAGTTCAGAAGCCAACATTTAACATATTGACCAGGCTTTTATGAAAACAGGACAGGTTAACACCGTGTCTACACTGGATGCAACAAAGCGACCATTGCAAATCCATTCGTTCTTCATGTCAGAAGAAGCATGAAAATGTAACACTCGCACACAGATGGTTACGGTTATAGCATGTAGGCTCTTCGTCTGACGTGCTTGAGATGCATCAGAAATAGAACAGGGCTTCAGTTTACTGTCGGGAGTTTGTTGTTGTTTTATCGAAAATTATTTCATATATTGTTATCCTTTCGAGGGATTTCCTTGTTTATTAAAGTGCCCGTATTATGCTTTTTCCAATATTACTTTTCTTTTAGTGTGTAATAAAGCTGTTTGTGAGTGTAAAATGTCTTAATGATTTTTCAAAGGTCAAAGTGCAGATAAATTAAGTTATTGTCTTCTAAAGGAAAGAACTGATTCTGAACTGCCTGAAACGAGCCGTCAGTCTTATTTCCTGCACAAGCCTATGTATGTAGGTTTGTAACTAATTTGCATAATGCCAGGCTCTGGTCTTGATTGGCTGAACAGCATCTCTATGCCCCGCCCTCAAACACTGTAGTTGTGTCTGAGACTGGAAGAGTTTGGTTCGTGTTGTTCATGTGGAGAAGACGCTGTTGTCAGAGCAAATCCACTTTGATGAGATTGATACGGTAAAACCCACGCCATCGTTACTGTTCGTATCACTGTGAGTGTCAAGAGCTGACATCCAGATATGATAATGAGCATTTGCTTTCTGACCAATCACAAGAGACTAGGCCGTCTGACCAATCAGAGCAGAGCAGCTCTCAGAGAGGCGGGGTTTAGAGAGACTTTTTAGACACTGTGTCACAGTTTCAGACACTGTGAGAAAAGAGAAGGTGTTTTTTTTTACATTGAATGTATGTAATCCTATTGTAGGAGACCATTTGCTTTATTTCATTTCATTAGTAAGTGACATATTCAGTTGTATTGTTCATTGTTTCTCAGGCCTGGTGCAAAAGGCGAAGAAAGCCAAAGACAAGCTGTTAAAGCGGGACGGAGATGAGCGGACAGACAGTGGCTATGAATCGTTTTATTATGGAGGAGTGGACCCGTACATGTGGGAGCCGCAGGAGCTCGGTAAGATCCTTACTACCAAAGACAGATGTATAACATTCTTCAAGAAGTCATTCACATTGCTTTCAGTGCTGTTCAGGTAAATGTTGGCAGTTTTACTGTACAAGCTGTTCCTGGATCATTGGGTGTTGACTACAGCATTGTCAGACTGTAATGTGTGTTCTGTTAAAACAGGAGCCACCCGGAGTCACTTGGATTCTTTCAAGAAGCAAAGAGCTGCAAGAATCGACCATTATGTCATTGAAGTCAATAAATGCATTATACGACTGGAAAAGGTGAATGTTTGAGTAAACGATCCTAGTAATCTCATCTTCATGAATGTTTAAAGTGCCCCTGTTATGCTATTTTAAAGATTCCTAAGCTTGTTTTGGAGTCTCATGCATCAAAGGTCAAAAAATGTTTTTCCCATAATATATATTGCACATCACCTCATTTCTAAAAGAGTCTGAAAACGTCTTATTCGAAGATTCAGTCTCTCTAAACTCCTCCTTTCTGAGAGCCTGCTCATTATCATATCTGGATGTCAGCTCTTGACACTCACAGTGATACGAACTGTGACGATGGCGTGGGTTTTACCGTATCAATCTCATCAAAGTGGTTCTGCTTTGGCAGCAGAAAACCACTACAGTGTTTGAGGGCGGAGCAAAGAGACGCTGTTCAGCCAATCAAGACCATAGGCGGGCATTATGCAAATGTGTTACATAGGTTTGTAACAGTAAGTGATACTGGAATTGCTGACGACTCGTTTTAAGACAGATTTCTTCTTTTAGGAGACAACTTTATTTGTCGTCCACTTTGATCTTTTATATTCACAAACAGCTCTATTACACACTGCATGAAAAGTAATATCCGAAAAGTATAATATGGGCACTTTAATGCGTGTGATTGTGTTACTGTGACTGTGACAAACCTCAGTACTCAAAAGGCCTTTTCACACTTGAACTAGTTAACCCTGGGTCATTCTAAACCCTGGGATATCTGACTTCACATTTTACACAGCTCATACTTTAACAGCTAATCCTGGGTATTCATACGCTGATGTTTCACACTGTACATTATTAAACATTTACATTTAATAATTTAGCAGATGCTTTTATCCAAAGCGACTTACAAATGAGGAGAGCAATAGAAGCAATCAAACCAACAAGGGGCAACAGCATGCAAGTGCTGTAACAATGCTCACGAATACCTCTTTTCCACCAAGGCAGTGCTGGTGCTAGATCGGAGCCAGAGCCTAGTTTCAAATCGGTTCTTTGTGTTTCCACACCCAAAGCACCAGCTCCGAGCCAGGAAAAGTGGTTCTTAAGTAGCACCAAAACATTGCTGGGCTAGAAGTAAGAACCGATTACGTCAGGCGCTGGGGGCTTTTTTGGAATGGCTGCTAATGGAGCTAATAGTTGCTGCTCGTTTGTAATCTCCGTCTATACAAATTACGGCAAACTGCATGAATGCGTTGGATTCGCTGTGTTTTGATGCTGCTGTAGGATCATAAAGCCATGAGATGAGATTCAAGTTTATTGTCATTACACATGTACAAGTACAATGCAACGAAATGAAGTTTGGAGCAAGCCTCCGAGCCGCAGCTATTTAAAGCGCCGCCACACGCTCTCCGGAAATAAAGAAATGCAGATTGCTAAGCATACATGCAAACATTACATACATAGTACACACAGTACACGTGGTCACGTGATGGGATTTTTTGTTGGGAATAGTAAGGGAGATAGGAAGGAGGAAAGGGGGGGAGGCAGACGGTTGGATGGGGGCAGGGATGGGGTGAGGTGTGTGTGATGCGAGTAAGAGTCTTGAAGCTTCCTGTGTTGTGTGAGAATGTTAGCCATAACTTAAGATGTTTTCAGAGTTCAGTTCTGTGGCTTGTCCTTGAAAGGAGATATGGCCGTGCACGAAAGCAAGATAGCAGGACCCAGCTGTCAAGCTGACCTCCCAACCGAGAGATAGGGACAAGCTGGACGTTGGGATGAGGGAAAATATCTTAATCCATTTAGCTGATCTTCGGTAATTTCCAGACCATAATCAATCAATCCGTTCTGATCCTCAGCGTCAGTGGCGAGCGTCCGGTTCATGAATGGACCTGGACATTTCATCCAATTTCACGGTCAGACCAGACATACTGCGTAGCAGTTCACTAGCCTGACCCCCGATGGAGCCCACTCTTCCCTGCGTCTCCGCAGTCCGGGCTGAGATGTTACGATACAGTTCCTCAATCAATGTCATTCTTTGATCTAATACCTTCAGTCGGTCACACACATCCCCGAAGCACTCTTTAATTTCCACAGACAGCGGCTGGGTGAATTTACTGGCAGCTGTCTTACCAATTTTACGATAGGTCAGGGCAATCCCAAGGCCGAGAAATAGGAACCCCACTATCATAATGCCAATTATGAATAAATCCTCAATATCCTCCACGGACAGGACTTCCAGGCACAGGCCTTGCCAGTTGTTCCAGGCGTCCCGCGTGTAGCCCGCGGGGAAGGTCCCGTCCGGGCAGGTGGGTTCTCCCGGAGCACCTTTCCTCAGTGAGAAAATCTTGTCAATCGCGCTGAGAGACCAGTTAATTAATTCCATTTCGAGTTTTCAGGAGTCCAGCAAGCAGGGAGTCAAGAAAAAAAGACAAAAAGATCAGCGCCAAAGCAGAGCGGGGAGCAGATAGAAGGCACGTCTGCTCTGTATGAGATCAGGAAGTGGAAGTGGATACTATTGATTCCATGTGAATCAATAGTAACGCAACGTTTGCATTGTTGATGGAAGGATTGTTCGGTCGCCGTATGACAACGAGTCCAGCGAGAGCATATGACTCCTAATGCTTTTGATTCACTCATGCGTTTTTTTATATCCTACGTGGATCGGTCTGCGCAGCGCCGATGCATCTCGAACAAGCCTGGTGTGTTTGTGTTTCCCGCTGCCTCGCTAGCGTCTAACGGTTCTTAGAAGACTCCTCAGTCGAACCAACTATGAACTGGGACTAGCACTGGCTCTGAACTAGCACCCGGTTCATTCTGGTGGAAAAGGGGTATTAGTACAGTACAGGTTTTTTTTTTTTTTTAAGTAAAAATAAAACAAATAGAATAGGTAAGTGCTCGTCTTAATTGGTCAGGTGTTGCTGGAAAAGATGAAAATGGCTTTTTTTGAAAATGGCTTCAGACTCCGCTACTATTGATATCAGCAGGTCGTTCCACCAGGTGGGAACGGTCCAGGAAAAGGTCTGTGAGAGTGATCTGGTGCCTCTTTGGGATGGCACTACGAGGCATCGTTCACTTGCAGAACGCAAGCTTCTGTGGTGAATAGAGCTTCAAAATCACGTCTACCGCTTCTAGTTGGACGCTTGAACATTTTGAATCCATTCGCGCGTCCACAGTAGGGATGTGACGGTGAGGACATTTTCCCACTGGTTAATCGACGTGTGACAACACCAGTAATACCGGTATCACCGGCGGGGGCTTTTAAAAATGTTACCGAAAGTAACATGCACACGGCCGCTCAGGCTTTCATAACGCAACTGAAAACGCGCCAGTGTGCGCACACCGTGAATGACAGCTCGTCTGTAAATAAGCGCTCTGTGAGGCAATGGGTGCGTCTCAATCAGCTCCCTCGTTCAGTAGTCAGGGCACTGATCAGGCATTGATCGGTCTATGATTGAGACGCACACCATGAATGAATGACAGTTCGTCCGTAAAGCCTTTGTTTATAGACGGTTTCAACGGCAACAACATAAACAAACGTTACTGCGCATGCACGCTTTTGTGGCCCAAACTTAACTTCCGGTAGACGTCCGCAAAGAATCAATAACAACAGAGGCTGTGTTATCTTTCTTATGCGCTATCATCTTGTATTTTAATTGAGCAACATAATCTTAATTTACATGTTTTTATTGTTTCAGCATGTTATGAATAATCTCCCATTTCTGTCTGTAATATAGAGTGGGGGAAACGCCCCCCTTAAAGGGTTAGTTCACCCAAAAATGTAAATTCATACATTAATTACTCACCCTCATGTCGACCCCAAACCGTAAGACCGTAGAGAAGAAGAAAATATCTTAAGTTGTGTTCCGAAGATGAACGGATGTCTAATAGGTTTGGAACGACATGAGGGAGAGTAATAATGACAGAATTAACATTTTTGGGTTAACTAACCCTTTAAGGACCGTAATGCCGTTTTCTGTACAGTATCTATAAATGCTTCAATCGTGCAATGCATCGGAATAACATGTTTCTTTGTTTCATAACGTAAGATTAATGTTGGGAAAGTTAACTTAACGTAGATAAAGTACCCTATTTGAGATTGATTGTATATGAATGCATCACAAAAAATCCCGTGCTCTATGGCCACTGCCATTAATAGAGGAGAAAGCGAAAGTCGTTTTTGAAATCCTTGATAAAGGCATATTTAAATATTTTGCGGGAAACATAAATCCGATCATTTATCCAGATGGCGACCACTTGATATGAACAAATGTAAACTCGCTGTGTCTTGATTGACTGATGATCACGGTGATCTCATGTTAATGCCAAGTGTAAACCCAGCCAGAATAAGTTCCTCTAGAGTAGATTATTTCTGATAACAAGCAAAATAAATAGCAAGTAAATTACATTAGACATACAGCCTAAATTACGCTGTTCTCGTATGCTGGATATTTATGAAGCATTTAAGGCTTTTTGGTGAGTCGCACACACTGTTTTTGCGCTAGTGTCATATTCTCTCTGCTTGATCGTTAATATTTATATCATGTTATCCAAGAATAGTACGTCAAAAATGTGTTTCTACTGAGTAGTGCGCCATACTATCCCCTTGCCAGACCGATAAACAAACACAGACCGGAAGTTAACTTCGGGCCAGGCGCGTAACCGTGGCAACGTGCGTTCGTCCGATGAAACCGTCTATACTCGACGCATCCGCAAAATGACGTCATCGCAGAGTGCCAAGCGGACGAGGCGCGTGCGCAGTCAGCGGAGCCAGACGAAAGTAAACAAGGCTTAAATGCGCGCTCTGTGCGGCCGTGCACATTTTTTCGGATTTAAATTAGCGCCAATTCGGTGGCGGGTTGCTTGAATTGTGGGTTCATTAGCCTATTATTTTTAATGAAAAACACAACAACAAATCAAATGACAAACTCCCTTAAATAGGTGCTTTTACGTTTCGCTTTGAAACCAAATCTTCCGCGATCATCTCAGTCAGCTCCTCACTCTCTGATGAATGACTCCTGCCGAGACTCACGGTCGGATCATGCTTTATTAAGCGAACACTTTCAGTTTTTATTTGTATTGTCTGTTCTCTAACTGAACTAGAGTATTTTATTACTATAAAAAAAATCTAAATGACGGTGGGCGGTGCCACAGTGGGCAAGTGATGAGTGATAACCAGTGTTGAGTCTAAACACCGGTAACACCGGCAACACTGACTATTGTAGCAAGCCTAGTCCACGGTGATAAATTGAGCGTTTGAAGCGGAATAGACGAGCATTCAAGGCGCTCCAGGAGAAATATGTCATAAAACACAACTCTGCCTCTTTTCATTTTCATTAAAAATGTATATTAAACATTAATAGCCACACAAATGTGGTCCAGGCATCTCCTACATTACCTTCACTACATGTATATTTAAATATCCTTCAAAAATAAAGTTATGAAACTTCTCTTTGCCCTCAGTCAAAACGATTTGGCAGACAACAAATTATAGATTCATGACACCAAAGATCGCCCGTTAGATCTGCACAAGACGAACCACTACAGGACATCAGGGTCAGCGGCAAACGTCAGAAGGACTGGCTGAGGAAAGGCTGCTCTCGCCGGGGGTTAATGAGCGCTGAGTGCCCGGTGATCCACTGGATCTCACAACTCCAAAAACACAAGATAAATTTTTTTTTAAATAGGCACTCTCTTTATAAATAAACCACATATTTGATCTTTAAACAACTACATTCTCACCTGAAAAAGTCGTAAAACTACATTTTGTGACACAATAATAGTAGTATTTTTAAATTATGCTGGGTTTCTCATCACGTCACTTTACCACGTGACAGCAGCGAGCAGGCTCCTGATTGGTTAACGTGGTGCGAATTGACGCCAAAGTTCAGATTTTTCAACTCTGGCGTCAGACGCGAAGTCGTTTCAAACGTTGAATGCACAAAAAGCACCACTCGCGCAAGACGCTCAATTCGTGCCATACGCGCGTATGAGACGGAATCGCTTCAACGCGCCTTTCCATTGACTTAACATTGAAATCACTCGCTCCTGACACTCTATTCGTGCTTGGTGTGAACGCAGCATTAGTCTGAACAAGCGAGTTTAGGTATATTGGTGCAGAGCCCATGGTTGACTTGTAGGCAAGCACCAGTGCCTTGAATTTGATGCAAGCGGCTCTTGGTAGCCAGTGCAGACTGATGAAGAGAGGTGTGACGTGGGCTTTCTTCGGCTCATTGAAGACCACCCTTGCCGCTGCATTCTGGATCAGTTGCAAGGGTTTGATAGTGCAAGCCGGAAGCCCCGCTAAGAGCGCATTACAAAAGTCCAGTCTGGAGAGAACAAGAGCTTGGACCAGGAGTTGTGTGGCCTGCTCTTATAGGAAGGGTCTAATCGTCCTAATGTTGTATAACGCAAATCTGCAGGATCGATTGCAGTAATATGGTCAGTGAAGTTTAACTGATCATCAATCACAACTCCAAGGTTCCTGGCTGTCCTGGAAGGAGTTATGGTTGATGAGTCTAGCTGAATGGAGAAATTGTGATGAAGTGCTGAGTTGGTTGAGACCACATGCAGTTCGGTTTTCGCAAGGTTGAGCTGAAGGTAAATGTCCTTCATCCAGCTAGTAATGTCTGTCAGGCAGGCTGCAATACGAACAGCAACTGTTGGATCACCTGGTTGAAATGAGAAGTAGAGTTAAGTGTGATCAGCATAGCAGTGATCGGAATAGCCATGTTGCTGAATGACAGACCCTGGTGATGACATGTAGATGGAGAAGAGAAGTGGTCCAAGCACTGAGCCCTGGGGAACCTCAATAGCTAGATATTGTGACTTAGACACCTCACCCCTAAACGACACCCCAAAGGACCTCCCTGAGAGGTAAGACATGAACCACTGGAGTGCATTTCCTGAGATGCCCATCTTCATAAGTGTTGACAGGAGGATCTGATGGTTGACTGTGTCAAAAGCAGCAGACAGATCCAGCAAGATGAGTACGTGGATTTGGAAGCAGTGGTGCGTGCTGGTCTGGATGAAATGGGGCAAAAGTTATCTAAGCACGATGTTAGAGTGGAGCAAAGAGTGTCTGTAGCACTGTTAGTGTCCAGTGCTGAAAACTGAGTGGGTGGAGGAAGTGAGGATGAAACCATAGTGGATAGGCAAGAGGGAGAGAGTGAGTGTAGGTTACACCGAAAGGTGTCCTGCAGAGGAGTGTGTGTTGTCAGGAGGCAGTATGATGTTAAAAGCAAGTTTTAACAGTCTGATAAATTCAGATAATGTGTTAAATCTTTAATATAACTGTATGTTTAATCAAATGGTTTCACATTTCTGCTTTTGCTTTTCATTTCCAGCTAACCTCCTTTGACAGAACCAGCATGGATGCAGCGCAAATAAGATGTATGTGAACAAAATATCAAAAATGTGCTGTGTACCATTGAAGTGATAAGTGAAAATGTGACTACTATGTTTCTTTTGTGTTTTCAGCACTTGAAAAATCGGTGGTTTCGTGGGTGAATGACCAGGATGTGCCGTTTTGCCCTGATTGTGGGGGCAAATTCAACATCCGCAACCGCCGCCACCATTGCCGGCTCTGTGGGTCCATTATGTGCAGAAAGTGCACAGAGTTTTTGCCTCTAACACTGGCATGTGAGTTACACACGTTTAGATGTGTTAGATTAAACCCTCTGGTGCTCCTCATTTAGGGGTCAGGGGTCACACTCATACTCATCCTGTTCAAAAGCGGTCAAACACCTCAAATGTAACCCCCACCCCCCATTAAATTCATAATGCATAAAATGTGTATTTTTTTCAACATAAATTGTTGTTCGATAATATATCTTTAGGAAATGTTATGGTACTAAGTAATATTTATGCTATAACTATGATCCATTTGTTTCCAATTTTTACAATACAATTTTTATTTAATTAACCCCTTCATTGCTGTTTGCATGTTTGGTGATCTGTAGATTGTACCCCCCAAATTTCCAAAATCCCATCCACAAAAAGCTTACCATTACCATGAAGTGAACAAAAGTGACCAAAAAGCACCAGAGGGTAAAATGGAAAAATACTATACATTAAGATTGTCTCCATTAACTCTTTTTTTTTTTTGACTTGCATAGCATGCAATGCATATGCTTTTTTCCAGAAATAGTGAGTTGCCTTTCTGTCCTGCATTTTCAGATACAATACACCATTCTAACTGAAATGTTACTGATTTGAAAGAGTCTATATAGTAGTGATGGGAGGTCCAATTGACTTCCGTGAATCTGTTCTTTCACATGTGAGTAAACTGACATATATCTGACACAATAAAGTCACTGCCCCTGTATCTCTTGCTCCAGAGCAAGCAGTTCATAGTAAAAGCATTTTAGAGACCAAGTTGTCCATCTTTTTCAGAGTTAATCATAACCCCTGGACTAAACCATGAGTTCACAGAGAACATTTATAATTACTTTAATTAAATTGCAACCTTTAAGCTATATTTCAGTTGACAGATTCTTTGCTAAAGCAATGCACAAAACACAACGTTAGAGATCTTCATTATAATATACACTATATTGCCTAAAGTTTTACATGCACATGAACGTTAATGACATCCCATTCTTAATCTGTAGGGTTTAATATGGAGTTGGCCCACCCTTTGCAGCTATAACAGCTTCAACTCTTCTGGGAAGGCTTTCCACAAGGTTTAGGAGTGTGTTTATGGGAATTTTTGACCATTGTTCTAGAAGCGCATTTGTAAGGTCAGGCACTGATGTTGGACGTGAAGGCCTGACTCGCAGTCTCCGCTCTAATTCATCCCAAAGGTGTTCTATCAGGTTGAGGTCAGGACTCTGTGCAGGCCAGTCAAGTTCCTCCACACCAAACTCGCTCATCCATGTCTTTATGGACCTTGCTTTGTGCACTGGTGCACAGTCATGTTGGAACAGGAAGGGGCCATCCCCAAACTGTTCCCACAAAGTTGGGAGCATGAAATTGTCCGAAATGTCTTGGTATGCTGAAGCATTAAGAGGTCCTTTCTCTGGAACTAAGGGGCCAAGCCCAACCCCTGAAAAACAACCCCACACCATAATCCCCCCTCCACCAAACTTTACACTTGGCACAATGCAGTCAGGCACGTACCGTTCTCCTGGCAACAGCTAAACCCAGACTCCAAGGGATTGCCAGACAGAGAAGCGTGATTGGTCACTTCAGAGAACACATCTTTACCCCACTGCATCCAACGCTTTGCATTGCGCTTGGTGATGTAAGGCTTGGATGCAGCTGCTCGGCCATGGAAACCCATTCCATGAAGCTCTCTACGCACTGTTTTTGAGCTAATCTGAAGGCCACACAAAGTTTGGAGGTCTGTAGCTTTTGACTTTGCAGAAAGTTGGCGACTTCTACGCACCGTGAGCTTCAGCATGTGCTGACCCCGCTCTGTGATTTTACGTGGCCTACCACTTTGTGGCTGAGTTGCTGTTGTCCCCAATTGCTTCCACTTTGTTATAATACCGCTAACAATTGAGCATGGAATATTTAGTGGTGAGGAAATTTCACGAATGGACTTATGGCCTATCACGGTACCACGCTTGAATTCACTGAGCTCCTGAGAGCAACCCATTCTTTCACAAATGTTTGTAGAAGCGTCTGCATGCCTAGTGCTTGATTTTATACACCTGTGGCCATGGACGTATATAATAAATATACTTCTTAATATATGTTATTGTAAGAGAAATTGTTTTTGATTTATTGTGAAACACTTGCGGGACAGATTAGGCTGTGGTGGGTCACTTAGGCAATTAAGACAGTTCTCAGTTCAGTGTTTTGTTGACTTAAGAACTGCTTCTCACCAATTTGCAAACTGGCGGGAACAAAAGAGTTGCAAAAGCAGATATAAATAAGCTTTAGAATAAATTGCTCTACCATTCAAGTCAGATTTGAGAGAATGGTTAATTGAGTGACTGCTGACTAGTCGGGACGTGAATTTTTTCAAGCGATTAAGTGTGATTTAGTACTTTTAACTACTGGTAGGTCATCCTGAGCAGGTAGGTCAGATTTTCAGAACGGACTGTAATGTGCTTTCAGATAAATTAACCAGTGGAGCCAGGGAGGCGTTGTGGGCTCCTGGCCAGAGTGGCTCTCCAGGAAGCACAGGCCCGGTGATGCAGCAGACTCTTCGCCGCGGCTCCATTAACAGCATCTCGTCGGTCACCTCTGTGCTGGAGGAGAAAGATGAGGACCGCGTGCGCTGTTGCCATCACTGCATGGACGCACTGCTCCGGCATCAGCGCAAACTGGAGGAAAAAGATCACGTGCCGGATATCGTCAAACTCTATGAGGTACAAACTTGTTTTTTGTCTAACATTGTGCTTAATGTCATTAAATTATATTTACTTAAAGCCACAATATGTAATTTTTCGTGGTTCGATGTTTTTTATTCAAAACGAAGGTTTATCTTGATGAGGCGGAGCTTTTATTTTGCCGCAGACGATTGAGCGCTAACGCTTCTTCCTCTCATGCGTATGTGGGGGAACGCAGCGTTTACACACATTTGAGTGTGTTGAATGTTATAATGCGTTCGCACGGCGCTACTATGAGACACTTGTTCACACTGAGCTAGATCCATATTAGGCATGGTAAAACATGGTACTCACTGTAAATCAAGAACACCAGATTTAACCAGATGATGTCATTGATAGGCGACTCACGGTCTGTGTCCTGGTTAAATAGCTTATTTCTCTGGATTTTAAACATTCTTGGAAACATTTGGCATAAAGTACACAAGTCGACAAAATATATAACATTGTTCTAGTGGTTTTTGGATATTTTAATCCAATTATCTTACATATTGTGCCTTCAAAAAAATGTAGGTTGTGTTAATTAGAAGTTAAAATGATTTTGGAGACCACATCTTCTTGATGTTCTCCATGGAAATATTAAAACATGGCATTCTCAGCTCAGATAGCCATGAGACTTTGAAAACATGTTCTTTTTCTTTCTTCTGAATGATCCTGCATGGTGCGTCCCAATTTGTGTACTTATGAACTATTCTATGCCGTTGTTTAGTGTGAGTAGGGTGTTCACTGAAAATTCCAAATAGAAGTAGTTCACTTTTTATACCTGGATGATTCACCTAATTAACTGAAAAAATCCAGTTTGGAATGATGGACACTTCATGCACTGTCACAGGATTAAAGGGTTAATTAACCCTCATGTTTCAAACGTGTATGACTTTTGTTTGTCTTCGTAACAGATATTTTTAATCAAACCCAAGCCAATTCTGTACTCTCCACTGACAGCTATGCAACTGTCACTTTGACGCTTCAAAATTATCGTAAAAAGAATCCATTTGAATTGAACGGTTTAGTCAAAATTTTCTTTTTGATGATAATATTTAATTTAGGTTTTTATTCACATATAAACATTGATCAACGAACATAAACAGAAGCTTAACCAAACCTGCTTGACGCAATGTCCAAACTTAACAAAACTTATATCCTGAGGACACACGCCAAGTTGCATCAAAATTGCACCTTTAGGGTGTGCTACAATTGGAAAAAAACACAAAAAAACAGAGCATCTCCAAAACTGCAGATTTTGTGGGGTGTTCCCGGTCTGCAGTGGTCAGTATCTATCAAAAGTGCTCCTAGGAAGGAACAGTGGTGAACCGGTGACAGGGTCATGGGCGGCCAAGGCTCATTGATGCACGCGGGGAGTGAAGGCTCCAACCAAAACAGACTGTAGCTCAAATTGCTCGAAGTTAAGGCTGGTTCTGATAGAAAGGTGTCAGAATACACAGTGCATCACAGTTTGTTGTGTATGGGGCTGCATAGCCGCAGACCAGTCAGGGTGCCCATGCTGACCCCGCCCACCACCAAAAGCGCCAACAGTGGGCACGTGAGCATCAGAACTGGACCATGGAGCAATGGAAGAAGGTGGCCTGGTCTGATGAATCACGTATTGCTTTACATCACGTGGATGGCCGGGTGTGTGTGTGTCACTTACCTGGGGAACACATGGCATCAGGATGCACTATGGGAAGAAGGCAAGCCGGGGGAGGCAGTGTGATGCTTTGGTCAATGTTCTGCTGGGAAACCTTGGGTCCTGCCATCCATGTGGATGTTACTTTGACACGTACCACCTACCTAAGCATTGTTGCAGACCATGTACACCCTTTCATGGAAACGGTATTCCCTGATGGCTGTGGCTCTTTCAGCAGATAATGCGCCTGCCACAAAGAAAAAATGCTTCAGGAATGGTTTGAGGAGCACAACAACGAGTTTGAGGTGTTGACTTGGCCTCCAAATCCCTCAGATTGCAATCCAATCGAGCATCTGTGGGATGTGCTGAACAAACAAGTCCGATCCATGGAGGCCCCACCTTGCAACTTACAGGACTTAAAGGATCTGCTGCTAACATCTTGGTGCCAGATACCACAGCACACCTTCAGGGGTCTGGTGGAGTCCATGCCTCGATGGGTCAGAGCTGTTTTGACAGCAAAAGGGGGACCAACACAATATTAGGAATGTAATGTTATGCCTGATCGGTGTGTGTATATATAATTGATCTATTCGTCCACATGAGTGCTTGGACCCTGATGATTGCTGCATGCCAGCTATATGTGTTGTTGTGATTGTATCTCTTAATGTAAAGTATAGACTTTACCATAGTATTGTATGTGTTTGCTGTGCAGAGGTTAAGGACGTGCATGGAGAAAGTTGAAGCGAAGGCTCCAGAGTACACACGCATGGCAGAGTCTCTCAAGTAAGATCTTAACTTCAGCTCTAAGCAAAGCACTACTAATGTGCATTTCTTTACTTATTTAACGATCTTATGATCTTACAGAGAATGGATATATACAGTGTGTGTATACTTTAGGGATGCTCATATTGACTGTTTAACCGTTAACCGATAGTATGAATTTTGACCGATTAATACTCGTTTTTAATAATACTGTTTTTTTTTTTTTTTTGCTGCATGGTCACCACATTTTTATAAGAAACAATATTGAGTCTATAAAACACGAAAGAACAACAAATATATCTGTGAGAACACTCGTTTTAACAGTCTATATTAGGGGTGTAACGATTCGTTTTAACAACGATTCGATTCGTATCACGATTTGAGGTTGTCGATACGATTCAAGGACGATTTTGGTTCATAGAACGATACGATCCGAAACGATTCAGTGACTTGAAATCGATTCAGTAACTTTTTAGCCAAAAATTGTGTGACTGAAATAAATATCTGGATACTGGTCAGTGCAGGTGAAGTTTCCTAGATTCCTGTTGTTTCTTGTAAGGGAATCAGGTATCAATTAATTATGGATATAAACAAACAAGTAAACAACAATTAATGGCAAATGCATTCAATTTTTATTTGAATAAAGTGCAACCAACAGTTTAGGTTGAATTAACAGGAAGTTAACCTTTTCTGCTCTCATTTTCAATATTCAATACATTTTCAATAAAAGCACAGTAAGTGCAACCAACATTTCAACAGTAGGTTAACCTGCTACTTCTGCTTTTGTTTTCCAACATATTAATATTACAATATTAATATCAAAAATAAAGTGCAACTAACTTCTCTTCAGGTTTAATTAATAGTAGGTGTACCTGTTACTTTTGCTGTTGTTTTTCAACATTAAAATAATACAAATACAATATTAATATCAAAAATAGTGCAACCAACATTTCTTCAGGTTGAATAAACTGGCGAAACCTGCTACTACTCTCAGTTTAATAAACAAACAATATTTAACAAAAGATAAAATGTAACCAACTACTCTTCAATGACTCTACATATTTCTTTTTCAAAAATATCAACATGATCTGACCGCAGAACACTTCTCTGTACGTTCACTATGTCGCCAGCAGTACTACAAACTCGCTCTGCTGGCACACTGGTCCCAGGAATGCACAGGTAACATTTAGCAAGGGTTGAAAGTACAGGTAGCTGTTTCTCCTGGTGGCTTGATAATTTCTCGCTGGTTGGCTTCTCCTCTGCCATCCGCCATGCTATGTTTTGTTTTCTTAGCGCTGCTGCTGGTGCGTGCGTTGCGATGATGTCACAGATAGGCAGAATCAATCGAGTAACGTTTAACGCCGTTATCATTAAAAGTGCTAAGAAAAAACATCCATTTAAAGTCTGACGTGCTTAAATCCAATGCGTTATTTCCTATGATCGATACAATCGATTGATTACCTTTTAAAACGATGTTAGATCGATATATGTCGTCCGGAAGGCCAACTTGCCGAGCACAGATCGATGTAGTCAGATCGTAGGAAAATAAATCGATACATCGATGTAGTAGATGAATCGTTACACCCCTAGTCTATATACACCGGGACTGCATTTGACTGCATATCACCATTTTCCCAATGTTGATTCTTCTTGCAATCGTAATGCAATGGACTGTTGCCTACATTAAACCTTTAAATAAAAGGTTTACACAGTCATATACAATAAACGAGCTTGCACAGCGACAGGAAATAAAAATTTACGCAAAAAACCTGCCTACCTTACCAGAGCATGCGAGCAAAGCAAAGCGGAGCTTCACTCATGAACCGCTCAGCGGTAAAATGACGTGCGCTCAAATCCCGCGCCGACATGACATTTCTCTGTACTGTAGCCTACTATGCTTGTAGCCATTAAAACACGTAATTAGTTTCAGCTTAAATATTATAATGTTATTTTTTTATTTCATTTACTTTGAAAAGTGAACAGGACACATAAGATGCATAATGTCAGAAGACGGGGGTCTTCAATAAGTTCAATAACACTTCAATAGGCTTTCAACAAAACAAAACTTTTCTTTAAAGTGAATTTCGTTTTGTATAAATTGTATCTTAATTTTAATCTATGTTTAGTCAACCAAATTGCCCGGATTTAATAAATAATAAGCAAATAGTATAGCCTACATGGAGGCGGCGGCGCAGCGTGAACAACGGCTTAAATGAACAACTAGAAAGAAAAAAAACTTTAGTCAGGGGCAGCCCTAGCTATTTATTTCAGATAGACCTATATTTAATCCAGCATGTCACAAAGGGAGTTCTGGGTTGAGCATGCGGTGCTGAGCGGAATGAGCTTCAGAAATGAACGGAATCGTTTTAAAAACCTAATTCAACAAATGAATAATACTTTTTAATGGGCCTCTTAAAATGTTTATTACAAATAAATGATTAAATTTTAAAAATGAATAAAATGAACAAAAATGTGCAATCCTTTGCAGCACCCCACTTCCCGTGGATTGAGGTAGGCCTGCTATTTTTATATGATGAAAAAAACGTAGTTTGACGGGAAAAAAACTATTCCGGTTCTTCAAAGCTTCAAACGGATTCAGTGTTTTCGTTTTGTCATCTTAATTAGTTAATTATTTAAGTGAAAAATATTTAGTGTAGGCCTATTAATTTTATGCTTTTAAAAAATATGTTATTCAGTTTTTCTCTGTTGTCAGAAACGCTGCAGGTGCGTGAACATTTGATTATGTGAATCCAGGTTCTGATGTTGTTGTTGATCTGTTCCGTATGCTGCGGTTTGTACCGTAAAATAAACCCGTGGAAAAAAAAGTGTCTTTTTAACGGGTCACAGACACTCTTCAAGTGTATATTTATTTAATGCCAATTCAATATTATAATCTTATCAGTTAACGGTTAATAATCGGATGATGAGCGACGGTTGTCAGTCGTGAAAATTAACCTTTTTGAGCATCCCTAGTATACTTAATTTTCTTTTCCTCTAGTGCCGGGGAGACGACGTATAGTCTTGAGAATGCTGCTGGACTGAGGATGGAGATACAGAAATACTACGAGCTCATTGATGTTCTGAGGTAGACTGAAGACACTTACTGTATATGATGTGATGGCTGTATCTAAATCAGGATTCTCAGAATGCATTTTTGTGGGTTTCTATTGGCCTTAGTAAGAAGATACTCACACTTGGGGTAAAAGATGAGGTCCAGCCTCACCCGAAAGCCCTGCAGCTGCAGAGGATGGTGCGCTACACGGCTACGCTTTTCATACAGGTGATGCAAACAACATCTTATGCAACTTCTGAGGGTATGTTTACATATTTCCCAGAAGACAACTGTTAAAGACAAGAGGTTAAACTGTTTAAATGTTTATCTTAATGTAGTGGCTTGCCTTCTTGAGCATCTGTGAATGTTCACACTTTTTCTAATACTCCTCTAATATTATTTTTTGTTTTAAATATTTTTTCTAATATTTTCCTACGTGTGAAATTCTGGGTCTCCGCATCATATCGCCACTGTGCAGAAATAGCTTGGCTATGGCAGTACTGAGAAATGTAATTCTCATGATCCCTCCTATATATTTTTAAATGTTAAACATCTTGCAGGTTTACAAATGTATGGGTGCAACTGTAGACAAAGGTAGAAGCTCACATTCAACACTTTCTTAAATCACATAGGAGAAACTTCTGGGTCTGACGTCCCTCCCCACCAAGGAGAAACACGAGGAGCTTAAAGAGAAGAGAAAAGAGGAGCTGGAGAAAAGGGCTCAGCAGGAGAGACAGGTGAGAGAACATATTCTGTTTCTGATAATCCAAAAATACAGTTTGCTGATCAGTTTTTCTTTATGCGGAATGAAACTGAAGTTGCACTCGTCTTTTCTTCTCTATTGTGCTGTATATCCGAGTGAAACGCTTCTGGAACAAGAACAAATGTAGGGCGGGGTTTGATTTTGTCTGTGGGGAATTGATTGGATGGTTGTGCTTTGCTATTGGTGCGGTTATATATATATAATGGGTGTAATAATGCACTCGTGTTACAATTTGGTTCGATACACAATGCTTTGAGCAAAGTCAAAATAAGTTACAATGGTATTAAAATTTGAAAAAGCTTTTTTCAAATAATTACTTCGAACACATAAGATAGTTATCTGATAGTAGTGTTAATTAAAATGCTAAATTTGGGATTACATCTAATAGAAAGAAAAGTATGGGAATGTATTGCTACACTCCTAATAGAGTATGGAGTATGGGAATATATAGCTACACCCCTAATAGAGTATGGAGTATGGGAATATATTGCTACACCCCTAATAGAGTATGGAGTATGGGAATGTATTGCTACACCCCTAATAGAGTATAGAGTATGGGAATATATTGCTACACCCCTAATAGAGTATGGAGTATGGGAATATATTGCTACACCCCTAATAGAGTATGGAGTATGGAAATGTATTGCTACACCCCTAATAGAGTATGGAGTATGGGAATGTATTGCTACACCCCTAATAGAGTATGGAGTATGGGAATGTATTGCTACACCCCTAATAGAGTATGGAGTATGGGAATGTATTGCTACACCCCTAATAGAGTATGGAGTATGGGAATGTATTGCTACACCCCTAATAGAGTATGGAGTATGGGAATGTATAGCTACACCCCTAATAGAGTATGGAGTATGGGAATGTATTGCTACACCCCTAATAGAGTATGGAGTATGGGAATATATAGCTACACCCCTAATAGAGTATGGAGTATGGAAATGTTTTGCTACACCCCTAATAGAGTATGGAGTATGGAAATGTTTTGCTACACCCCTAATAGAGTATGGAGTATGGGAATATATAGCTACACCCCTAATAGAGTATGGAGTATGGGAATGTATTGCTACACCCCGAATAGAGTATGGAGTATGGGAATATATAGCTACACCCCTAATAGAGTATGGAGTATGGGAATGTATAGCTACACCCCTAATAGAGTATGGAGTATGGAAATGTATTGCTACACCCCTAATAGAGTATGGAGTATGGGAATGTTTTGCTACACCCCTAATAGAGTATGGAGTATGGGAATATATAGCTACACCCCTAATAGAGTATGGAGTATGGAAATGTTTTGCTACACCCCTAATAGAGTATGGAGTATGGGAATATATAGCTACACCCCTAATAGAGTATGGAGTATGGGAATGTATTGCTACATCCCTAATAGAGTATGGAGTATGGGAATATATAGCTACACCCCTAATAGAGTATGGAGTATGGGAATGTATTGCTACACCCCTAATAGAGTATGGAGTATGGGAATGTATTGCTACACCCCTAATAGAGTATGGAGTATGGAAATGTTTTGCTACACCCCTAATAGAGTATGGAGTATGGAAATGTTTTGCTACACCCCTAATAAAGTATGGAGTATGGGAATATATTGCTACACCCCTAATAGAGTATGGAGTATGGGAATGTATTGCTACACCCCTAATAGAGTATGGAGTATGGAAATATAAATGTTGTGGCAGATAATTAGAATCTAAATCATCTTAATGAAAGTCTACAGCTGTCCACGTATTTCTCCGCTTTGGACAGATTCATGCTCCAATTCCAATGAACTTGTTAATTAATCGCATAATGCATTTATTCTAACGAAGCTGTTGATGAATTTGATTAATCAAATCAGTGAATTTATATTAACAATCAGTTCAGTGAATCAATAATGAGTCTGGTTGATTCATCTGTAGTTTACATATGAATTTCAAATAAATAAGTTATATTTTAATTCTTGTACAATAACAGCTGGGTTAAAAGCTGTTCAGAAAGAAACTGTTTGATGCAGTTAATTATTTTTCACGTCATATATTCCATGTTCTGGAAAATAGGTTGCATTGCATCCGGTCTTTTGCATGCGTTTGTTGAGCATAGTGCCATTTTACATAAAATACCTTTAAGGGAGCGAGCATGTTCATCGCATATGCAGGTATCTAAAAATGTTTTATTTTTCTCCTCACTAACATTCGGATGTTTAAATTTAATAAAATGCCAACAATAAAAAAAAAATGCAATGAGATCTGTTTTCCTGCCTGTTCATGTGATGTTTGGCAGAAAGCGTATCGTAACTCTGTTCTTGTCTTGCACAATCTAGGCAGGCCTGGAGGCGCAAAAACGCAGATTGGAAAATGAAAAGAACCGACCGGCCCTCAGTGCAAACGGGGATGTTCCCGGTCCACGCATGACCAAAGCTGTCGGCTGGCTTCCACAATCAGACACTCTTCACACTCGCTCGGAGCTGGACGACCCTCTTCTGCAGCAGATCAACAACATCGAGTCCTTCTTACGGCAGGCGCGCTCCGCCAACCGCACCGACGAAGTGGCCATGCTGGAGGAGAACCTGCGGCAGCTTCAGGACGAGTTCGACGCTCAACAGACCAGTCGAGCCATCCGGCTTTCACAGAGGCTGGCCGAGGAGACGGACCTTCAGCAGAGCCAGATCGAACATCTACAGCAAAGAGAGCTGGAGCACAGAGCCCACACTAAAACCTCCTCAGATTTCAGAGAGCGGGAAACGGCTCAAACAAGAGAGGAGGAAGGTGACCGTTTGAGTGGAAGCTCTGGGTCTTTCTCACGTCTGTTAGGAAAAACTCCACCCTCGGAAAGACAGAGAGAGAAACATACGCCGACTCCACCAGCCAGAAACCCCTTCGATGAGGAGCATGTCTCTCCAGTCGAGGAAAAACCAACAAACTCTCAGACGGCCAATGGAAAGAAAGAGTACAACCCATTCGAGGACGAGAATGACGAAGAGGAAGCTCCAGAAACAGGTAAAGCCAAGTCGCCTAGAAATCCCTTTGAAGATGAAGATTATGATGATGGAGGGAACCCTTTTAAAGAGGAGATTCCAGCTGCGTCAACCAATCCGTTTGAAGATGATGATGATGAGGATGGCACGGCAGTTGATGATGCGATTGAGGAAGAGCTGCTGCTACAACAGATTGATAACATCCGGGCGTATATCTTCGACGCCAAGCTAAGCGGACGTTCTGATGAAGTGGAGCTTTTGTCGGAGAACCTGAAGGAGCTGCAGCGCACACTACAAGAGCAGAAAAGAAAAAAATAGCGGCCGACGCGACCGCTTTCAGCTACAAACATGCTGCTGATGCACTAAAATGTAAAACAAAGAATTTTATGTGCGAGAAAAGTCGTAGGAAGGCAAAGACAGAGAATTGTAATCAAATTGCATTGAATTTGCAATTGAATAAATTCAACAACAACAACAACAAAAAAGCATTGGTAAATATTCATGTAATGCGAACAAAACCTTGTTATTTTCCATTTAACAGGTAGTCTCAAGTCATATAAATGGGTAGGTTTTTATGCAAAACGTATCTGAAGTAAAGTTTCTGTTCAACAAAGTCAGTATTTCGTGCACAAAGCTACTTTGAGCTACATCAGCCTGCAGCTTTGAATCATTTTCTTATGATATTAAGCTAATGGATAAGCACATTTCACTGGGCCTGTATTCTTAAAGCTTCTAAGAATCCTCTCAGAAAGCTCCTAATTTACCTTAAAAACTTCTACGTAGGAGTCTTGGCTCAAAGGAACACTCCACTTTTTTTTGAAGGTAGCACTTTTAGCATAGCTTAGCATAGATCATTGAATATGATTAGACCGTTAGCATCTCGCTCAAAAAAATGACCAAAGAGTTTCGATATTTTCCCTCATGAATCTACTGTGGTTACATCGTGTACTAGGACCGACGAAAAATTAAAAGTTGCGATTTTCTAGGCCGATATGGCTAGGAACTATACTCTCATTCCTGCGTAATAATCAAGGAACTTTGCTGTCGTACCATGTGTGCAGCGGCGCAATGATATTACGCAGCGCCTGATAATAGACTAACTTCCGTCAACATAACCAACGGGCTGGGGACTATTTTCAAATCGCAACTATTCATTTTCTGTCGGCCTTAGTAGAGTCAAGTTTTAAATAGGAAAAATATCGGAACTCTTTGGTCATTTTTTTTTTAGCGAGATGCTAACGTTCTAATCAGATTCAATGATCTATGCTAAGCTATGCTAAAAGTGCTACCGCTAGACCCGGAGATCGGCTGAATGGATTCGAAAACGGTAAAACTCAACTGTTTAACTCTAGGGGAGTTCGGAAAATTCGCCTATTTTCCAAAAAAGAGGAGTGTTCCTTTAAGAGCGATTCAGGACCGATCTGAGAGCAACTCTGCGCTAGGAAAAAATATAAAAGCAGCGACGCAAAATTGCTGTAATTGTGTGATCACTTTGCTTATAGAAGGTTGTGACAGACCCAAATCATCACTGCTGCATAGTTGCATTTTTCCAGTTGCCAAACATGTTAATGTAGTGAATACTTCCATTTGTGGCGCTATGGCATTTCTGTGCTGTGTGGGAGATCATCGGATGAGTGTAGTGTCTTATTAACTCGCTCATGCATTGTGTGCAACACATTTCTTCTCCCTCTTCACGTTTCGTCCATTTTCTCCTCTGCCAAAGAAACACTTGAGCCTCTTAAAAAGTCCTCGTCCATAACACTTTTGGACCTTAAGACCGCTTTTAAAGGTGAAGATGCTTTCTGAATTACTTTCTTCTTCACTAGGATTGTTTCTTTAATTTTAAGAGGAAACGCCGGAAAATAATTTTCTTCAAATTTTGTCACTAGGAGATACTCTTTGCATTAAAGGGTTAGTTCACCCAAAAATGAAAATTGTTATTAATTACTCACCCTCATGTCGTTCGACACCCGTAAGACCTCCGTTCATCTTCGGAACACAAATGAAGATATTTTAGTTGAAAGCTGATGGCTGAGAAAGGCCTCAGCAAGCCCTCCATAGGGATTCAGTACATTTACACTCTCAAGACCCATAAAAGGCACTAAAAACGTCATTACAAAGTCCATCTCACTACAGTGGCTCTACAATAATTTTACCAAGCGACGACAATAGTTTTTGTGCGCAAAAAAAAAATCAAAATAACGTCTTTATTCAACACGAACTTTGGCCTCTGCCGTGAACTCACGAAGCACCACGACGCATGCGCGAGAATATTACACATATCCGGCGTTCGGACACAACCCAGAAGCCAGGAGGAGATGTGTTTACAAGCAGAGGAAGACGCGCCGTATCTAAGCTGTTGAATTCTACATTGATCGTGCTTTAGGTCTCGGCGTAGTGCTCAAAATGGGACTAAAGTGTGCATTTCATGGATTCCCGAACGCCGGATCTGCGTAATATTCTCGCGCATGCGTCGTGCTGCTTCGTGAGTTCACGGCAGAGGCCAAAGTTTGTGTTGAATAAAGTCGTTATTTTGATTTTTTTTTTTTTGCACACAAAAACTATTGTCGTCGCTTTGTAAAATTATTGTAGAGCCACTGTAGTGAGATTGACTTTGTAACAATGTTTTTAGTGCCTTTTATGGGTCTTGTGAGTGTAAATGTACTGAATCCCTATGGAGGGCTTGCTGAGGCCTTTCTCAACCATCAGCTTTCAACAAAAATATCTTCATTTGTGTTCCGAAGATGAACGGAGGTCTTACGGGTGTCGAACGACATGAGGGTGAGTAATTAATGACAGAATTTTCATTTTTGGGTGAACTAACCCTTTAAGATTTTTCATGAATACAGGCCCTGATCTCCAGTGTTTTTATCTCTTAAAGCAGGCATTCTCAACCCTGGTCCTCGAGGGCCACTGTCCTGCAGAGTTTAGCTACAACCCTAATCAAGCACACCTGAACCAGCTAATTAAGCTCTTCAGGATTACTAGAAAGCTATAGGCAGTGGCCCTTGAGGACTAGGGTTGAGAACCCCTGTCTTAAAGGGATAGTTCACCTTAAAATGTAAATGACCCCATGATTTACTCCCCCTCAAGTCATCTTAGGTGTATCTGACTTTCTTCTTTCAGACGAATACAATCAGAGTTATATTAATAAATGTCCTGGGTCTTCCAAGCTTTATAATGGCAGCCCAAAATTTGAAGCCCAAAAAAGTGCATCCATCCATTATAAAAGTGCTCCACACGGCTCCAGGGGTTAATAAAGGCCTTCTGAAGCGACTCGATGGGTTTGTGTAAGAAAAATATCCATATTTAACACGTTATAAAGTCAAATATCTAGCTTCACGTGGACCGTATTCAACTTACGGAAAAAGCGCTACTGCCGTGACGATGACGTCAGATATAATGCAAGCGTTTTGAATTGCGAGAGGCATTACACTTTCTAAGTAAAGGCTTGTTCACACCAGGGCGATTATCGTGCGTTTATTACCGATGTTTCACATCTCTAAACAAAGGGCGCCAATGTGAGTGTGCACCAAGCCTGTAGCACTCCTGTCAGAAACTGAAGCCTCCGCGTCTCGATCGCCCCCAGGTGGTTGGTCCCAGTATAGCTCATAACCCCGCCCCTACATGTTTTCTAATGGACGCGAGACAAATTAAACAATCAAATTACACTGGTTTCTGTCATTGTAGGCAGTTTTTATCATGATGATTTCATTTCAATTTTTCGTATTTTTAAATAAGTTTAGTTTTAGTTAGTAATTTGATACTATAAAAACGGGGGGTGTGACGTCATGATTGACAGCTGAGATTGACGGCTTCTCTGAGTGAAGTTGTCACTGAGGCACTGACTTTTTTGGGGATTTTTGGGAGGAGATTGGAGCTTTAGCTTTAATTTCTACATTTCCAGAACTGTTTATTTCACACCGATATAATGAATTATTCTGCATCTGCGAGAGTGTGGGCGGGCTTTTGATATCGCGGCTCTACTTCCTGCTCTCTACCGCGCAGAATCCGGTCCCGAGATCACTACTGCGCAGACTTTCAGCGCCATATTCAGACCTCCGGAGGCTTCAGTTACATCAGCGGAAACCAATGAAGTCGCATCGTCCATATTTTTTTTATGGTCTATCTATGGTGTGCACACAGACACGAAAAACTGCAGGCGTAATAGCGTCATTTAAAAATAAAATAAAAAACACCTCTGGTTTGTTTTTTGGGTTTGACTCGGCACGTTAAAAACTGGCTGATCAATGAGATTGATGCTTTTGTTCACGTGCCTGGAGCTGCTGAAGTTGCAGTAAAACACGACTCAAGCACAAAACGGTCTTGCCGAGCACACATTGATACCATAGACTGTTAAAAATATGGACGTAGTGTCCGTGACGTCACTCATAGGATTCTGAAGAGCAGTTTTGAAGCGCAAAGTAGGGTCGAGCTGGCCATTGCCATCTTGGCAGCGCGTCATTGCGCATCACTCCCGGATTACAGAAAATGGGCAAAGAGGCGGGACGTGGGCGGAGCTGAGGTGACGCAATGACTAAAAGACAGCAGATAAATGGCTATTCACCTGTCCCTCAAAGTGGCCACGCCCTTTATTATGCATAACTTTAAGGTTGTAAACAAATGAGTTATAAAAAAATTCACCCCCCTCACAGTTGTCATGAAGGGCATAATTAGCCGTATAGACCAAAACCAGTTTGTATTTGTTTTTTCTGCTGTTAAGTTGGGCATTTTAACATGGAGCACAAAGAGATTCTGCTCCCTTCTGGAGCCCAGTCGATGAATTGCAGTTTAAGTCACTTCCGTATTGGCTTCAAGAGAAACTGGAGGAGGTTGCCGCTTGATTGATACCTAAGAAGATGAAACGAGGCAAGATGAATGTAGAGGTGAGTAATTAAATCAAAAGCGCCATCTACTGTCATGGACTGAATTTGCACATTCACTCGGCGCATTGCCAGTGAAAATCGCTTGGGAATGAAAAACACTGGCGATAAGCGCGCGATAATTCTCCAAGTGTGCACGAGGCTTGAGTTGAATACGGAAGGCGGTCCGCCGGAAGCTAGATATTTGACTTTATAACGTGTTAAATATATATATTTTTCTTACACAACCCCATCGAGTCGCTTCAGAAGGCCTTTATTAACCCCTGGAGCCGTGTGGAGCACTTTTATAATGGATGGATGCACTATTTTTGGGCTGCCATTCATTGTCATTATAAAGCTTGGAAGACCCAGGACATTTTTAATATACCTCTGATTGTTTTCGTCTGAAAGAAGAATGTCATACACACCTAAGGTGACTTGAGGGGGAGTCATTTTCATTTTTTGGGTGCACTATCCCTTTAAACATCACAGTGATTGTTCACTTAAACATGAGAACTGTGTTTATTGAACCTTTATGTATTTCTTTCTTGATTGGAAGACAAAATTTGATTTGTCTAATCCATGTCAGATGTAATTTAGATCTGTATATATAATTTTTTCTCTATTTATATACTGATTTCAGTTGCGCCTAAATGATTTAGCGCTTATACAAATAGATCCAGTGATATAAAGTGTTGAACTAGTGCTTAAAGTTATGCTTAAATCACAATTATGTTTGCATGTTTTATTAATTCTTCACTGTACCCATCACAAACAGACATCAAACGAACTCGTCAAGGCTTTCCTGTACAGAATATATACTGTATTTGAAGAGCTTTAGTCAGTGTGAGATATAGTGGCTGAATGAAATGCTTTTTGTGATTTTTGTCATCAGAGCAACATATTTGTGAGTTATTAACAACCTGTCCAGTAGCTTTTGGATAATGTTGTGTGTTTACAAGCAATATCAGGTATCATAAATGTAACACTAATAATTAATAAAACCGACTGAATGAAAATGTGGTCAGAAGGTATTCATTTAACCCAGGAAAATGTTTGCTTTCCATAGTCCATCACAGTTTATGGGTTAAACTTACAAAATCATGTTCACTCACCAAAAAAAACGTAAAAAGACCATTATGAGTCCAAAGTGTTTCTCATGTTCACTGTAACAGTTTTTAATCGTCAGAGGACGCAGCCAGTTTGGCCCTGTATTTGCCAGTCATCTCTTTGGGAAGCGGGACAAGGCCGGGATGAGGAACTTGACCCTCCACTTCGCTCATACACTCCCGCAGGAAATATTTCTTGTGCCCAAAGTTAGCGGGGTTTGACAGCTCCATTTTAGCCAGAGCTTCAGCTTCAAGAACTTTACTGTGGGCAGATAGAGACAGAAGCGTGTGAGCGGAGCACAGATACACATATCTCATTATATCAGGGCATTTTGTGGTCAATGTGATCAGGATGAGAAAGGTAACATTGGCATTAGCACTGGTTGGCCACTGGGTGGTGCTGTGAGGTAAGTCACTACAACTACTACACAGTAACACAAGGCAGTTCTGATTCTAAACTTTGACATTAGTGTTTTTTTTTTTTGCAAAGGGGTGATGAATTGAGATAACTTTTCCTTGAGCTTTTGATATATAAAAGGTCATCATCATATAATATCCTGTAAGTTTCAGAGCTGAAAACGTCTTTGTTAGTCAAATGCTGCGTTCACACCAAACGCAAATAGAGCGTCTGTAGCGAGTGATTTCAATGTTAAGTCAAAGCGAGTGATTTCAATGTTAAGTCAATGCAAAGACGCGTTGACGTGCGTCTGGAGGTCCTGCGGCGCGATGGACACGATTCCGCCTCATTCGCGCGAATGACGCAAATCGGCCGTCTTGCAGGACACGCACAAGTGATTTTATTTGGTGCATTTTGTACATTCGCGCGTTTGAAGCAAATTCACGTCTGACGCCGTCTATTCGCACCGCGTTAACCAATCAGGAGCCTGCTTGCTGCGGTCACGTGGTAAAGTGATGTGATGAGAAACCCAGCATAATTTAAAAATACTACTATTATTGTGTCACATTTAGTTTTAAGACTTTTTCAGGTAGGAATGTAGTTGTTTAAAGCTCAAATCTGTGGTTTATTTATAAAGAGAGCGCCTATTTAAAAAAATTTAATCTTGTGTTTTTGGAGTTGTGAGATCCAGTGGATCACCGGGCACTCAGCGCTCATTAACCCCCGGCGAGAGCAGCCTTTCCTCAGCTAGTCCTTCTGACGTTTGCCGCTGGCTCTGATGTCCTGTAGTGGATCGTCTTGTGCGAATCTAACGGCCGATCTTTGGTGTCATGAATCTATAATTTGTTGTCGGCCAAATCGCTTTGACTGAGGGCATAGAGAAGTTTCATAACGTTATTTTTTAAGGATATTTAAATATACATGCAGTGAAGATAATGTAGGAGATGCCTGGACCACATTTGTCTGGCTATTAATGTTTAATATTTTTTTTAAATGAAAATGAAAGGAGGCAGAGTGGTGTTTTATGACATATTTCTCCTGGAGCGCTTTGAACGCGCGTCTATTTCGCTTCAAACGCTCAATTTATATGCGCGTCCAATTCACTGTGTACGCGCGAATGGATTCAAAATGTTCAAGCGTCCAAGTAGACGCGGTTTTGACGCTCTATTTGCGTTTGGTGTGAACAAATGCTGCGTTCACACCAAACGCGAATAGAGCGTCTGTAGCGAGTGATTTCAATGTTAAGTCAATGGAAAGAGGCGTTGACGTGCGTCTGGAGGTCCTGCGGCGTGATAGACGTGTTTTGTGTGCCGCAGTGGACGCGATTCCGCTTCATTCGCGCGCTCAGTTTGCGCGAATCGGCCGTCTTGCGCGAGTGGTGCTTTTTGTGCATTCGCGCGTTTGAAGTGAATTCGCGTCTGACGCCCGAGTTTAAAAATCTGAACTTTGGCGTCTATTCGCGCAGCGTTAACCAATCAGGAGCCTGCTCGCTGCTGTCACATGGTAAAGTGATGTGATGAGAAACCCTGCATAATTTAAAAATACTACTATTATTGGGTCACAAATGTAGTTTTAAGACTTTTTCAGGTAGGAATGTAGTTGTTTAAAGCTCAAATCTGTAGTTTATTTATAAAGAGAGCGCCTATTTAAAAAAATTAATCATGTGTTTTTGGAGTTGTGAGATCCAGTGGATCACCGGGCACTCAGCGCTCATTAACCCCCGGCGAGAGCAGCCTTTCCTCAGCCAGTCCTTCTGACGTTTGCCGCTGACTCTGATGTCCTGTAGTGGTTCGTCTTGTGCGAATCTAACAGCCGATCTTTGGTGTCATGAATCTATAATTTGTTGTCTGCCAAATCGTTTTGACTGAGGGCAAAGAGAAGTTTCATAACTTTATTTTTTAAGGATATTTAAATATACATGCAGTGAAGATAATGCAGGAGTTGCCTGGACCACATTTGTGTGGTTATTAATGTTTAATATTTTTTTTTTATGAAAATGAAAGGAGGCAGAGTTGTGTTTTATGACATATTTCTCCTGGAGCGCCTTGAACGCGCGTCTATTTCGCTTGAAACACTCGATTTATACGCGCGTCCAATTCACTGTGTACGCGCGAATGGATTCAAAATGTTCAAGCGTCCAAGTAGACGCGGTTTTGACGCTCTATTTGCGTTTGGTGTGAACAAATGCTGCGTTCACACCAAACGCAAATTGAGGGTCTGTAGCGAGTGATTTCAATGTTAAGTCAATGGAAAGAGGCGTTGACGTGCGTCTGGAGGTCCTGCGGCGTGATAGACGTGTTTGGTGTGCCGCAGTGGACGCGATTCCGCCTCATTCGCGCGCTCAGTTTGCGCGAATCGGCCGTCTTGCGCGAGTGGTGCTTTTTGTGCATTCACGCGTTTGAAGTGAATTCGCGTCTGACGCCCGAGTTTAAAAATCTGAACTTTGGCGTCTATTCGCGCAGCGTTAACCAATCAGGAGCCTGCTCGCTGCTGTCACGTGGTAAAGTGACGTGATGAGAAACCCAGCATAATTTAAAAATACTACTATTATTGGGTCACAAATGTAGTTTTAAGACTTTTTCAGGTGAGAATGTAGTTGTTTAAAGCTCAAATCTGTGGTTTATTTATAAAGAGAGCGCCTATTTAAAAAAAATTATCTTGTGTTTTTGGAGTTGTGAGATCCAGTGGATCACCGGGCACTCAGCGCTCATTAACCCCCGGCGAGAGCAGCCTTTCCTCGGCCAGTCCTTCTGACGTTTGCCGCTGGCTCTGATGTCCTGTAGTGGTTCGTCTTGTGCGAATCTAACGGGCGATCTTTGGTGTCATGAATCTATAATTTGTTGTCTGGCAAAGAGAAGTTTCATAACTTTATTTTTTAGGATATTTAAATATACATTGCAGCATGAGCAGTGAAGATAATGTAGGTAGTGCGTTGCCTGGACCACATTTGTGTGGTGTGGCTATTAATGTTTAATATATATTTTTAAATGAAAATGAAAGGAGGCAGAGTGGTGTTTTATGACATATTTCTCCTGGAGCGCCTTGAACGCGCGTCAATTTCGCTCGATTTATATGCACGTCCAATTCGCTGTGGACGTGCAAATAAATTCAAAATGTTCAAGGGCTCTATTCACGTTTGTTGTGAACGCAGCATCAGAAACGCTTTTATAGACAGCTGGCTCTGCAAACGATCAATCTGCGAATGTGCTTCCCTGTGACGTCAGAGAGCAGTGAAAAGCCGCCTTACCCGAAGAAGAAGAACGCCTGATTCTGTAGCCCCGCCCACCGACTCACGCCTGACATGTTATAGATAAATAACACAGGCCTACGTGGAGCTAAACTAGATTGAACTTCCAAGTAATAAACTTAATCCGGATTCCAATATTAGGAATGCGGTTGAACTTTATTTTTTAATAAAGATCCAGTGACAGAATGAGATTATAAAAAAAGATGCTGTGTTTTCTATATTGGACCCGACAGGAATGGTGCTCTCGTGACTATTTGAAGGAAAAATACAATCACGGAAGTTTTGAACATGCTGATTCAGGCATGGTGAAGTCAGGTGAAGTTTTGCTGATGCACGTACTGGCTTGTGGGTGCGTGCGTGCGAGCTTTGCGAGGCCGCCACGGACACACCCTTCAGGGAAAACGCAATTTAACATTGCAAAGGCCTTTAGATTAGACTGTGCAAATATGATAAAAACAGAGGTGTGACATTATGATTGACAGCTTCTCTGAACGAAGTAGTCACTGAAACGCCAACGGACTTTACCAACAATGCACTCCGATTTACTAAACAGGGCAAATTAGTGTGAGAGCGCAATCCCATAAAAGTGCAGATGGGATTGTAAAGTTCTGCGTGTGATCTACTGACGACACACACATTAAAGAACACAGACGCAGCCGGAACATTTCCATAAAGTAGTGAAAGACGCCTAATATAAAGTGCGACGCAAGTTTGATCTCATGGGCTCTTTAAAGCACATCATGAACTGCGACTTACTCCGACTTGCCAAGGATCTTCTTCACATGGTGTGTGATTTCTTTATGGGGCTTTCCTTCCACGTCCACCAGCACTTGCTCTCCATCATCTGAACACACACTCAGAAGTTAGAGGATAAAGACCGTCACAAAACAATCCTGAGAATAATAAAGCACTTACCGAGGTAAAACCGCAGGAAAGGTGATGGCGTCATGTTTTTGAACATCATTATTTGAACCCAGGGGTTTTTGTACTGGATTTGAGGAATGTTGAAGAACACAAACTTCCTGTCAAACACATGAACATTATCCGTCTCATACATGAGTGACTAGAATGTACATTTCCTGAAGAAAATGTGAGTGGTGCTTGCAGTGGCAAAACTCGGCACTCGGTTGCTAAGGTGATTCTAGGTGGTTGCTAGGCAGTTGCTATTGTGTTCTGGGCAGTTGCTAGGTGGTGGCTAAGGTGTTCTGGGTAGTTGCTAGACTGTTCTGAGTGGTTGCTAGGTTCTGGGCAGTTGCTTTGGTGTTGCTTGGCGGTTGTTAAGGTGTTCTGGGTGTTTGCTATGATGTTGCTAGAGTGTTCTGAGTGGTTGCTATGGTGTTGCTAGAGTGTCCTGGGTGGTTGCTAGATTGTTCTGGGTGGCTATGGTGTTGCTAAAGTGTCCTGGGTGGTTGTTATGGTGTTGCTAGAGTGTCCTGGGTGGTTGCTAATGGTGTTGCTATAGTGTTCTGGGTGGCTATGGTGTTGCTAAAGTGTTCTGAGTGGTTATGGTGTTGCTAAAGTGTTCTGGGTGGTTGCTATGGTATTACTAGAGTGTCCTGGGTGGTTGCTATGGTGTTGCTAGAGTGTCCTGGGTGGTTATGTTATTACTAGAGTGTTCTGGGTGGTTGCTATGGTGTTACTAGAGTGTCCTGGGTGGTTGCTATGGTGTTGCTAGAGTGTCCTGGGTGGTTATGTTATTACTAGAGTGTTCTGGGTGGTTGCTATGGTGTTGCTAGAGTGTCCTGGGTGGTTATGCTATTACTAGAGTGTTCTGGGTGGTTGCTATGGTGTTGCTAGAGTGTCCTGGGTGGTTATGTTATTACTAGAGTGTTCTGGGTGGTTGCTATGGTGTTACTAGAGTGTCCTGGGTGGTTGCTATGGTGTTACTAGAGTGTCCTGGGTGGTTGCTATGGTGTTGCTAGAGTGTCCTGGGTGGTTATGTTATTACTAGAGTGTTCTGGGTGGTTATGCTATTACTAGAGTGTTCTTGGTGGTTGCTATGGTGTTACTAGAGTGTTCTGGGTGGTTGCTAACTAGAGTGTTCTGGGTGGTTGCTATGGTGTTGCTAGAGTGTCCTGGGTGGTTATGTTATTACTAGAGTGTTCTGGGTGGTTGCTAACTAGAGTGTTCTTGGTGGTTGCTATGGTGTTACTAGAGTGTTCTGGGTGGTTGCTAACTAGAGTGTTCTGGGTGGTTGCTATGGTGTTGCTAGAGTGTCCTGGGTGGTTATGTTATTACTAGAGTGTTCTGGGTGGTTGCTATGGTGTTACTAGAGTGTCCTGGGTGGTTGCTATGGTGTTGCTAGAGTGTCCTGGGTGGTTATGTTATTACTAGAGTGTTCTGGGTGGTTGCTATGGTGTTACTAGAGTGTCCTGGGTGGTTGCTATGGTGTTGCTAGAGTGTCCTGGGTGGTTATGTTATTACTAGGAAGATTAGACCCTTCCTATCAGAGCATGCCACACAACTCCTGGTCCAAGCTCTTGTTCTCTCCAGACTGGACTACTGTAATGCTCTTCTAGCGGGCCTTCCGGCATGTACTGTCAAACCCTTGCAACTGATCCAGAATGCAGCGGCAAGGGTGGTCTTTAACGAGCCGAAGAGAGCACACGTCACGCCTCTCTTCATCAGTCTCCACTGGCTCCCAATAGCAGCTCGCATCAAATTCAAGACACTGGTGCTCGCCTTCAAAACAACCACTGGCTCTGCACCAAGATACCTAAACTCGCTTGTTCAGACTTACACACCCTCCAGGAGCTTACGTTCTGCCAGTGAACGACGCCTTGTAGTGCCATCCCAAAGAGGCATGAAATCACTCTCACGGACCTTTTCCTGGACCGCACCCACCCTGTGGAATGACCTGCCCATCTCAATTCGAGCAGCCGAGTCTGTAGCCATTTTCAAAAAACGGCTAAAGACACATCTCTTCCAGCGGTACCTTACCAATCAAGATTAGCACTTAACATTCTATTCATTTTCTGTCTGTCTGTCTGTCTATTTAAAAAAAAAAAAAAAAAAAAAAAAAAACCTTCTGTCCTATGTGTTCTTTGCTAGATTAACTGAGACTTGTTACAGCACTTACATACTGTTACATACTGTTGCCCTTGACTGTTCTAGCTGCTTCTATTGCTCTCATTTGTAAGTCGCTTTGGATAAAAGCGTCTGCTAAATGACTAAATGTAATGTAATGTAATTACTAGAGTGTTCTGGGTGGTTGCTATGGTGTTACTAGAGTGTCCTGGGTGGTTGCTATGGTGTTGCTAGAGTGTCCTGGGTGGTTATGTTATTACTAGAGTGTTCTGGGTGGTTGCTATGGTGTTGCTAGAGTGTCCTGGGTGGTTATGCTATTACTAGAGTGTTCTGGGTGGTTGCTATGGTGTTGCTAGAGTGTCCTGGGTGGTTATGTTATTACTAGAGTGTTCTGGGTGGTTGCTATGGTGTTACTAGAGTGTCCTGGGTGGTTGCTATGGTGTTACTAGAGTGTCCTGGGTGGTTGCTATGGTGTTGCTAGAGTGTCCTGGGTGGTTATGTTATTACTAGAGTGTTCTGGGTGGTTGCTATGGTGTTGCTAGAGTGTCCTGGGTGGTTATGCTATTACTAGAGTGTTCTTGGTGGTTGCTATGGTGTTACTAGAGTGTTCTGGGTGGTTGCTAACTAGAGTGTTCTGGGTGGTTGCTATGGTGTTGCTAGAGTGTCCTGGGTGGTTATGTTATTACTAGAGTGTCCTGGGTGGTTGCTATGGTGTTACTAGAGTGTCCTGGGTGGTTATGTTATTACTAGAGTGTTCTGGGTGGTTGCTATGGTGTTGCTAGAGTGTCCTGGGTGGTTATGTTATTACTAGAGTGTCCTGGGTGGTTGCTAGAGTGTCCTGGGTGGTTATGCTATTACTAGAGTGTTCTTGGTGGTTGCTATGGTGTCCTGGGTGGTTATGCTATTACTAGAGTGTTCTGGGTGGTTGCTATGGTGTTACTAGAGTGTTCTGGGTGGTGATCCTTATCATACATGAGTGACTTTGTAAGCTATCCAGTTTTTTTTTTTTTTTTTACTCTTCTTCTGACATTACACCACACAATTAGCATTTCTATCCGACATATTGACAGTGAAAACGACTAACACTCTTTCAATAAGACATTTCTTTAAAGTGTCAAATAAAGTCATCAGATGTTTTCTGACCTTGCTCCTTCACTCAGATCTCCGTGTGTGTTATAATTGACAGTCATAATCTTCACCGACTTTTTAAACATGACTTCTCCTTTCTGCAGATACTCCAGCGTCCTCCGTATGGGGAATCTTCCCTTCATCGGCATGATTATACGATGAATTTGTGTAGCACTGACTGATGATCCCTACACTTCAGCTCATGCCGCTCCTGCCTCGCGCGTATTGATGACGTCCACTACACGCGCCGTGCCACGCCACCTAGAGGACTGGAAGAGCAAACACTCGCCTGTCACACTCACACAATGGAGGGATTTGACAAATACATACGTCATGGTTTGTTGCAATAAACAAAAGTACAATAAAATGTAAGAATAAATATAACCACAATTTTTTTTTTAAACTTTAGATTGCGTCTCGCGCATGGCATCACATGGCGCTCTAAAAAAAAACGTTCCTAGATTTTGTACTTTACCTGCCCTTACGAAAATTAACCATGGTTTTACTACAAATAAAATAAAAAAACCATGATTATTGTAGTAAAACCATGGTAACCGCAAATTAACCATGGTTTTGCTTCTCTAACCATAGTTTAACCATGGTTTTATTGTAGTAACCATGGTTTTTTGGCTAATTGAATACCATTTATATAACTACAGTTTTACCACAAATACCATGGTTAAACTATGGTTAGAGAAGCAAAACCATGGCTAATTTGCGGTTACCATGGTATTACTACAATAACCATGGTTTTTTGGTTTTATTTGTAGTAAAATCATGGTTTATTTTCGTAAGGGTGGGTCCCACGTATAACAGCAAAAATGTGTTCTGTGTGAACCGGTCTCATTATTTGACTTTATTAGCCACTATCAATCAAAAAATGAATATAGCTACAGAAAATCAACGTAAATAATACATCAATAAATAGGCTACAAACAATGATACATGGTACAATACAGACCTACAAACGTGTTTAATTATATTGTATAATATCAAATCTTTATGTTTCTCTATGGTTTTGTTTATGGCAGCTAACATTTTATGGTTATTAGTAGAACATTACAATTTTTAAAAACAAAATGAAACAAAACAGAAAAAACAGGCTGGCCTGTGTGGTGTGATCAAACAGACGAGCTACTGGAGCTCAAATTGCTCAAGAAGTTAATGCTGGTTCTGACAGAAAGGTGTCAGAATACACAGTGCATCACAGTTTGTTGCGTATGGAGCTGCATAGCCGCAGGCCAGTCAGGGTGCCCATGCTGACCCCTGTCCACTGTCGAAAGCGCCAACAGTGGGCTCGTGAGTATCAGAACTGGACCACGGAGCAATGGATGAAGGTGGCCTGGTCTGAGGAATCACGTTTTCTTTTACATCACCTGGATGGCCGGGTGCGTCGCTTACCTGGGGAACACATATGGCAATGTGATGCTTTGGGCAATGTTCTGCTGGGAAACCTTGGGTCCTGCCATCCATGAGGATGTTACTTTGACAAGTACCACCTACCTAAGCATTGCAGACCATGTACACCCTTTCATGGAAACGGTATTCCCTGGTGGCTCTTTCAGCAGATAATGCGCCCTGCCACAAACTTACAGTACTTAACGGATCTGCTGCTAACATCTTGGTGCCAGATACCACAGCACACCTTCAGGGGTCTAATGGAGTCCATGCCTCGACGGGTCAGGGCTGTTTTGGCAGCAAAAGGGGGACCAACACAATATTAGTCATAATGTAATGCCGGATCGGTGTATAGGAGGATATAGAAAGACGGCGCACTCGTATTACTATGAATGGGAGAAAGTGGCTTAATAACTCCCACCTTCTAAATAAAGGAGCCAATCGCTGATTAGTAAAGTCACGCGTCACTGCAGCTGCCATTAGTTAGAAGCTTCGGATGCTATAGAAACAGGCAGTGTTCTGAGATGCATGCTGGGACTGCGCAGCCTGACGAAGATTTTTAACGCCATTTGAGCATAAGAAACCACATTTATGATACAGTTGTCAGATTTCATTGGTGTAATCTTGGTGAACAGCTTTGGAGAATTTAATGTTTCCCCATTCAAAGAGCCTGGAGCTGCACTTGCATGACTGAAATAACCGCCGGAGAGGCGTTTCAAAGATGGCCGCCAAGTGAAATGACGTGCCTGAAAGGGACTTTGTCTTGATTCACTGAGCCTGGGTCAAAATATGGTCCTTTTTGGAACCGCTTTAGCCCTGACTGATGTGTTAGGTTAATTCAAGTCAGGTTTTGGACTGTAATCCCAAATTTTCTTAGCGCACTTTATGGAACAGGCCTCTGAAGACCTTGTTTAGCTGGTTCCGGTGTGTTTTACCAGCGTCCTACCCTGTCCCTGGAGGGCCGTCTTCAGGTGCCTTTCCAACACATAAAACAAAAATCAACTGGATTTCACAGATGGGCTCCAATCAAACGATAGAAACATTTCAAAGATGATCCAGAGACATGGGATAAACCTGAAATAAATGTCAAATGTAGCAGAGGGTCTGACTCTTTAAAACAAATTGCAACGTTATCACAAATCTGGGTTTAGCTATCACTTGTTATTAGGATTCATTTAAGCATTTTAGCATAAGGTTGCAGCATAATAAAATGTAAGGAATTCAAATAAAAAGGTCAGAATATTATACTTTCTAAATGCACTGAAAATATTTTTTTCTTAAGCCACAGTATTTAAACTCCACATCAGTATAGAATTTAATAAAAGGTATAAGCTAGTTCATGCACAGCTTTTCTTGTCGTCTCACAGACAGATGAAAACAGAATTACAGTATGGCATTACAACACCTATAAACCAGTCACTGATGGATTGAAATCAAAAACTTTAGGCATCTTAAAATACATACACAGTTTAGTTTAAAACATTTGTCTGCCAGTGTTAAAAGCATATCAAAACGGCCTGTATGGGGTCATGCTTTTCAAACAATAAATATCTTTTCTTTTGGACATAAATAATCCATGAGACCAAGTAGGGATGAATGATAAAAATGATAAACTCTTACGGGAAACAGAAACCTCTCCTGTTATTGAGGTCAGAACTGTTAGACAGGGTTTGAGCAGTTGCTTTACAGATGAATAAAAGTTGATGTCAATGTTTGTACGCTCATTTACAAAGGGGATATACTCTCTTGATTATAATGATATACTTGTCAATGGACATCTATTCAACAGCAATCACTTTATAGTAATGTTTTTACTTGATTCACAAGAAATTTATTTAGACTCAAACAGAGTTCAGCCCAAAATGGAAGCTTGTTTCAGGCACAGTAAAAACATAATTTTTTTTTCTTTTTTTTCTCGCAATTCTGACTTTATAATCGCAATTCTGACTTTATATCGCAATTCTGACTTTATAATCGCAATTCTGACTTTATATCTCGCAATTCTGACTTTATATCTCGATTCTGACTTTATATATTGCAATTCTGACTTTATATCGCAATTCTGACTTTATATCGCAATTCTGATTTTATATCTCGCAATTCTGACTTTATATCTCGCAATTCTGACTTTATATCGCAATTCTGACTGACTTTATATCGCAATTCTGACTTTATATCTCGCAATTCTGACTTTATATCTCGATTCTGACTTTATATCGCAATTCTGACTTTATATCGCAATTCTGACTTTATATCTCGCAATTCTGACTTTATATCGCAATTCTGACTGACTTTATATCGCAATTCTGACTTTATATCTCAATTCTGACTTTATATATTGCAATTCTGACTTTATATCGCAATTCTGACTTTATATCGCAATTCTGATTTTATATCTCGCAATTCTGACTTTATATCTCGCAATTCTGACTTTATATCGCAATTCTGACTGACTTTATATCACAATTCTGATTTTATATCTAGCAATTCTGACTTTATATCGCAATTCTGACTGACTTTATATCGCAATTCTGATTTTATATCTAGCAATTCTGACTTTATATCGCAATTCGGACTTTATATCTCGCAATTCTGACTGACTTTATATCTTAATTCTGACTTTATATATTGCAATTCTGACTTTATATCGCAATTCTGACTTTATATCGCAATTCTGATTTTATATCTCGCAATTCTGATTTTATATCTCGCAATTCTGACTGACTTTATATCGCAATTCTGACTGACTTTATATCGCAATTCTGATTTTATATCTAGCAATTCTGACTTTATATCGCAATTCTGACTGACTTTATATCGCAATTCTGATTTTATATCTAGCAATTCTGACTTTATATCGCAATTCGGACTTTATATCTCGCAATTCTGACTGACTTTATATCTTAATTCTGACTTTATATCTCGATTCTGACTTTATATCGCAATTCTGACTTTATATCGCAATTCTGACTTTATATCGCAATTCTGACTTTATATCTTGCAATTCTGACTTTATATCGCAATTCTAACTTTATATCTCGCAATTCTGACTTTATATCTCGATTCTGACTTTATATCGCAATTCTGACTGACTTTATATCTTAATTATGACTTTATATCGCATATATCTTAATTCTGACTTTATATCTTAATTCTGACTTTATATCGCAATTCTGACTTTATATCTTGCAATTCTGACTTTATATCGCAATTCTGACTTTATATCTCGCAATTCTGACTTTATATCTCGTAATTCTGACTTTATATCGCAATTCTGACTTTATATCGCAATTCTGACTTTATATCTCGCAATTCTGACTTTATATCTCGTAATTCTGACTTTATATCTCGTAATTCTGACTTTATATCTCGTAATTCTGACTTTATATCTCGTAATTCTGACTTTATATCGCAATTCTGACTTTATATCTCGCAATTCTGACTTTATATCTCGTAATTCTGACTTTATATCTCGTAATTCTGACTTTATATCGCAATTCTGACTTTATATCGCAATTCTGACTTTATATCTCGCAATTCTGACTTTATATCTCGTAATTCTGACTTTATATCGCAATTCTGACTTTATATCGCAATTCTGACTTTATATCTCGCAATTCTGACTTTATATCTCGCAATTCTGACTGACTTTATATCTCGCAATTCTGACTATATCTCGCAATTCTGACTTTATATCTCACAATTCTGACTTTATATCTCACAATTCTGACTTTATATCGCAATTCTGACTATATCTTGCAATTCTAACTTTATATCTTGCAATTCTGACTTTATATCTCGCAATTCTGACTTTATATCTCGCAATTCTGACTTTATATCTCGCAATTCTGACTTTATATCTCTATAATTCGCAATTGCAACTTTATACCATGCAATTCTGACTTTATAACTATACTACAATTGCGTGCGAGATTGAGAGAAAAAAGTCGTAATTGTGAAATAAAAAGTCGCAATTACCTTTTTAAAATAAAATGTAATCAATGGCTGAAACAAGCTTCCATTGCCCAAAATCGTCTTGCTGCATGAGCAATGCATGCAAAACCACCAGTTTTGTGAGTTGTCTGTAGGTTTTCAAATACACAAGGCACATTTTGGGCAGATCTTAGGCAGATTGCACAGTTGGTGGTGAAAACTGAAACTGAAATTAATTATAGAGCATTCAAATGCTTCTGCTCACCTCACAAGTATGGCATCAAGGGTTAAATATACACTAACTTAACATGCTTTACCATGTTACAGTGGGAGTGTGTGGTTTATAATTTAATAGTTAGTTTGGACATAAAAAAACAATGCGACTAACCAATAATGTGTCAGGCTAACATAGTCTGGAAGTTCAAGTATATTTACTTTTTCTTTTCAAGGTACCATAGTCTAGATGAATATAGTTCTGCTTCAGAAAAATCCTGTTAAATAAGTGCATGTCAGTTGCTATAAATCGGGACAAAATGAAACATTCTGTTGTTTTGAAATGACGACCAAATTTACAAAAGTCTTACTGTGCACAGATCTGCAAATTAAAGCATGTTAGTAATCTAATTGCATTAAACCATCATGGTTGTGCATATATTACATCTGAAACGACACCGTTTGTACATCGCAGCAGCGGTCGAATGCTATAAAGATACAGATCAAATATGTCATTTAATAACACAGATGATTTTTGAAATCAAGCAAATCAGACCATCTACATTTGTATGGACTTTAAAGTTGGACTCAGTGAAATAATAAATAAAGGATATTGAGGAGAAGCTGATTGTCATGACGGCAGAAGTGACAGTACAGAGCAAAAATGAGCAGTGGGAAACAGAATATTCCCGTTCACGTCAATAACTGCATTATTAAACCAGATCCGAGCTGTAAAATATGACCTAGATATGTTTTCGTTGGAGTCTAGATCCAGGGGTCTTGATATCAACTGTTACATTCAATCGAGGATCGCGTCTTCCATGGGAAAGGATCGTTCAACAGCCCATTGCTGTAGATATTGTTCTCATTAGTAAAAAAAAATGATGGAGGTTTAAAACATCGTCTTGGATTGTATCCAATGGAATCATCATGAAGTGCTCAACTGTTTTTAAATGATGCTTTAAAAAAAGAAAGGCATTTGTTTAATTTTTGAGGCAAATGTCCTGTCCTTGAGAACTCAAAGTCCCATAATGCACCTTTCTGTAAACTACAACACAGTATTTCTAGGGTAACGGTCACACACTGAAAGGCTTCCACTGTTGCAGCTCCTCTTGAGGTAGAGCTTGTTGGTCGGTTCAATATAACGTGATATATTTGAGTCGAGGGATGATGGGAGTTGCGATCACACGGCGGGGCCTGTCATTTGGCTGTTGTAGTCTGCAGTCTCCATTTTAAGGATATATGGGATGATGCTGTCGATCGGTACGTTGCCAATAAGGCCAGTGAAAAACAGCTCCTCGGTTATATTGGAACTCATCGACCGCAATGCTGGCAAACGCAACAGGATTCGGGCCAACCTGCCACATCAATTAATGAGAGCACATTAACACATCAGCCAGTTAACAAACACCTAAGGCTACTGGGTAATTCCGCGGAAAACTGTCACATCCATAACACCAACACAATGCCATGGTTTTTAGTTGGCGTTATGGATGTGACATTTTTGCGTGGAATTGCCCTACTACATTAACCCGGAAATGCCTTATTAATTTCAAAACACACCGTTTTTTAAGCATTTGCCAAAAGTTTCTTGTCCACATGGAAATCATCTTACTCATGTATAAAACATAATAAAAGCTCAATGAGATGATAGCAAGAGACCAGGCAGATATCTGTCTTTTTACAGTCCACAGTCAATATTTTACCACATTTTTTTCCACTTTCCACAGGACAAAAACGCTGTCTCTGTGTGAACGGAAGGCCTAAACATAGAAAAAAAGATGTTTCAAATGTATCCGGATTAATGTAAATGCAGCCTAAATTAAATACAACCTCAGCTCTGTGAACAGCAAATGAGGCACGTTGTCAGTAACCACATAAAAAATTATGTTTGCAAAATCAAAGAACAAACATGATTAGATAAATATACCTACAAAGCAAGTTGATGTTCCAGAGAATTTAAAAGCAGTGAAGTTTAAATATCCAACTAATTCCTGTGGGTGAGGTTTGATTTATGGAAACTATACTTTAGGCCCTGTGTACTCCTGGTATGATGATGCGTTTTGGTCGATCGGATGACAAGACGACGCTAAATACAGGTGTAAACAGGGTCTCAATGTTTTGAGCTTGTCCGCTTTCCAGAGGTAGTGGGAAACACATTCGACCGGATTGCTTTCGCAGTGTAAGCGCTCAATGAATGTCTTCGAACAGCTTCTAAAAGATGCCCTACTTTCCACCGACTGCCCTAATGCATAAACATTATGGGAAGCGCACTAGCCAGATGGGATTTAAACTTTCTCATCTGGAGACCAAAGTTTGGTTTGAAGATGAAAAACGTCCCAAGCTCAATGTTCTCTCTCCATTCCTGATTTCTAACACACACTCATAGCGTTCGGTTGGTCTTGTGTCTGTCAGAGCAGAAACTAAAGCTGATGCTCTCCGTGTGTTTCTCCAGTCGTGTTCATATGTAAATTGAATGAGCTTATTTTGTCCATTAGATCGAAAGATCTGAAAAAGCCCATATATTTACTCACCCATAGACCCTCCCCTTGAATAAATCAGGACAGAAGTGGATGAAAGTGGACAAAAGAGACGGATTAAAACACCAGGTGTAAACAGGAATGTGTCTCCCTCGTCTACTTGTGATCCGATCAACCAAAACGCATCTTAATAACAGGTGTAAACAGGGGGTTTGAGACACTTGTGTCCAAGAAGGCAAGCGATTCTGAACTGAAACGAGTCGCCAGTAATTCCAGTCTCACTTCCTGCTGAACCTGCGTAGGTTTGTAACTAATTTGCATAATGGCAGCCTATGGCCTTCATTGGCTGAGAATGCATAATATATAACAAAAACACTCAACTATTTCTGCCACAATACCTGTTTTGGTAGCACTGGAGGGGGATTTTTAATCATAAAGTTAATACAAATTTTTAACAAAAGTTTACATTAACAAGTGCAGTTTCTAATAATATTACATGTTTGTTTATTGGAAATGGATCGGAAACATTGAAGCACTGAGCTTGAATTGATATGCAGATCAAATTAACTTTCATTAACAACAGTAATTTTATAGGGAAAAAATAATATTCTACTCTTATTAAATGTACCATTGTTCTTTTATAGCACCACACTAAACTGACTGACAGCTTCAGTGATTATAAAAGGAGCAATATAAACTATTGCTGCCACAATACCATGGTTACAGTTAGCATTACTACATTAAATCCATGGTGAATGTTGGTAATTTGTGGATTATAAAGCCTTCTAGAACTTTGTTCGTTCATGGCGCAATGTTTCTCCTGGTTTCCACATCAGTGCTATTTAATGTGAAATCTATGGGATTTCCCAGCTCTGTGTAGTAACAGTGTTGCGTCTATTATTGCTCCGAGCTGAGAAACGAGTAGTGCCGTTCCATTCCACTTTCATTTCGTTTGCCATTTGATGTTTCTCATATGTAACAGAAATAGCAGCTTTTATCAGTTGGGCACCAGTGCGACCTCTAACAAAATTGAGTCGCACCAGCAGGAAAAAAGGTTGCGAAATTCCATCATTTGGTCCCAGTCAAAGTGATTTTTGACCTTGGATGCATGTAAAGCTATTGTAGGAGACTCCAAAACACAATTAAGAACCTTTAAAATAGCATAATAGGGGCACCTTAAAATCCTTGTGGTAACTGACAGCATGTCACAAACGCTGTTGAGAGATGCATTTCACCCAGAACATCACTTTAATAAGGAGCAGACCTGTAGGTATCGTCGGGATAGGTCTTCTCCACATAGTCCTGGAGCTCCATCTGCGCTTTTTCCTGGAACGTTTCAATCTGGCTACAGCTACTCAAGCCTGGATGATCTTGAGAAGAAACGGATCAGCTGTGAGTTTATAAGGGTATTACAACTGTTTCAAATGCAACATTCTGGCCTTCCTGGAGGAATTTAAGGGCACATGTACCTGGACTGAAGAGGACGATGGCTTTTAAATATGCATATTCATATCCGTCTGTCTGGAGCTTAGCCATGCTGTTGCAAAACTCCTGCAGCTTCCATATGTGCTCCATCACTAGTTTAATGCGTTCGCTCGATAGCTTGTCTACTGAGAGGAGATCAGTTGTTAGTTCATTAAAGACCGATGACAACTCAGCATATTAACAGAGGAGGCTTCAGTGCTCCTGACATCAACAATTATCGATACTGGAGAACTGGAGATATTTTCATCATAGACGTTTCTTAAGAACACACTAACCATTTTAACCCATTATACATATTTATGATGTAAGCACTGAACTTGGGTTCAGACCTTCAGTCTGTTCTGACTCGCGTTGCAATATATTTTTCTAACTGACTCCTGTCTTGGACTTCCTAACAATCCCAAATTCCCATAGACTCTCATTGAGGGGTCAAAACTTTTTTTTACACTTTATTTTATGGTGTCACAGTGTAATTATATATTTAAGTACTGAGTAATATTAATTAACTACATGTACTTACTATAGGGTTAGGGTAGGATTGGGGTTTGCTTGAGGGTAATTTGAATGTAAGTATGCATCATTTACTGTTATTACTATGGTAAGTACATGTAACAAGGACACTGTAAAATAAAGTGTTACCAAATAACTTTTTTAGATTATTTTAGCAAAAATCACTAGCAAAGCTTAACAACTATCTTAGGAAAACTTGCTAATTCCTGTTAGAACCATGCTAGCAACATGAAAAATAAGGCTAGCTAAATGTTAAAACATGCTAACAATGTGATAAATCATGTTAGCAAAATGCTAAAACATTTCAGCAATGCGTTAATTCATGATAGAAACATGATATGTTAAATAATGCTAGCAAATGTGCTAATACGTGCAAGAAACATGATAGCAACATGTTAAATTATGTTAACAAATGCAGAACACGTTAGAAATGTGCTAATTCATGCTAGCAAAATGCTAAAACATGTTATCAATGTGCTAAAACTTCCGCCTACGTATAGCGTGACCTTTAAAACGTGATTGCGCAATCCTTGGCACATCGGATAGCAGTGCAAGATGAGCAATTTAGGTTAAAAAGTATGTAATTACAGATGGTTTGGCTAGATAAGACCCTATTCCTCGTCTGGGATCGTTCCGAGCCTCTGAAGCCCTTCCTTTGAAACTGCATTGATTTGGACCTTCAAGATTTTGGTTGCCATGGAAGGCTATTATGGGGAGAAAAATCCTGGAATGTTTTCCTCAAAAAAAGTAATTTCTTTTTGACTGAAGAAATAAAGACATGAACATCTCGGATGAGATGGGGGTGAGTAAAATATCAGGACATTTTCATTTTGAAGTGAACTAATCTTTTAAGACAAAACCACCTGTTTATATGAAACTTGTGTGTTTTTGACATTTTAAAATAAGACGCTAAAGATTCCGTTTAGTACACGTGCCGTGACAGCTGGCTTCTGTGTTTGCGCTTTAGGTGTGCGCGCTCGTAAAACCATTTTAAACTGGCAAGGCGCTGTGCTGAAGATGAGATCGAACCATACCCAGACCACCTCCCGAGATGGTCTCAGTTCGGTTTGCTTTAAAGGACAACTCCGGGGAATTTTTAAGTTAATCTTGATCGTTATAACTTTGTGTGAACTGTCTATAGAAAAAAAAACTAACCGGATTGGTCCTTGCAACACGGAGCTGTTACAGTTAATGCCCAGAGCTCCACTCAGCTAACACGGCAGTTATGGGGGCATATACATAAAGAGTGTCTTTGTGCCTCTTAACAGACACAAAATGCAATTAAAATGTCGGTCCAACATGAACAGGGCCCTTACATGACAACGAGATGCGTTTAGCCACTTAGCCATTGTTTAAATTCACCTAAATAGTGTTTTAGATGGCTCACTGTAGTCTCACGCTGAAGTCCCGTGGGAAATCAGTTGTAGCCGGAAAAATGTAAATAGTCCAGGTGGGAGGAGCGTCGTGTGTGTGAAGAGTGATGATCAGCTCAAAAGTGAAGAAGAAATGGTTCGCGTTTGTGCCGTTCCGAATTGTGGCAACAGAATGCAAAAATACAAGAACTTACATTTTCATCGTCTTCCTTTTCATGACCTCAAGATTCTGCAGCTCCTCCCACCTGGACTATTTGCCCTTTTCTGGCTACAACTGAGTACCCACGGGACTTCAGCGTGAGACTACGGCTAGCCATCTAAATCACTATTTCGGTGAGTTTAAACAATGGCTAAGTGGCTAAACGCATCTCGTTGTCATGTAAGGGCCCTGTTCATGTTGGACAGACATTTTAATTGCATTTTGTGTCTGTCAAGAGGCACAAAGACACTCTTTATGTATATGCCCCCATAACTGCCGTGTTAGCTGAGTGGAGCTCTGGGCATTAACTGTAACAGCTCCTTGTGGCAAGCACCAATCCAATTCGGGTTTTTTTCTATAGACAGTTCTCACAAAGGTATAACGATCAAGATTAACTTACAAATTCTCCAGAGTTCTCCTTTAAAGGAGTCTGAGATTGAGGTGTTCACATATGGGCCACAAAATCACGCGAACCGTGCTCAGACCCCTGAAAAGGACCATGTGTGAAAACCATAGACTGTAAAAAAATATGGACGTAGTGTCCGTGACGTCACCCATAGGAATCTGAAGAGCAGTTCTGAAGCGTAAAGTAGGGTTGAGCTGGCCGTTGCCATCTTGGCAGAACGTCATCGCGCGTCACCTCCGGATAACAGAAAATGGGCAAAGAAGCAGGACGTGATGACTAACAGACAGCAGACAAACGACAATCCACCTGTCACTCAGTGGCCACGCCCTTAATTATGCAGAACTTTAAGGCTTTATATAATGAAAACGAATGAGTTATAAAAAAATTCACCCACCCTCCCTCACGGTTGTCATGAAGGGCAAAATTTGATATATAGACCAAAACCACAATTTGTACCAGGCTGTAAACATGTTTATTTCTGCTGTTAAGTTGGGCATTTTAACATGGAGCTCAAAGAGATTCTGCTCCCTTCTGGAGCCTGTCTCTAGTGGCCAGTCAATTAATTGCAGTTTAAGTCACTTCTGTATTGGCTTCAAGAGAAACTGGGGGAGGTTGCCGCTTGGTGAAAACACCCTCACTACTAAAACTAAAGCTATGCTTCTGTGAAAAGTAAGCCCCGCCTTATTTCATTTGATTGGCTATCTCAATCATTCTGACATTGATGAGCGCTGTTAGACCGCGGAGGCAGTTACATCAAACAGAGCGGAGTGTAATGGAGTGAATAAGAGCAGCCTATCAAATATGAGGGGGGGGGGGGGGGGGGATTTCTAATTATTGGGGGACTTCTCAATAGCCGCGCTTCCATTACCCTTCAAATTGCGCCAATTGAAATTACGAATTTAAAATACGCCCAATGGAAACGCGTCAATTTCGCAAAAACTCCCATATATCGCAAAACAGTTTTTACGCTCGCATGAGGTGGTTTTTCAGGCCATTCGAAAAAGGAAATTTTCGCAAAACTGCAATGGAAACTCACACAGGGCCTACATATAATTTTTTTTCTTCCACTCAAGTATGTCTAATAACGAGATCTTATGTTGTTAAAACGACATATATTTTCTCCTAATAAGGAAAGTGGCGTAACTTTATAATGACGGACCCCGGTGCAGACACACATCATAACTATCTATAGGCCTACTGTAAATTAAGACATATATTCAAGACATGTGTTAAAATAGAAATGCTATAGTTTCAGCCTTGCTCAAAGACTGAGTAAACATGGCCAGTTACGCACGTCAATCCATTCCCGACGATCTTGGTTTGTTTCTTTTTTTATTAAATATACAGCCAAATAGCTGATTAAACATTGATCAAAATTAAAATACAATTTATACAAAACGAAATTAATTTTAAAGAAAGACTTTCTAGAAAACACAATTCAATGAAATGCTCAATCCATGTCCCCAGACATATGCGCATCTGATTATGTGCCTTACTCATGCTGCTCACTTTTCATAATCAACACATGGAATTAAAAGATTAGAATATTTAGACATAGCCTAACTATATGAAACTAAATAGTTCTTTAACCCTCTGTCCGACGAAGTCGTCGGTACCTTGTGATGTATTTTTTCCTTATTCCAGCGGAAACTCACAATACTCCGTCATTTTTAGCCATACAGTACAAGATATAACTATAAACGGTCTACTTTTATTTGTGTACACTCAATAACAGCAAAGGCCGTGGACTTAGGGAACGGATTATTTTGCACTTCACTCCGAACGCTGTCTTCATTTCAAAAATATATTTTGTTTATTAAACGCAAAGTTTTTCATTTCAAAAGCATTTCTAAATTCAGTTTATATTTACAACGAACGAAATTCCAAGCCAAAATAACGAAGTGGTAAAAAAAAACCTTTGAGTTACCACCATGCAAATTCAAACTTTTCGCTCGTCTCTGTATGTGGCAATGCGTCACAATAACCTGTAAAAGTCGATCATTCTTTACAGATGATGGTATGTTTAGACAGAAGACGAGTTCTTTATTAAACTCATAAATAACAATAGAATATAAAATGCCACAATTTATCATAACACCTCATATGCGTCATTCAAGTATAAGGTGCTTTCCTTGCCATCAATGCTTGGATAACACGCGTCTCATCAAAAATAATGGCGTGCGGTGGCTGGGATATACATAAACCTAACAACATACGTAGCATAATTTTTGGAATGATTTATCACAAGAGGAAAAAAAATTGTTTTAGTCGCATAACATCAGTTAATGGAAACGCCGTCATTTCGCAATATTTTTTTTAATCGACTTTGAGTAATGGAATCCGTAATCCGTAATGGAAACGTGGCTACTGTCTATGTTGGTTTTGGCCCTGGTTAAGAGGATTTGCACAGCCTCTAACTGTTTCATTGTGTAATATCTCAAGTCTCCAGCACAAAGTACACTCCGTGAACATTGTGGATGTCAGCCTTGATGTGAACCGTACCGTCCTGGATACTGGACTGCAGGTGATTGACGATGGCAGCGAGAATGGTGGACAGGCTCATGATCTGAGCACACTGCGCCAGACCCAGAATAAACAACTCATTCCAGCATGCTCGTACCAGAGCCGTGTTACACTCCTGCCTACACACACACACACACACACACACACACACACACAGACACACACAGAGTGATAAAAATTACATACTCTTGAGAGATAGCGTGCATAAGTATAGAGAGAAACCCTGCAATAGAAATCTCACCCAAGAGCAAGGAATGCTGGGATAGAGCGTGCCCAGTGCATGGAGAGGAAGAGTAGGCGTGACGCAGACTCACAGATATAATGCACATTCAGATACTCAGGCATTGGGCTTGGCATCGTCAACTACAGTGAGAGATAACCAAACACACTATATAAGAACATCTTTCTTTCATTATTTACAAAAGAAAAAGTATATTTTTCTCTTCGAAAATCTTTCTCTTGAAAATCAACAGCTGCAATATCAATATTAAAGTGAAATACACTATACTGTCAAAAGTTTTGGGACGCCTGCCTTCACATGCACATGAACTTTAATGACATCCCATTCATTTTTGACTATTCTTCTAGAAGCACATTTGTGAGGTCAGGCACTGATGTTGGACGAGAAGGCCTGGCTCGCAGTCTCCACTCTAATTCATCCCAAAGGTGTTCTATCGGGTTGAGGTCAGGACTCTGTGCAGGCCAGTCAAGTTCCTCCACACCAAACTCGCTCATCCATGTCTTTATGGAACTTGCTTTGTGCACTGATGCGCAGTCATGGGACAGGGGACAGGAAGGGACCATCCCCAAACTGTTCCCACAAAGTTGGGAGCACAAAATGTCTTGGTATGCTGAATCATTAAAGGATTAGTTCACTTTTAAATAAACTTTTGCTGATAATTTACTCACCCCCATGTCATCCAAGATGTCCATGTCTTTCTTTCTTCAGTTGAAAAGAAATTAAGGTTTTTGATGAAAATATTCCAGGATATTTCTCCATATAATGGACTTCACTGGGCTCCAAACGGTTCAAGGTCTAAATGACAGTTTCAGTACAGCTTCAAAGGGCTTTAAACGATACCAGACGACGAATAAGGGTCTTATTTAGCGAAACGATCAGTTTCTGCTAGAAACCGAGCATCGATATATTTAAAGCCTTTTGAAGCTGTACTTTTTGACTGCAGAAAGAAAGACATTGACATCTTGGATGACATGGGGGTGAGTAAATTATCAGCAAAAGTTTATTTAAAAGTAAACTAATCCTTTAAGAGTTCCTTTCACTGGAACTAAGGGGCCAAGCCCAACCCCTGAAAAACAACCCCACGCCATAATCCCCCCCTCCACCAAACTTTACACTTGGCCCAATGCAGTCAGGCAAGTACCGTTCTCCTGGCAACCGCCAAACCCAGACTCGTCCATGGGATGAGAAGCGTGATTGGTCACTCCAGAGAACACATCTCCACTGCTCTAGAGTCCAGTGGCGGCGTGCTTTACCCCACTGCATCTTACGCTTAGCATTGCACTTGGTGATGTAAGGCTTGGATGCAGCTGCTCGGCCATGGAAACCCACTCCATGATGCTCTCTACACACTGTTCTTGAGCTAATCTAAAGGCCACATGAAGTTTGGAGGTCTGTAGCTATTGACTCTGCAGAAAGTTGGCGACTTCTGCACACTGTTCGCCTCAGCATGCGCTGACCCCGCTCTGTGACTGTACGTGGCCTACCACTTTGTGGCTGACTTGCTGTTGTTCCCAATTGCTTCCACTTTGTTATAATACCACTTAAAGTTGACCTTGGAATATTTAGTAGTGAGGAAATTAAACGAATGGACTTATTGCACGTGGCAACCTATCACGGTACCACGCTAGAATTTACAGAGCTCCTGAGAAGTGTCTGCATGCTTAGTGCTTGATTTTATACACCTGTGGCCATGGACGTGATTGGAACACCTGAATTCAATGATTTGGAGGGTTGTCCCAATACATTTGGCAATGTAGTGTATATATAAGGAATATTGAAAAATGACTATACTAACACCACACTTTATGCCTAATCATTCGGTAAGACACTTTCTTTTCTTTTCTTTTTTTGGAAAGCACACTTTCTATATTCATCTTAAATGATGTTATAATGTATTCATATTATATTTATAACATATTTGATAAAATGATCCAAACAATCATTAGTAACAATCTAATGAATTATTGTAATATAATCAAACAAGATATCACAGTTGCATAAATAACGCTATGAGTTTAATGTTTTAAAATAATTATAATATTGCATAGCAAAAAAGGATAGATAGATGCTTTTAATTTTTCCACCAGTAGGGGGCAGCAAATAACGGTCTTAAAGAGTCATTAGTGTCATTCTTTCAAACGATTCATTCAAAACGCTTATTCATTTATGACAGGAGAAAATGACAGGTCACTGAATCACTTTCTCAAACGATTCATTCAGAAACAAAACCTTACTGTGTTACTAAAAAACATTCTGCTCTGGCATTCTGCTGAACTGTTGCAGTTCAGAACACGCTTTCTGCTAATTGCGTTAATTGTTTCGGACCAATGGTAAACCGCTTGTACTTTAACGAAAAGAGCATTTTTAAAATTTGCATTGTATTGTGGAAGATTAATTCATCCTGAATCTCCACCATCCGTCACACATTTTTCAGGAGAATTTTTGACCAGAATATAGTCCATAGTCCAATGTGACATTTCTTTATCAACCTCAACTTTATCAACTTTAAGACATATTTGGTAAGACTTTCTATGAAGCGAATACCCTTATTATGCATGTATTATAATGCATTATGAATACCCTTATAATGCAAAGTCAATATCCCCTAAAAAAGTCAATATCTGTTGTGACCACCATTTGCCTCATGGAGTTCAACAGAGTGGATCAAGTTGTTGATTGTGGCCTGTGGAATGTCGGTCCACTCCTCTTCAAAGGCTGTGGGAAGTTTCTGGATATTGGCAGGAACTGGAACACGCTGTCGTATACACCGGAGCATCCAGAGCATTCCAAACATGCTCAATGGGTGACATGTCCGGTGAGTATGCTGGACATGCAAGAACTGGGATGTTTTCAGCTTCCAGGAATTGTGTACAGATCCTTGCAAGATGGGGCTGTGCATAAGAGCATGATTATTGCACAGGTGTGCCTTAGGCTGGCCACAATAAAAGGCCACTCTAAAATGTGCAGTTTTACTGTATTAGGGGGGTCTGGGCTGGGGGGGGGGTCCCAAAAATAGTAAATATCTGGTGCGACTACCATTTGCATGAAAAATAGGGGCAAAAACAAAAGTGTTGTGTTTATAATTTAGTTTAGTGTATATAGGAAGACATTTATTTTTTGATTTGCATGCAACATTTAATGCCATGACTTTGACTTAATTTAAGACTTTATGCTCTGATTTAAGACCTTTTTAAGACCTGCAAAAAAATACCCTGTATAAAGACATTTTATCTTGAATAATGTGTACTGATGAATTGAAGATCTGAAACATGTACTAAGAAAGTAGTTTTTTTTTTATAGTTAATTACATTATATTAACTTTGCACTCTCATGTCAACTAACTCTCATTAGAGTATTAGTAGACTAGTAGTCTGTTTAATATCTGCTAACTCTTTATTTTGATGCTCCCCAACAGGCATTACACTGACTATAAGTAGCATTGCAACTACATGTCAACTTATTCTACTAACCCGAACCCTACCAATCTACTCTAATGAGAGTTAGTTGACATGTAATTGGAAAGCTACTTAGTTGATCTAAAGTGGACTATCAACATTTTTAATCTCATGTTGGCCATTCGTGAGAGTGTGAGAATGCAGTGTACACACCTTAAAGCTGACGTGTGTGTCTGTAAGCAGAGGTCCCTCGACTTCTATGAGCGGTGTGATCTGATCCCTGCTGATGACCTGTATTGTAGCTCCGCCCACCCCGTCCACCTCCGACAAGCTCCGGCCCTCCGCCGCCTCACTGGGGTTCAGAGCTTTAGCCAGTGTGTCAAAGGCACTGCAACACCAAACACATCACACTCAGGAACAACAACAAATATTAATGCATTTTCACCTTGTTTTAATGGCACAGTTAGAAATGAGCTGTTTGGAATTTAAAGGGGACATATTATGCAAAATTCACTTTTATAAGGTGTTTGAACACAGATGTGTGTCCACAGTGTGTAAACAACCATCCTATAATGGTAAAAATCCACCCAATACTTTTATAGTCCTCGTCATTCAATATCAATATCTCATAACGAGCCGTTTCATATTTCCACCTACTCCTGTATAAGAGTAGGGAAGCCCCGCCCATGGCTGTTGATGATTGGCCCAAAAACATTACTAATGTTCTGTTGTTGATGTACCAACAAACATACTCTTAGTCTCCAATGACTCCCGGCATCCGAGCCACTAAAAAAAAATTTTTTTTGAAGGAAATGTGCCAAAGAATGTTGGTAAAATGTTATATATTGGATCAAATAATTTTACGCATGGCTTCACTAACGAGGGTCAGTACAACACTGGAGTTGAGAAAAAGTTGTTTCTGAAGGATGGGTACATTTCGTGCTCTGCATAGCCAGAACAAGTAAGGATGGCGCTTCATATTCTGTTAATGTTTGCAAATGTCCTTTCTGAATGAGCTTTCTAGAATGCTGTACGGCTAATATGGCTAAAGTTAGCATCTGTCTTCACAAAGACTAGAGCTTTGTCGTTAGTTTATCGTTTTGCCGAAAACGCTCACTGTCTGCGTAATTCATAAACGCACATTTATTATGCATTGTATAGTCGGGTGATGGATGTGTTACGTTCCCACACAAGCACCTATACAACAATTTATAGATTAACATGACGGTACATGCTAGTCGATGCGATGAGTTGAATCAACGCAACTCCACAACAACTAACGTTACATAAAATGTATCCACTAACCCATGGGCATCGGAACCATTGTATGTGGGTGGGACAAGACCCACCCACTTTTTACGATCAATGATATTGGATCCACTCACTTTTATCGTCTCTAACATTCAGCACATGTCTGTTTACCTACCCCTAATCGATAAACACTTATTATTAAACACGTTAGATGCTTTATTTCCACTTTTCTAATATTTTCTTCATTTTTATTGAAAATAAATGCCTTTCCGATCTGATATGTGATGGGAAAAGAGAAGATTGAGTTCGGCGAAAGCCGGACTCGAACCGAGGTCGATTTGTGTCAAAACTAGATGCCGTGCGTCTTACACCTACACTACTGCCACTCTCAATTATGTGGCGATTTCCGTAATTTTGTCTTTCCAAACTATACATTTAGCAAGCAAAACAGTATATTTGTACTTTATGAGGACCCACCCACATTTTTTTTGCTTCCGACGCCCATGCACTAACCATTCAGTCTAAAAGTGTCAACCTGTGTCGACTCCGGTTCAAACGTCGCTTTCACACTGCAGGCGCAAGCAGAGCGTAAGCAGCGCATATTATTTTGTTAACAGATAAGAGCATTCACACCGCACACAGAGGCGGTGCGTCACAGAAGCAGAAGCGGCAGTGCCACGATCGTTTCGGCGCAGAATCTATTTGCACTCGCGCTGCTCACTCTGAATTAAAACCACAGTGCATTGTTCTTGATCAAAATTGACCTGATTAACATGAAAAATAACATATTTCACCATGAAATCACCTAGTGAAGTGTTCCGTGTGTTTCACAATCACCAAATGACATCCTGCGCTGTGAAAAAAAAAAAAAAAAAAATACACAAAAACACATCACTGCCAGAAGTTTTTGCCCAACCTTCAAAGGCCCGTTTTTTTGCAATACACAAGCCGTGGTTCAGCTGCTCGCGACAAACACTGCCAGTGTGAAAGCACAATGGGCGCGTGCTGCTCCCGTTAGAGATTGGATCGGGCTCAAAAACTCAAGCCTGACCCTACCCGAGCCCGTGCACGTTGTGTCCAAGCCCAGCCTGGCCCGACACATTAACTATAATTATGAGCCCGATTTAAACCCGACCATTTTTTAATACGTGGGCATTCTGACGAGAACAAGCCTGTAATGAGCGAAGCAGACTGGTGTGACGCTCAGCTCAATAATCCACTCTATGCAGGCGCGCTCCACTCATGAACCCTCACTGGTAAAATGACGTTCACTCAAATCCCGCTCAGACATGACATTTCTCTGTACTGTAGCCCATATACTTGTTGTAGCCATTAAACAATGTATTTTGTTTCATATTTATGTCTAAATATTATAATGTTGTTTTAAAATTTCATCTGATTATGAAAAGTGCAAAGATGCGAGTTGGTCAGAAATGATTTTGGTCGTTATTATATTTTGTTTAATATTACTTCATTTAAAGTGAATTTCGTTTTGTATAAATTGTATCTTAATTTTAATCAAGGTTTTGTCAAATTTGACAAGCTATAATAAATGATCTGTGAAACTTCTGCTGAAACTTCACAGACACATTCTGGGGACACCAGAGATTTATATGTCCCCTTTAATGTCAGTTCAAGAACATAAGAATGGCAAAGGAACTGGAGAAAGGTGTACAAAACATATGGCATTGATTTTGATGATTATAACTGACAACTAAGCAAAATCCCAAATTAATACTTAAGACCAATACAAAGAAAGGATTTTTAGAAATCTTGGCCAACTGAAAAGTATGAACATGAAAAGTATGAGCATGTACAGCACTCAATACTTAGTTGGGGCTCCTTTTGCCTGAATTACTGCAGCAATGCGGCGTGGCATGGAGTCGATCAGTCTGTGGCACTGCTCAGGTGTTATGAGAGCCCAGGTTGCTCTGATAGTGGCCTTCAGCTCTTCTGCATTGTTGGGTCTTGCATATCCCATCTTCCTCTTCACAATACCCCATAGATTTTCTATGGGGTTAAGGTTAGGTGAGTTTGCTGGCCAATTAAGAACAGGCATACCATGGCCCTTAAACCAGGTACTGGTTGCTTTGGCACTGTGTGCAGGTGCCAAGTCCTGTTGGAAAATGAAATCTGCATCTCCATAAAGTTGGTCAGCAGCAGGAAGCATGAAGTGCTCTAAAACGTCCTGGTATACGGCTGCGTTGATCTTGGACCTCAGAAAAAACAGTGGACCAACACCAGCAGATAACATGGCACCCCGAACCATCACTGACTGTGGAAACTTTACACTGGCCCTCAAGCAACATGGATTGTGTGCCTCTCCTCTCTTCCTCCAGACTCTGATTTCCAAAGGAAATGCAAAATTTACTTTCATCAGAGAACATAACTTTGGACCACTCAGCAGCAGTCCAGTCCTTTTTGTCTTTAACCCAGGCGAGACGCTTCTGACGCTGTCTGTTGTTCAAGAGTGGCTTGACACAAGGAATGCGACAGCTGAAACCCATGTCTTGCATACGTCTGTGCGTAGTGGTTCTTGAAGCACTGACTCCAGCTCCAGTCCACTCTTTGTGAATCTCCCCCACATTTTTGAATGGGTTTTGTTTCACAATCCTCTCCAGGGTGTGGTTATCCCTATTGCTTGTACACTTTTTTCTACCACATCTTTTCCTTCCCTTCGCCTCTCTATTAATGTGCTTGGACACAGAGTTCTGTGAACAGCCAGCCTCTTTTACAATGAGCTTTTGTGTCTTGCCCTCCTTGTGCAAGGTGTCAATGGTCGTCTTTTGGACAACTGTCAAGTCAGTAGTCTTCCCCATGATTGTGTAGCCTACAGAACTAGACTGAGAGACCATTTAAAGGCCTTTGCAGGTGTTTTGAGTTAATTAGCTGATTAGAGTGTGGCACCAGGTGTCTTCAATATTGAACCTTTTCATAATATTCCAATTTTCTGAGATACTGAATTTGGGATTTTCCTTAGTTATCAGTTATAATCATCGAATTAAAAGAAATAAACATTTTTAATATATCAGTCTGTGTGTAATGAATGAATATAATATACAAGTTTCACTTTTTGAATCGAATTAGTGAAATAAATCAACTTTTTGATGATATTCTAATTATATGACCAGCACCTGTATATTGTCTGCATTAATAACACACCGTGTGATTTCACTGGGCGATTCCTCCAGCTGGCCATCTGTCGATTCTCCATTACTAAGCGAGTCGTTCAGGTTGGCTAATGACGTGACCACATTAGCCAGCGTCCCCAGATCACCCTGTCCTGACTCTGCCTGATCAACAAATAACATCTGCATTTATATTGTAGCATGAAAAACAAAAAGATACAACTCCTCTGAATGTTTATAATATGTAAAATTATAATGAAAGAAAACAATTACATTTCACAGCAATAACTCTGCTTGGACTGGACTACTCAAAACACAAAAGACATGTAGATGTTTTTACTTTGTCTGTTGCTAATAGTAATGTGCCATCAGCCTGTATTAAAGGTTGTTGGATATTGACAAGCATCCCAGAGTCCAACAGCCTGGACCTGCACAGAGGATTAAATCATTATCAAAACACATGCATTCATTTAATCCAAAGTGACTAAAATCGATCAGGATCTGATAAACATGTGTCTGAGGAATAAGTAGTCAAATAAAATAAATAAACTAATAGTGCTTTATTGAAGTACTACACATTAAGGCCTGGGTCTTAGATTAAGTCCTTTGTTTAATTAGGGCATTTAACCTTGTAACTGTCACCCCCATGTTTCAGAATAGACGTGAAAATGCACTATCCAAACTTACGGCCCTATTTTAACGATCTAAGCGCAGGCCATGTCCAAATCCACTTTTGCTAGTTTAACGATGGAAAAAACAGTCTGCGCGCCGGGCACATGGTCCAAAAGGGTTGTCCCTAGTCTCTTAATGAGTCATGGGTGTGTTCTCCGTAAGTTGAATACAGAAGGCAGTCTTAGCAGAAGCTAGATATTTTACTTTATAACGTGTTAAATATGGATATTTTTCTTACACAAACCTATTGATTCGCTTCAGAAGGCCTTTATTAACCTCCGGAGCCGTGTGGAACACTTTTATAATGGATAGATGCATTTTTTGGGGTTTCAAATTTTGGGCTGCCATTCACTGCCATTATAAAGCTTGGAAGAGCCAGGACATTTTTAATATACCTCTGATTGTATTCGTCTGAAAGAAGAATGTCATATACACCTAAGATGACTTGAGGGTGAGTAAATCATGGGGTCATTTACATTTTTGGGTGAACTATCCCTTTAATGTAAGCTTTGTTTTGAAACTAACCCTCTGGTTTAAGGTAGGTGTAGACAGACACCCTGTAGCATTTTGATTGTTCATGAATGTGAATTCAAGTCTCACCGTGAAGCGTCTTTCTCAGAGATGAAGGTTGGCGTTGCAATGAGGGGACTTCGCAGGTCTTTCCTGATGTAGATTTTTTCTGTGGATGCTGCACAGTTGGCAGGTTTTTCTCTGGGAAGATCAATGGGTTTCCTCTCACTCTGTACAGCTATGGGAGTAACATATATCATACTGTCAGAAGCTTATTTCACTGTGAAATTATGAAATATTCCACAATATGCACATTTGTGCCATTTTATTAAGTCCACTTAAAAAGGACCTATCATGCTTTTTCCACATGTTCATCTTTCTGTAGTGTGTAATGTTGCTGTTTGAGAACTAAAAGCCCCTCCAGCGGGAGTTCTTCTCTCTATCAGTGTCAGTGTTTCTGAACTCCTGAAACACCTCCATTGTAGTCTTGAGTTTTCTTCTGGGAACACGTCACAACATTCTCACACCACAAAAGTCATCAGTTTTTTTTTTCATGATAACAATATGCTTGAAAAACCTGCAAGATTGAAAAGCACTATGTTTGTTAGTGGGAAGGTTGTGTAGTATCACAGTTAGTTACATCAATGTTTGGCTCGAGTCACATGAAACGCGTCATTTATTGATGGTTAAGGGGTGTAAAAAAAAGTTCAGATCAAGTTTTATGCATGATCATGTGGTCTGAATTGGTTTTTCTAAACACTCACACTCCATCTTCATGCCCATCTCCAAGCATTTCCTGAGACGGCAGAACTGGCAGCGGTTGCGATGGTGTTTGTTGACCACACAGTCCTGGTTACTGCGGCAGCTGTACGTCAGACTCTTGCGCACACTTCGCTTGAAGAAGCCCTTACAACCTTCACAGCTGACTGCCCCATAATGCCTCCCTTCAAATACACAAACCCACACATGAGATGAGAAGCATGAATGAAGGTTTAGTATCGGGTTGGTTTTAAGCTTCACTCAAAGGGACTGTATAATGTATAAATAAATGTAAATGTTGAAAATAACATACGTTTTATGTTCTTCCAGGGAAAATATTTACTATAATTTAGAATGTCACAAATCAGAGAGTGGCATCAATGTAAACAAAACATCATATACATACATAATATAATCAACTTGCATGTAAAAACCTTCTTAGGCCCTGTTTACTCCTGGTATTAAGATACGTTTAGGTCGATCGGATCAAAAGTGGATGATGCTAAATACAGGTGTAAACGGGGTCTAAAGCGTTTTGAGCTTGTCCACTTTCCACCACTTCCAGAGGTAGTGGGAAAACACATTAGACCGGATTGCTTTCATAGTGTAAGCGTTCATCGAATGTCTTCAAACAGCCTCTAAAAGACACCTTACTCTCCACCGACTGACCTAACGCATAAACATTATGGGAAGCGCACTAGCCAGACGGGATTTAAACTTTGTCGGCTGGAGACCCAAGTTTGGTTTAAAGATTAAAAAAAAATTCTCTCTCCATTCCTGATTTCTAACACACACTCACAGCGTTCGGTTGATCTCGTGTCTGTCAAAGCAGAAACTAAAGCTGATGCTCTCCGTGTGTTTCTCCGTCGTCTCAGGATGTGTTCATATATAAATTGCATGAGCTTATTTTGTCCATTAGATCGCAAGATCTGAAACGGACCATACATTTCCCTGCCCATAGACCCTCCCCTTGAATAAATCAGGACAGATGTGTTTGAAAGTGTACAAAACAGACGGATTAAAGAGACAGGTGTAAACTGGAATGTGTCTCCCTCGTCTAATTGTGATCCGATAGACCAAAACGCATCTTAATACCAGGAGTAAACAGGGCCTAAGAATGTTTTAACAAAAGCACCTGAAGCAGAGTTTCTAAATCCCTTTTCCCTGGTCCCAGATTCCCGTAATATTTGATTAAAACTGTGGTGCTTTGTTGTTTTGCCACCAAATCATCGGCCGCTGATGTAGTGAAACTCGGGCCAACACATCTTATCAGTGCACACTAGATATTGGCATGTAAAGTGACCAAGTCCAGATTTACTTAACAGGGCAAATTAGCATAAGAGCGCAATCCCATAAAAGTGCGGATGGGAGTGGAAAGTTCTGTGCGTGATCTACTGACGACACACACATTAAAGAACACAGGATAATTTCCATAATGACCAACACAATCTACCAGTTAGCGTCTGGTTTAAGACATGCTTTTTTGGGGCGGTAAATAATGGCAGAAACACCAGTAAATTGACGAGGGCAAACCTTGGTAAATCACTTTGCATGATTCGTTTAAACACTCTCCATTTACATTTATGCATTTAGCAGACACTTTTATCCAAAGCGACTTACAACCTGGGGGTACATGAAGCGATTGGTCGTGAAGAGTCAAGAAGCACAATAAGAGCCTGAAATCCTGAGACCGTGTACATTGCTCAGTGTAGCACAGGCTAGAGTAGGGAGGGAAGAAGGAAGAGAAAGAGGAAAGGAAAGTGTTTTATTTTTATATTTTAAGTGCTCACGGAAGAGCTGAGTTTTAAGTTGACTTTTTTTTAATGATGTTAATGATTCTGCGTTTCGGATGTTGTTGGGAAGATCGTTCCACCAGCTGGGAACGTTGAATGAAAATGTTCTGGAAAGGGATTTTTTTCCCCCCTCTGTGATGGTACCACAAGCCGTCGTTCCTTTGCTGAGCGAAGGCTTCTGGTGGGGGTGTGGATTTGTAGAATGGAGTCAAAGTAAGCAGGAGCTGAGCGCGTGGTGGCTCTGTATGCAAGCGTCAGCGCCTTAAACTTGATGCGAGCAGCGAGTGGTAGCCAGTGCAGGGAGATGAAGAGAGGTGTGACGTGGGTCCTTTTGGGCTCGTTGAAGACAAGACGTGCTGCTGCATTCTGGATCATTCAAAGTGTTTGGATCGCACAAGAGGGGAGTCCAACCAGAAGCGCATTGCAGTAGTCAAGTCTAGAAATAACCAGGGCCTGGACAAGAAGCTGTGTTGCGTGCTCTGTTAGGAACGGTCTAATCTTCCTGATGTTGTGGAGCGCAAACAGGCATGAGCGAGCTGTCTTAGAAATGTGTTCTCTGAAGGACAGCTGGTCATCAAATGTTACTCCAAGATTTCTGACTGACTTGGGGAAATCAAGGATGTACCTAACTGGATGCACCTAACTCTCCCCGCATAAATACTGCGTCTGAAAGGGAATCTCCTACAAATGCATATGCAATACAATCAGCCACAAAAATAACCCTGTCCATGCCTTTTCAGTGCTGATTTATCACTGCGTGTCTTTAGTAAGTCCTGACAGTAGTTTTTAACGCCAAAAGAGGGTTTGTGCAGGAGCAATCTGTTAGTAAATCTGGCCCTTAGAAGTGTGATGTAATTCTTTATTGTCTATATACAGAGTGCATGTATGATCAAGGACTGTTTACTAGGCCTCTCAAACAAACTCTTCAATATCTTTCAAACCAAATCCAGTGATTAGTTCTTTCTCTAAAACAATCTTTGCAGAAGCCCAAAAACATGCAACATATTTTATTGGTATAAACTGAAACTGTTTGTAGTCAACCAATAAAACTAGAACTGGCCTGGGCCGCGTTTCCCAAAAGCATTGTAAGCATTAAGTACATTGTAGAAGCCTACTTAGGCTTGCAATGCAGAGAAATGCAAATTCAGCATGCAATACTCTGCAGGTGCAGAGAGAGACCAATGTGATAAACCTCTCGCATATGTAATGTTGTGTAATGTGGCATTATTGACACTGAATGTGTTTGTACCTGAGGCTTTATCTCCACACACCAAGCAGTATTCGATAGGCTGGGCTCGGCTCATGTCTGCCCCTTTACCCAGAAGCCTCTCCATTGACACCGCATCTGTCACAAACTACCAGAAAAGGCAGAAGGATTACTTACTTGGCATTCAGGGTTAGGATTTTTACAGCACAATTACACACCTACAGATCAACCCAGGGCACAGATGAAGATGATGATGATGCCTCTAGTTGAAAAATGAACAAGAATCCTTTGAGCACAGCGATGGGTAGTATGACAGTATATAGCCTACTGTGCAACAGTAGAAATGTGTCATCTAGTACAGATTGTACTCTATTTTCATGTGAGAATGAGACATGGAAGCACATGATTATTATTTAAAGGGGTCATGGACTGACAGCTTTTGATTATCATGTTTTGACGTCACTACAGGCAAATAAGCAGAGTTATTAATAAAGTCATGTAAACGCTGTTTACTTGCGTTGTCAGGTTACTGGTGTGCATGTAAACAGGGAAAACTGGTAATTTCAATAAACTGATATTTGTGAGTTATCAGTTTACTGGTGTGCATGTAAACATGCTCATTGTAACCAAGCCCAGAGAACGACTCATTAAAAGAAAATAGGAGAAACCAAGATCAACGCCTACTTCAACATCACAACTTTGGCCCTGCCCACTGGCGTGTTAGTGAGATGACTAGGAGAGAAGAGCGAGCGATACAGGATCACTGGACTAAAATAACATTACCTTCCAAAGGATCCTAATGCTAGGAATGTGCTTATTTATTTTCAACAATATGAATGTCTCAGTTGAGCATTTTATTTGTATTCGCTGCATTTCACTGTGGATTCTTTGGGAAATCAGTCAAACAGACTTTTACGATACAGACTTTTCTGGATTCCATCTTTTTTTCCTTTTAAATTTTTTTGGACTTTTTATTTTATTCCCGATTCTGGTTAGACGGGATGTATTTCCCATTTCCGACAATAGATGGTGATGTAAGTTTCCCTATCATAATATTAAAACATTTCAATTTTTTAATAGATGCATTACAGATTTATTCCCCAAGGGGAATGGCAAGTAATTGGATTAATATTATGTTATTATTTTAATCTAAAGTTTATAAATGACAGGTCAACAGATTTACTAGCCACTGCCGTCCTCAACATGAGGTCAGATTATCTATATTCAGTGCAACACACTGTCGCTTCCATCAATCTTTCATGAAACAGATTAATTTGATGTTGTTTTACAGATGTTATTTTCAGTGTTACAAACAGCCTTGTAAACGTGCATGACACTACGACTTATCCTGGACTAAGATGGAATGAAGATAATACAAATTTGTCAGGATAGATGGCTAATAATACCTCATGAGGCTGGTGAATTGTATAAATAAATGTATAGTCAATAAGTTAATTGTTAAAAATGTATTTCATTAAGTCAATTCAAGTATTTTCTGTATGTTTGCTGTTCACGTTACACTGTGCTTCTACAATGTCTACATTTCTGCATTAAAATTTTCAATGAAGACATTCTCTTTCAAATATCCGCCCTCTGTTTTTTTTAACCAATCACACCCTGGTTACATGTTTGAAATTGTTGAGAATCTAAACAAAGAGTGAAATAATCAGAAACCATTCGTGATATCAGCCTATATCAGTTTTGTCAATAATAATGCTTCATCAAAACTTAGTTTACATGTTAGAACACGCATGAGATGTGATATGAAGACAATTTTTTAATTATCATTTGTGAGCAGAATATTTTTGTTAATTTCCAATCAAGCTGCAGCTTGTCAAATTATGCAAAAAATGCTACAATGATATTTGTGTGAATTTAGGGTATATATAATTCTAGCTTTTCTACCTATTGCTTAGCAATGATATAAATGCCAATAGCACATCCCACAGAAAGAATTTAGTGATTTGTGAAACAGTTCGTCATGGTTCAGAAAGTTGACAAAAAGAAAACAAATCCATGTATACATGTGATGTATGAAGAGTTTCAAAAGAAGCAAAGTTTATTTGTCAAGTAACACACAGACTGAAAGCTAAAGTACAGTGGAGAAAAGTCTACACACCCCTAATAAAACATCTGGTTTTACGTTACATTCGTGTGTTCATATTTACAGTCATGTTCTTGTGATAAACATCGGCACATCTCCTTTGCCATTAGCCTAGAAATCTAGACGCACCCTAACGGCAGAAAATCTAATTTGCAGCCAGGGTAGTCTAGCAACTCTCCGTTGGCTTGCGAGCTGGAAAAACCAAACTCTGGTCAGGCCAATCACATCGTGTATAGAGTCGGTGGGCGGGTTTAACATAATAACGGCAGAGTTGTGGCAGTTCCGCGTGCTACTTGTAAACAAAGAAGCTGGCGAACGGCGGTCTTTCAAATCGGCTTTCACCGCGACTCTGGAAGACTTGGAGTTAAGATTTTCTTTGATAAAAGAACAAAGAACGGCAATGTAGTCATTCTTAAGAAAGGAAGATGTGTTCAGAGTTTTGCCGACCGGATACAGTGAAAGTTTAATCTATCAAGTAGCTCCGCTTCACGTAGCTCTGGTTGGTTGTAGTGCTATCCAATTGCGGAATTTGAAAGACAAATGTTTATCCCGCCCCTCGGATTGAGCCCTGTCAATGGTGAGTTCCCAGACCCAACATCTTGATGTGGGTCCGGCTTGTCAGGCTACTTTGCCATATGAGCTAGCATTGCAACGGCGTATGATGACGTGTAACTTTCTAGTCGTGGTGTCCCATTACTTAGGGCAGGGGTGGGGAACGTTGATCCTGGAGGGCAACTCTCTTGCAGAGTTTAGCTCCAACCCTGAAAAAAACACTCACCTGCCTGTAAATGTAGTAATCCTGAAGACCTTGATTAGCTTCAGGTGTGTTTGATTAGGGTTGGAGCAGAACTCTGCAAGAGAGTAGCCCTCCAGGATCAACGTTCCTCACTCCTGTCTTACAGGAATATTTCCACCCCTATCCCTTGCCACTGTTTCAAGGGACAAGGGGAAGGTATAGGCGAAGGGGTATAAAATAGAATTGGGATTGAACCTTGCACTGTTTTATACTACAATACACTAAAGTGCAAGTATTTAAAGGGATAGTTCACCCAAAAATGAAAATTAGCCCATGATTTACTCACCCTCAAGTCATCTGAGGTGTATATAACATTGTTCTGTCAGACGAATAAAATCTGAGTTATATTAAAAATTTTCTGGCTATTCCAAGCATTATAATAGCAGTAATAGTTGCTCTGTTTTTGAAGTCCATAAAAAATGCATCTGTCCATCAAATAACGTGCTCCACGCGGCTCCGGGGTGTTAATAAAGGCCTTCTGAAACGAATCGATGCGAAAAATATGAGAAAAATATCCATATTTAAAAATATATTTCATTTTTTTCTATGGCTCTGCATTAGCTGTCCCCGCGCCATCACTTCCGGCGAATCAGGTCAAAATACATGCAAAATACCGGCGCGATCATATATACATAGATTCCTCATTAGTGCCTGCGCGGATCGGTCAAATGAGGAATCTACGTATATATATATTTGATCGCGCCAGTATTTTGACCTTATTCGCCGGAAGTTATGGCGCTGGGAATACTAGATGACATTTGTCTGAAAGAGGTAAACATTTTTTTCATAAATACTGTTTGGTTTCTCGCAGAAACCGATCGTTTCGTGTCTTAAGACATCAATGTGTCGCCACGAGCCGCATGGTTTAATAAGGATTCGTATGTCTGTGTGTTTTTACTCTCATTGCTCTCATACTCTAAAATATCCCCATCTACATGCATTGTACGACTATCACACTGCAACGGTTTGCGTAAAAAATCTTCACTTGTGTTCTACTGAAGAAACAAAGACACCCTCTTGGATGCCCTGGGGGTAAGCAGATAAACATAAACATTTTGTTTTTGGGTGAACTATCCCTTTAACACTATTTGCATACAAAAAACTTTTTGTTGCTATTTATACTTATAATTGGCATCCATCGGTATTTGCATTATATCTAAAGCAGAAATAGGGAAATTTCCCTAAGCCATTCGCACTCTGTGTGTAACAATTCAGCAATTTATGATGGATTTCACATAAAAGGCATTTGGAACGTAGCATAAGCAAATGAGGATGGTGGAATAATAAAAAGAAAGAGCTAATGCATAAATGTGCCCACAGTTGAAGAAACACCCGTGCATTTGTGTGACTGACTTCATACCTGAATTCGGCCGGGCACCAGGCTGTCAGCGGTGGCAAAGATGAGCTGTTTGGCACTGGTACTCTCAGGTGATGCCAGGAGGACTTTGCCTGCTGAAGAGCCATCAGGTGCTGCCAGGATAAACTGCTGTTTGGGCACAGCGGAGTCCAGTGCCGTCACTATCTGGATTTTTTGACCCGTCTGCTGCTCAGTGACTATCTGTGGGAGAGAAAGCGTGTGTGTGAATGTGTCAGTGCCTCCTGTATGTGAAAGCGTGCCTGCGTGTGCATTGTTTGTGAACCTGTATTCTCTGCGGGGTCGTGCCGGAGGGGTCAGTGGATATGATCTGAATGCGCTGGGGAGAGGTGCTCATCACTGAGCTGCCTGATGGAGATGACTGTACCTGCAACACACACACACACACACACATGCATTCATCTTCATCTGAGAGTCAAAGGCAGTGTGTTTCCATGGCAACTAAGTGGTCCCCTTCAACAAAGAGCCCAACAAAACAATGAAAATATAAAACATGTTTTCATATGCTTGCTAAATTAAAGCAATCACACAAGACAGTGACATTGGATGCATGTAAACCTATTGTAGGTAGGGGTGTGCGATATACATCGTCTGCGATAATATCGTAATTGTTGTTTTAACAATGTGCGATCTGACATTATCGAGTATATCCCTCACACACACCCAGAGAGTGCACACATACACTACATGTAGTCTAGTACAGGGGTTTTCAAGCTTTCTGATGCCAAGGAACCCCAAATATGATTAACCTTTTATGAGGGACCCCCTTCCTAAAATCCATTTATATATTTTTATGTATGAAAAAAAAAACATTTAAACTGTTAGATAAATAGTAAGTGTGACATTATAAATACAACATAATCCCCCGGTTTCACATACAAGGCTTAAGCTAGTCCAAGACTAAAATGCATGTTTGAGATGTTTTAAAGGTGTAATGTGAACATTTTAGCGGGATCTAGTGGTGAGGTTGTGAATTGCAACTGCCCACCGCTCACCACTCCCTTTTGAAGCACATAGATAAGCTACGGTGGCTGACACAGAACAAAGATGAGGTCGTCTGAGACAGCAGAGAGTGACTAGCGTTCTGTAGAAAAGTTTGTCCCTTTAGGGCAGGGGTGTCCAAACCCGCGGTGTGTGTAGATAGAAATGGCTCATTCTAAGCTAATACAATCATAACAGTCTTTATACACCACTGAAAACATAGTTATGTATATTATATTACATTTCTGTCAATAGATCCTCATAAATACTACACACTGCACTTTTAACTGAAAGAAACTTGCACTAAAATATCTTAAAATACTTCATGGCAGTGGTTTTGTCTCAAGATGCACACCAGTAATGTTTTTATCCAAGACACATTTATAAAAGTTATTTATATGGCCTAATCCTAGCTTAGTCTAAGCCCTGTCTGTGAAACCAGGCCATTGCTTCCAGACTTAAAATTGGCTATACTTAATGTTGGATGGATAAACCTTAAGAAGAATCTTTTCAATTACAAATTATTTATACAAGCAACTTTCACAATAAATGTATGTAAGCAGCTTACGAACTGCGTTGAGAATACTGCCTTCCAACCCCAGTGAGCAAGATAAAGGTGACTATAGTGAGAAAAACTCACTAGAAAGATACCAAGCAAACATATACAAATCTGGAAAGTGTGTACATGGCAATAAAGGAGAGAAACATTTAGAATGTTCAGTTGACTTTAACCATTTTTGTTTTGTCTTTTTATTCTATGAAATTTTTTTGGGGACACCTTAGAATCTTCTGGAGGATCTCTGGTTTGAAAACTCCTGGTCTAGTAGGTTAGACTAGTGCGCTTGCGCATTTAGAGTGCACGCTTTCACTACATGATTTACCCTAACCCTAACCCAAAATTCAAGATAAGGAGGCAAAAATGCCCCTGTATGTATTTTATATTTATATAATTTAATATTGTTAATCATTATCACACGAAGAGTGCCGTTCTCCAGATATCAGCATGAAAACAAATGTGATATTGATTTATACAAGTTCAATAAAAAATAAGTTAATATTAAGTTACTTACATTTTAGACACCATATTGCCTGTTTTTTCTCTGTTTCACCAAACAAAATAGTTTGAAACAAAGCCACAGGACTGTTAGTGCGTCTCCGAGCAACACATGGCGGGTGTTTCCGCTTTTTGAATGAATTGGTTGAATGAATGATTCAATGTTTTACTCATTAAGATTCGCTCCGGAATGAATCAGCCGTTCGGTTGAATCTCAATGACTCACTCATTAACAGTTACCTGCAAGTGACATTTAACGTATCATTTTCATGTTTTATATAATTTCAAATATAAATATTCAACATTTCATGTTTAAAACATCAAAACATTATGCATTTGTAATTGCAGGCTATTCATTAATGTCCCTCTGAGCTGCATTAAACAATCTATGTAAATGATCTAATGCCACTTCAGATGCAGCTTCTGCATTTCCTCTCCATTGCAAAGATGAATTATGTTGATAAAGATTTAATTTGATTGGTAACAGCCCTGTTGTGTACTTGATGTATTGATGTATTGATTAAATGTAAGAATTTGACATAAAAGATGATGCAAACATATAATTAACTTAGACAAAATGCTTTAAAAAGGTACAAATCCCCATAATATATCATCCAATTATCATTATTGATAAAATCCCAGAAAATATTGAGATATAATTTTTTTTGTCAATATCGCACACCCCTAATTATACGAGACTCCAACACAATATTAGGAACCTGTAAAATATCATAACAAGGAATTTTAAATACCTCATTGCTCTAGCCAGTACTATTGTTAGCACTTCTTGCGTTTTTGCAGAACAGTGTATGTGAAGAGTTTCATTCTGGATTTGAGACTGCACTTATCAGAGTTATAAATGACTTGCTCGTATCATCTGACCAAGGCTGCATCTTCCTTTATAGGGCTACTAGATCTAAGTCCTGCCTTTGACATTATAACACATAACATTTTCTTGGATAGGCGTGAGAATTACATTGGCATTTGTAGGCAGACATTACCATGGTTTAGGTCCTATCCATCCAATCACAACTAGTTTGTTAGTGACGAGATATCATAGAAAACAAAAGTATGGAGTGCCACAGGGCTCTATATTAGGTCCTATGCTTTTCTCCTTCTATGTGCTTTTGTGAAGGACATTTTTTATAATTATAACTAACATTCCTTTTTTCAAGCAGGATTAACATATGCTTTTGAAAACTAAACGTCCCCAACACTTGGGCCAGTTAGTGTGTGTTGAAATACTAGATGCAGATGGACAAGATTAGACAGCTTTCTAAATGTATAAATCATGACTTGATCAACAAGCTGAAGTAATCAAAAATCCAAATTTGCCTTTACCTAGTAGCAGAGGAGGGTTTGCTGAATGAAGAACCATATTAGATCATACTAGAGAAAAATGATGTAATGAATCATGCCACATTGCACCTATTCTATATAAACGCAGGGTTGGGGAGTAACAAAATACATGATAAATATAAAATTGGAGTAACTGTATTTCATTAGTTACACTTTAAATGGGTGCTAATCAAATTACATCCGAAAAGTATTTTAGATTACCAAAGTGATTACTTTGATTTCTAATGTAATTTATTTCATTTAAACATTAAATGTAAACTGTAACTGGCAATTAATGTAAACAGCTGTGATTCTCAGACTCATTTCTGCTCACAAGTTTCATTCTCCTTGCAGAATATGCTACATTTTTTATAAATTTAACTAAATAAGAGGGATCTGGGATCATTAAAAAATTCATGTTACTTTTATTTAGTACTGTCCTGAATAAGCTATTTTACATAATACATGTTTACATACTCCGCAAGACAAAATGCCTGAATTTATACAAATTGCCACATTCAAAAATGAACAAACCCTTGAATCAGAACTGTCTGTCATCACCTGATGATCCACAACTGTTTTCATGTTAAATCATTTGTTTAGGTAATTGCGACTTTAATAAAAAATTTTTTAAAGGTAATTGCATCGTTTTATCTCACAATTCTGACTTTATAACTCGCAATTCTGAGCAAAAAAAAAAGTCAGAATTGTGAGAAAGTCACAATTACAGTTTTTATTTTTATATTTAGTGTTGTGAACAAGCTTCCATGAAACTGCATTAAGGGCAGAGGGTGAAAACTTTTGAACAGGATGATCTGTACATTTTTCTAATTTTGTTTAAAGATCATATTTTTCATTTAGTACTTCCTTTCAGAAGCTAATAACAGCAAAATAAGTACAATTTACCCTGTGTGAAAAAGTTTAAAGTCTCCTGTTGCCTTCATGAGCATCAGTATTTTGTTATTTTTCTAAGATTGTCTGCATTTTTTTGCTTCAACAAATTTTGTGGGAAAACTGATGTTGTTTAAAATAATATGCAGTGTCCCATGTTTGGTAGTCCCTTTGTGTTACATGCCTTATTAGTATTTAGATTAAGTTATGTAACGAAATGCATTACATTACAAATTACTTTTTCAAGTATTTTGTAATCTGTAGTGAAAAATATTTTAAAAGTAGCCTTCCCAACCCTGTGTAAACGGTTGTTCTCTTTTCGTCAGGGGGATTCTCTCTGAAGACCACAGAATTTGTTTGCCGAATATGATGGTAATCTGTGCTTCAACAGTCATATTTCTGATGTTTGCATACAGCCTTTTTCAACCCAATAAAGGTTGCTAAACTAAGATATATGCGGCCTGTTATTGATGCTAGAAAACTAATTCATGCATTAATGACCTCAAGACTATTGTCTAAGATTATTGTGATGCACTACTAGTACAAGTTCAATAAACAAGCTTCAAATTGTAGCAGCAGGAGTGCTTACTAGAACCAACAAAGATAATCATATCAACCCAATTTTATCAACACTTCATTTTAAAATTCTTCTCATGCACATATAAATGTCAGGTTTGGGTGAAGGGATGAAGCGAGGACTCAAGATGCAGAACAATGGGCTTTTATTTGTTATATATATATATACACAAACTACCCCGTGGGGGAAAACAGGACTGGTCAGCTTGACTTGGCAGGACACGACATGGCTTCAGGGATCAAGACACAAGGGATGCATGACAACGAACTGGCACAGGACTGCAAACACAAGGAGAATAAAGGCAGCAGCAAACAAGGCACGTAATGAGGGAGGACAGGTGGGGCAAATTAACCAATAATCAGATAAAAAGGTGGGCGGGGTTAGACAGTAGATGGGAGAGCACATGGCACACAGAAACAAACATGACAAGCCATGTGCTCAAACCAAACATGACACAAACACGCAGCCAATGAGAGCTCTCACCAACTGTGGGTCACACAAAATATGACAACATGAAAACACACGGCCAGAGTGACAGAGCCCTGACAAATAATCTATCCATCTGCTGGGCGATATGACCAAAATCTCATATCACGATATAGTACCTTTTCAGTAAATTCAATCAATTAATAGTTTATATTATTAGTGATGTCAATTTACACAAAATCCCATAGCCTTAATACTGCAATATGCATATACAGCAGTGGATTACAGCCGACAGCATAACAGGGTGTGCAAATGCTGCTCAAAACGCCATGTTCCTCAAAAAATGAATGAGAAGGGGTTTTAATCTAAATAAAGGGCTAGTAGGATTGTAAAATGAGTCGATGTGATTTATCATTTAATTAAATTACTTAATTAATAATCAAATATAACCTCTAATACAACGTGTCACAGACGCCGCCTCAGATCTGTTATGTGTTATGGATAAAAAAAAACATCCAGCCGGTTCGTTATCGCGGAATAAAACCCGACCCGAGTGATCAGGACCCTGACGCAAAACGGCCCAAACTTTACTTTATAAAGTTTTAAATATGAATATTTATCTTATACAAACGCATCGATTCGCTACAGAAGGCCTTTATTAACACCCCAGAGCCGTGTGGAGCACGTTATTTGACAGACAGATACATTCTTATGGACTTCAAAAACAGAGCAACAATCACTGCCATTATAAAGCTTGGATTAGCCAGGACTTTTTTTTATATAAATTTTATTCGTCTGAAAGAAGAATGTCATATTATACACCTAGGATGACTTGAGGGTGAGTAAACCATGGGCTAATTTTCATTTTTGGGTGAACTAACCCTAACCCTATATTGAGCTACTGCGGTGATGAATTGTGGTAAACAAACACAGAGTGCTGCTCAGAGCCACCCGGTTCTGTGTCCCCTTCACTCGCCATGGTAAAATATAAATATTATGACTGAGTTTTGGTCTTCCATGGCATCATCGATTTAGATCATGATAACCACAGTTAAAACCATGCATATAGCTCTTCACTACCATGGTAAAATGTATCTAGGCTATATGGTTTCTATGTATTTGTATGAAAAACAGTAGACCTAGCCTAAAATCATTTAGAATAAATGCACAAAATGTATAGCTCAATCACAAAAAAATACCGTAATAATATTCCATTACTCCTTTAATACATTTAATACATGTCTACATTAATAATATAATACAATTCTATATGAATATCTCACATTTCTGCCACAGTACTATGGTGAGGTTAGTGTCACAACAGTAAATTATGGATAAGATCGAAAAGCCTTCTGACTGTATCATTGCTCCTGTTTGTCAGCGCTGTTCCATCTGGCTTTAAACTAGTTTAAATCACAGAGACATTTGTGTTTTTCGTTGAATGCATGCGCTTCTCACTGGATCTCACAGCGCTGTTTAGTGTTCGCGTGACCGATCAGAGTAAACGGGTCTCTTCTGAGTGAGCTCGCTGCCGTTTGGACTTTGACCAGAGCGGATAAATGGTCTGTGTTAACAATTCGTGCTACATTTTAATCAACAAATTCCTCGTCTTTGGATGATGACTCAAGGTTAGTTTCACTTTTGATGTAACGTTCGTCGCCGCTTCCACTCATTTTTTCCTTCTCGCGTTGAGTTTTCTTATGTGCACATTAAAAGCTGCACGCTGACTGGCTCTGACTGGCTGTTGTCGCGTTTATTTCTGCTGTGCGATTGGGTATTAGAGTAATTATATCGAGTAAAAATGGCCGGAGCTTATCATCGTTATCGTCATGAATTTTATTGCGATTCAATATGATATCATTTATCGGCCCAGCCCAAGAAAACAATAGACTTTTTAATTAATCCATCCGATATATATCGTCATATCGCACAGCCCTATGTTAAACCATCCTAGCAACATGCTAATTATGCTAACAACATGCTAATTATGCTAACAAATGATAAATCGTGCAAACAACATGCTAATCATCCTAACAACATACTAGAAACGTGATAAATCATGCTAGTAAATGTTAAATCATGCTAGTAAATGTTAAATCATGCTAGCAACACGTTACATCATGCTAGAAACATGTTAAATCATGCTAGCAACGCGTTACATCAAGCCCAGGGTGGGAAATTAGCACCCGCCACCAGCCAAATGCGGGTACTTTTTCAAAGTGGCGGGTGACTTTGCCTTGTATACCAGCCACAGTATGGTTTGAATTGAAAAACATATTTTTATTGGTTACTACTTAAAACATTCCTTGTAACGGATTGGACAGCTTTTGTCAAAGAATGCTGTTGCTTGTAACAATAATGCACTTTTGTCGAGTAACTCATTTGATTGGTTTTCAGCGCTGAGCTGATACAGACGAAAGGAAAATTATCGGTTAAAAAAAATGTGGCAACATATCCCTGGTATTAAGAGGCCCGCCGCAGAGTCAGCATCTTACTCTTGCTGCTCACTTTTCATAGGCCTAATCAACATATGAAATTAAAATAATAATATTATAGGCTAATATTTAAACAGCCTAACTATGAAACTAAATAGGCTATGGTTTATTTAACCCTCTGTCTGACGAAGGTGCCAGCTCGTTCTGATGGATTTTTTCCTTTATGACAGCGGAATAATACAGATAAGTGCAAGACATAATTATAAACTGTCTAGGCTTACTTTTATTTGTGTACACTTACAATACCAACAAAGGCCATGGTCTGAGGGAACAGATTATTTTGCACTCCACTCCAAATGCTGTCTCGATTTTCAAAAATGTATTTTGTTTATTAAACGTAAATATAAATGTTAAAAGTTTTTAATTTGAAAAGCATTTCTAAATTCAGTTCATATTTCCAATAAACGAAATTCCAGGCCAAAATAACGAAATGAAAAAAAAAAAAAAAAAAAAAACATCAGTTACCACCATGCAAATTCAAAAATGTCGCTCTTTTAATTTTAATTAAAGCTTGAATAACACGCCTATATCTCCTTCCATTAACAATAATATCTGAAGCGGTGGCTGGGATATATACAAACCAACATACATGGCATCATTTTTGGAATTACTTATCACGAGAGGGAAAAAAAAAAGTTTTAGTCACATAACTTCGGTTGATGGAAACACCGTCATTTCGCAATAGTTTATCGACATATAGAAAATATAAAGTTTTGCGCAAATCTGTAGGCTAATGGAAACGCGGCTACTGTCGAACCTATGCGTCGTCAGAAAATGCAAACAATTTGTTAGTTAGAGGAACAACTAACCTTAAATTAGAGGCAATAAAAGACCACGAGTCGTCCAAGTCTCATATCAAGTGCACAGCCAAGTGTTGGGCAGTAGCAAGATACAAGTTGCGACACTAGCTTAACTACATTTTTCAGTAGCTCAGTTACTTTTAAAACAGTGTAGGCTCACCAGCTATATGCTATATGTTTATCTTCTAGGCTTGTTGCGATAGTCTGTGTTACACCGGTAACATCACTTTCCCACCGTCGTTTACATTTTTTATAGTAATAAAAATAATTTAGTTCAGTTAGAGAACAGACGTTACAATTAAAAACTGAACTGAGCACAGACCAGCAGCAGGAATAAGATTTCATTTATCACAAGAGTGAGGAGCTGACAATATGACGGCGGAAGATTTGGTTTTAAAGCTAAAGCGCCCATTTAAGCGAGCTTGTCATTGTACATTGTTCTGTTTTTATGTTTTTCATTAAGAATAATATTGAACACACCTTTCAAGCAATTCACTCCTAAATTGGCTCTAATTCTAAAGTGAAAGTATAATGTGCACAGCTGCTCAGGCATTTATAATGGTGTGCGTTGTGAATGCAGCCTTCATTCTTCGCGAAACATGGTGCACAGGAAACAAAAACCTTGCAAAAATTATATACGACCCTCCAAATCCTGGCCAAATCACAGAGATGCCGATTCGCACGGGACTAATATTATCACAGGACCTCTGTGTTCGGCGAAATATGGCAGGTCATTTGCGGGGGAATTTTTACTTTAAAAATTACAGACATGGCCGATTCGCACGGGATTAAGATCACAGACAACCTCCGCAATTATTACAAATTACTAGAGGTCATCGTAATACTAATCCCGTGCGAATAGGGCTTTAGAAACATGACAGACGGTTCTAATTTTATGACAGACTGGTTTTCCTTCAAAACATTCAAACTTTAAACTACTTCAAACAGAAAAACTTCAAGCTTTTATAACATTTTCTTGTCAGGCTTTTTTTGTCTTGACAAACTTTTATTTATGTGACCTCGCACTACATCACATTTACTATGGTCGCAAATCTCCTGCCCATTGATGGATCCTAAATTCAAAATTCGAGAAATGTTTTCCTGGCACTGTTTGGGACTCAGACACACGCTCTCATTTTAAGTCTAGCCTAAAGACCTATTTTTTTAATCTAATAAATTCATTTATACCTCACATGGTTATGCTGCATTATTGAGGTCCATTGGAACCAAAGACACCTCTCATAGCATTCCCATCCAGTGAACGGCTTCACTACATATAGTCTTTGTCCTTCTCCCGGTCACTTCACTCACCTCTGAAACCTGCTCAGTGCTCAATAACTGCTGAGCCAGCACCTCCATATTGGTCGTCATGGTGATGTGAGGTCATTAGAAGTGTCTGATTCGACCAGTTCGGCATCTGCCAACAACACCTCCACCTATGAGCCAATCAAATATAGATTATGAAGCATAGCCAAATATGTTTTGAAAGCACAATACAATATTACATGCAAGACTTGGAAATATTTCTTTAGACATAATGTAAATATCTGCAGATTTTGAACGATGTTTTAAGTGGTTTGCTCTAGGCAGAAAATAACTTTACTCAAATAGTTAATATCTTTAATTCCAGCACAGAAATTAACATTAACCAATATTTAAAAACTGTTGTAAATATATTCTGTGTTAGTTCATGTTAACTACAGTGTTGTTAACATTTACAACCATATTGCAAAGTGTTAAAAATATTTTTATGGTCCTTCCATTTCACCACGCAAATAATCTTATTCTCTTCATATATGCACATAGCTAACTTCAAATATAGAATATAGACTAAATAACTAGCTTCTGGTGGTCAGCGGTGCGCGAGTCGATTTGCGCTAAAAGAATAACCCCCGGCGCTACGGTTTGTTTTACTCTATCCTCTGGGCTTCTGCGTTTGTCAACACGCATGAGTAAAGGGTTACTCTTTTAGGGCAAGTCGACCCGCGTACCGCTGACCGCCCGAAGCTAGTTATTCCACTTCCCTTCAGAAGGCCTTTATTAATCGCCCCCGGAGCCGTTAATGGATAGATGCACTTTTATGGACTTCAAAAAAGACATAGGGCTAACCATTCAACTGCCATTATAAAGCTTTGAAGAGCCAGGACATTTTTAACAGAATGTCATATACACCTAGGATGACTTGAGGGCAGTGACCAAGATACTAAGTAACGCGTTACTCTAATCGGAGTCAGATTATCTGACTAATTTTTCCAGTAACGAGTAATCTAACGCGTTACTATTTCCAAACCAGTAATCAGATTAAAGTAATTTATCCAAGTCACTGTGCGTTACAATTTTTGTCATTTTCCTTAGTAAAAATATGTATTTTTGCTTTCTTCTTGCGTCTCGGGGAGAGTATTTATGTTAAGTGAATTTTTTGTCTTTATTACATTTTTTTATTAAAGTTTTTTGTTTTCAGGAAATATTTTTTAATTTCAATTTATAATGTCAGGAGATACATTGTTGACGTTACTGTTAAAAATGCACTTTCAATAAAGGGAGTGTTGGCAAAAACGGTTGTCATTTTTATGTTGAGGCGGCAGGGGTGTTGTCGGCAGCTATAGAATGTAATTTATAAAGTAACTTGTAATCTAACTTAGTTACTTTACAGATTACTTGATTTTAAAAGTAACTAAGTTACTTTTTAAAGGAGTAATGAGCAATCAGATTACATTTTCAAAGTAACTGTGGCAACACTGCTTGAGGGTGAGTAAATCATGGTCTAATTTTCATTTTGGGGTGAACTAACCCTTTTAGGTAATTAGGGCTGGGCGATAAAACGATAACGATAATTTCCGTGGAAAAATTTTCCTCGATAAAACGATAACAACAGTTCGATAAATGCTCGATATAATGCTTACGCGCTATGTGTAATGCTGTGCATGCGTTTTGCAGTCCGGGCTTCTGGGTGCCGCACGCGGTGTTGTTGACAGTCACAGTGGCCGACAGGCTTGGAGGAGTGGAGCGAGAAAAATGAGCGATAGTTAAGAAAATTCAGCGCTCACGACCAGCTCGGAGGACACCGATATAATTGACAAGAAAGGTCACTCAACTTCAGTGGTTTGGAGATATTTTGGCTATTTACAATCGGACATAAAACATAAAACATGCACTGCTGATCATAGGTTCACCACACGGTAATATAATTATTCAGTTATCTTGCTTCTTCAAATTTCTTCCATATAGCATTGAGCCCAACACAGCGGTAAATCTATTAGCCTAATAACAGTTCACACATAGGCTTATCGCCTTGTTAGTGTGACTTACAACAAGCTAACGTTACCAAACTATAATCACTAAAACATAGTAGGCTACTTATAGAAAAATATATCGGTATCATCATTTTTTGTCTTTGGTGATTTATTATTAACTCAGCATTGCCTGTATTAAAAGAGAAATATAATAATTTCATCCGATGTTTAAAGTGAATAAAATAGACTTGACAGCCCTTACTGGAGTCCATCAACTACTAATCTTTGTGCTCTCTCCCAGGCACCGCAGTTGTGTGTGTGTGTGTGTCGATGCGCGGTGACAAAATCCACTGTAAGGCAAGAGAGGGGGAACGCATTTTTTGCCCGTTTGCGTGTTTATTGTTTTACTACTTACACAATTATTTTAATTAAGTATATGTAATTATATTATGGATATAAAGAGTGTAGAGTAAAAAAAAAAAAAAGCTTTTTGTTTTATTTATATTGTCAATGTCATTTACAGTGAGGAAAATAAGTATTTGAACACCCTGCTATTTTGCAAGTTCTCCCACTTAGAAATCATGGAGGGGTCTGAAAATGTAATCGTAGGTGCATGTCCACTGTGAGAGACATAATCTAAAAAAAAATATCCAGAAATCACAATGTATGATTTTTTAACTATTTATTTGTATGATACAGCTGCAAATAAGTATTTGAACACCTGAGAAAATCAATGTTAATATTTGGTACAGTAGCCTTTATTTGCAATTACAGAGATCAAACGTTTCCTGTAGTTTTTCAGCAGGTTTGCACACACTGCAGGAGGGATTTTGGCCCACTCCTCCACACAGATCTTCTCTAGATCAGTCAGGTTTCTGGCCTGTCGCTGAGAAACACAGAGTTTGAGCTCCCTCCAAAGATTCTCTATTGGGTTTAGGTCTGGAGACTGGCTAGGCCCCGCCAGAACCTTGATATGCTTCTTACAGAGCCACTCCTTGGTTATCCTGGCTGTGTGCTTCGGGTCATTGTCATGTTGGAAGACCCAGCCTCGACCCATCTTCAATGCTCTAACTGAGGGAAGGAGGTTGTTCCCCAAAATCTCACAATACATGGCAATACAAGTTGCCCTGTCCCATGTGCAGAAAAACACCCCCAAAGCATGATGCTACCACCCCCATGCTTCACAGTAGGGATGGTGTTCTTGGGATGGTACTCATCATTCTTCTTCCTCCAAACACGTTTAGTGGAATTATGACCAAATAGTTCTATTTTGGTCTCATCTGACCACATGACTTTCTCCCATGACTCCTCTGGATCATCCAAATGGTCATTGGCAAACTTAAGACGGGCCTTGACATGTGCTGGTTTAAGCAGGGCAACCTTCTGTGCCATGCATGATTTCAAACCATGACGTCTTAGTGTATTACCAACAGTAACCTTGGAAACTGTGGTCCCAGCTCTTTTCAGGTCATTGATCAGCTCCTCCCGTGTAGTTCTGGGCTGATTTCTCACCTTTCTTAGGACATTGAGACCCCACGAGGTGAGATCTTGCATGGAGCCCCAGTCCGAGGGAGATTGACAGTCATGTTTAGCTTCTTCCATTTTCTAATGATTGCTCCAACAGTGGACCTTTTTTCACCAAGCTGCTTGGCAATTTCCCCATAGCCCTTTCCAGCCTTGTTGAGGTGTACAATTTTGTCTCTAGTGTCTTTGGACAGCTCTTTGGTCTTGGCCATGTTAGTAGTTGGATTCTTACTGATTGTATGGGGTGGACAGGTGTCTTTATGCAGCTAACGACCTCAAACAGATGCATCTAATTTAGGATAATAAATGGAGTGGAGGTGGACATTTTAAAGGCAGACTAACAGGTCTTTGAAGGTCAGAATTCTAGCTGATAGACAGGTGTTCAAATACCTATTTGCAGCTGTATCATACAAATAAATAGTTAAAAAATCATATATTGTGATTTCTGGATTTGTGTTTTAGATTATGTCTCTCACAGTGGACATGCACCTACGATGACAATTTCAGACCCCTCCATGATTTCCAAGTGGGAGAACTTGCAAAATAGTAGGGTGTTCAAATACTTATTTTCCTCACTGTATTTAAAAGGTTTGGCATGCTGACCAACCAGAAAGATTTTTTTTGTTTATTGACAAACATTATCTTTAAAGCACTTTAACTTTGCATTTGCAGTCAGCAGAGCCAAATGTTATCATTACAGTTCTAGATTTTACTATAGATATTTATTTTATATATTCTATTTATATTCTAATATTCTTCTCTATTAATATTAATTGTATTAAATAAATCCAACTCAGTTTTGATCAATTGTTCACCGGTTTGGGAAGTGTTTGTCATGTTTTGACAATAAAGGATAATTTAAAACCACTATTAACTGTCTGTTTTCTACATCTTTCACTCAGGAGCAAAAAAATGCCTTTAAACTTTAAAGAAATAAAGATTTGACATTTGATAATTATCGATATCGACTGATATGGAAAATTATATTGTGATAATTTCTTTGGGCCATATCGCCCAGCCCTAAAGGTAATTGCGACTTTTTATCTAAAAATTCTGAGTTTGTATTGCAATTCTACGGAGCCCCTAAAGGGACATGGTGGTGGAAAAAAATTAGGACTCTCGCAAAACTTTTGCATTCCCCCGAGAAACTTTGCGTTCCCATGTAAAAGTTTTGCGTTCCCACACAAAGATATTTGCGTTCCCTCGCAAAGATATTTGCGTTCCCTCGCAAAGATATTTGCGTTCCCTCGCAAAGATATTTGCGTTCCCTCGCAAAGATAGTTGTCCCACGGGCCGTTTCAAACAGCTCAGTACGTTAACAATGGAGCGGTTAGAGTTATTTTGAACTTGGACTTAGGCTATAAATAAATACAGCCCGTGCTTAGTTCAATGAGTTCGGTGAGCTAAACATTGTTAAAACACAATGTCTCTTTAACGTAGACAACAAGCTGCAACATAATTGTCCTCAAAACGAGCCTTATAATATAAATTGGTCTATATGAGCAGGCGGCTGAGAGACAAGTCCGAAGGGACTATCTGCAAAGTGCAAAACCCGAAAAGCGTATAACCATGAAGTCATTAACTTCAAATGTTACACACTGTGTCTCCAAATTCAGTTTACACATCAATGGTCACTTAGTTTGATAAAAACACTTAGTTTGATCGAATTTGCTTTTGCATAATTGTTAGGATTTTTTTTATTATGAAAAATATTCAGCTAACGTCACTGAAATGCACTGTAGCCTACTGTCACCAAATTCAGTTCACACATCACGTTCTCCTGCTGGTTATACTACAACGCTTAGTTTGGCAAGTAATAGCACATAAAAATAATAAAAGTAATTGCACATAGCCATAGGCCTATTCTTTACACAAATGATGTTGGTACCCAGCTAAAATAGCCTACAGCAGGCACGGCGCCAGGATTCCAGTTTTGGATGGGCCAGACCAATTGTGGGTGGGCCTTAAATTAAAAACGTTATCAAATCACTGTTTAACCTAATTAAAATGACTGACTAATATACTGTTATATTGTCTGTGCTTACATAATAAAGAAATTAATAGCTTGATGCTCTTTAAATATTTTGTTGCATTGTAAAAAGTTTTGGTGCATAGGACAGGCCTGTCCGCGATCACTCTCCGTGGTTCTGACCAAAGAAGAGCTTTGGAATCTCCATTACACACCAGTGCTCTATAGCGCATCTCTCTATAAGGCCTATAGACTGTAAAAGTGGTCAGGAATCTAATATTTCCCCAAACAAAGTGTAGTTCTGCTTGTATAACATGAGCCCGAATATTTGACAAACCTGTTTAATTGTTTTAAGGAAACAAGAAAACGTTACGCACGTCAATCCATTCCCGACGATCTTGCTTCTTATTTTTTCAATATACAGACAAATTATTTAATAAAAAAATAATGTTATAGGCTAATATTTAAACATAGCCTAACTATGAAACAAAATAGGCTGTTTTTTTAAACCTCATAATACTCCGTCATTTTTAGCCATACAGATAAGATCAAGACATAATGATACACTATAAACTGTCTACTTTTATTATTTTTTGTACACTCATAAAAACAAAGGCCGTGAACTCGGGGAACCGATTATTTTGCACTCCACTCCAAACGCTGTCTTCATTTAAAAAATGTATTTTGTTTATTAAACGCAAAGTTTTTAATTTCAAAAGCATTTCTAAATTCAGTTCATATTTCCAACAAACGAAATTCCGAGCCAAAATAACGAAGTGGTCAAAAAAACAACAACTTTGAGTTACCACCATTCAAATTAAACATTTTGCTCTCCTCTCGCGGTGACTACAACCCGACTAGGGAACGGTAATTAACTAATGTTCTAAACAAATATGCACATAGCCTAGTAATTAATAATAATAAACAAATACACAACTAAAAAATAAACGAAATAATAAATAAACTTGAATATTCTACAACACGTTGCACATAGACAATATACAATACCAAACACGACGGCGTAGCCTAGGCTATTTTAAGTTGTTACACTATAGGCCTAATTAAGGGAAAAATCCAAACTTCACAGTCTATTTTAATGACATATCTCGTTATTCCGACAAAATTGAGTGAAAAAATAATATGTGGCAGATATGCATCACCGTAGCATCGACCTTTCTGACGCGGACAGAAGAAGACGAGTACTTTATTAAACTCATAAAAGACAACAGAATGAAGCAGATCTGAGGCAGAAACACACACAAACACCTCATACGGCAAAAACGCTCAAGTAGGATTAGGCGCTTTCCTTGCCATTAATGTTTAATTGGATAATAATAATTATGTATTATGGATAGCCTATACATAAACCTACCAACATCCGTGGCATCATTTTTGGAATAACTTATTGCGCGAGGAAAAAAAAAAAGTTTTAGTTGCATAACATCGGTTAATGGAAACTGTCATTTCGCTTTTTAATGGAAACTGTCAGTTTTTTATTTTTTAAAGTTTTGTGCAAATCTGTAATGGAAACATGGCTACTGTTCGCAGAAACATCAAAATAGACATACCGTACTTTTAAAAATTGTTTTGAAAACTAAACATTTAAACTATTTTGCCACAAATTATGAGCTTATTTGCAGATTTTTTATTATTCTTGAAAATTAAAATAGGCCTATATTAAAAGGTTTATTTTTTTTGAAGAAATGTTTTGGGTGGGCCAGTTGAAAAGTGGGTGGGCCTGGTCTAAACTAAAGTAGTTGCAACCATAGCTTTTGTATGATAATTGCTTACTGATTTGATGGCATTACACTGTATACTGTATTAGTATATTGTAGTAGAAGAGCATTGATGTGTAAACTGAATTGTTATTGCCTATTTTTTAGTAACGCCTTTCGGATTTTGCACTTTCCAGACGGTCCCTTTTTACTTGTCTCTCATATTATAAAGCTCGTTTTGAGGAAAATTATGTTGCAGCTCGTTGTCTACGTTAAAGCTACACTGTGTGATATTTTCCCCCATCTAGCGGTGAAAAGGTATATGACCATCCAGTAAATATTAGTTTCTCTTCCTCCCAATTCCGATTTCGTTTTAACTCCTACGGTGGCCGATTTAGTCCAAGATTAACATGGCTTCCAGTTCGATCCAGCAATCCCCCTCTTCACATTCGCCATCGAGTTGTAACGCTGGTGTCCGGGTGAAAAATACGGATAGCTCACTCAACGCAACTGGAGTCGATGCAAACACGGAGGCGATTGACATCAAACAGCCCGCACTTTATTCCCCGTGGAACCCCCCACAAGAGTCCGGCACAAACTCCACTTCCGTCCACAGCATTACCCAACAAAACTAAAATAAATGAATGTTAGCAACAGAAGACAGAAAATAATCCACACACATGGGAGCTCGAGGCGTAGTGCGCACACACACACACACACACACACACACACAGAACGCAGGCGCTCCAACCGGGGCGAACGCTCTTAAAGGGGCCACACTATTTTCCTACTCGTTACAGAGTGTTAAAACGCGAAAGGCGAAGCTTGAATTTACGGGTATGTCCCTCTTTGGCTAATGTACTTTCAAGATGGAGGGGCAACATGGCGACCCCCATTCGAACCCCTTACCCGTATGTATTTTCAATGGCATATTATAAATTTACGAGAATACTTTATCCTCCCATCCTAAATATTTTCCACCACCACGTCCCTTTAGGTTTATAACTTTTTAAGGGGAAAAAGTCAGAATTATCCAATTAAAAAACAATCGCAATTACCTTTTTATTCCGTGGCGAAAACAAGATTACGGTACATACAACTGATCACATTTTCTTTTATTACATGCACAGTCATTGCCTACTTTTACTAGACACCATGTTGTATTCAGAATGTTGACTGACGACAAAAATAGCTGAATTTTTCATCAATGCAATGTTGATTCTGGATAAATTCTTTATCCATTAATGTAAGTGTATAAAATCTTAATTCTGTGTATGAAAGTAATTTTCTTTGCAGATGTTTTCCGCCATTTTTAATGTATTTATTTGTGTGACTTGCTTTAAGCTGTCTCTTTCTACACGTACAAATGCCATTATAAATGTATATTTTATATACGTTTAATAATAATAAAAAAAAAAGTGCATTACCGCCTCATAGCGGAAGTCGGAACGGAACAAAATGGAGGCTCTGGCGCAAGGCCAAGGAGAAAAAAAACAACAACACGAAGGCTCGGCTAAACGTTCATTAAAAATAATTAATTCTGAAAACATGCGTTATTGGTAGCGATATTCAGGTTAAGTAAGACGGCAGCTCAAATGTACAGACTAAAATGAATGAACATTAAGGCGAAATCCTCCCACTGAAGGACCCGCGGTGGCAAAGGTAAAAGGGTCGAGTTCATATGTTAGCTCTCAGGCTAACCAGCAAATATATCAAACTATATCAACATTATTGATTAAATGATACCTATATATACAGTAGTTGCTGTAGATTAAAGTGGAATATGCCGGGCGATCTAACTGTTAAAGCATACTATGCTCGGTTAGGGCTTTTGTCCTGTTTATAAACACTCAAGCTCGATTTGATGTTGAGCTTTGAGAAGAGCTCAGGCCTGTTTCTCTGCAGCCACACAACAAGCCTGCACAAATAGGGTTTTTTTTCACGCGACCGTATTGACCAACCGTTGGGCGACATGCAGAAATGAAAAGCTGCTTACCTGTGAAATGAACGGACGTGATTTTTTAACACTCTCGGGTTTATTGCACATTATTTGTTATTGTTTTACTCCAGTGAAAGGTCATAGTTCGTGACCCCGTTTGCCAGCGTGCGAGTTCTTCCTCTCGGGCTCGTTCACGGTTGCGCGCGGGCACGAGCGTCTGGAGCGATGCGCCGCTGACGTCATCGTGTCTGTCTTCAACACGAGCGCGGATTGGCAGCCTGTTTTAGGCACTTTATTGACCAAGCTTTGGTTTTAGATAGATAATATGTGAAAATATATATTTTTTTTAACGCATTACTGAGTTTCTGAATAAAATTGAATCTTAATGTATAAATAACACAATGAATATATTTCTTGTTTTGTGTCAAATTTCTCATTCAATGTGTCGTTCTTGCATGTAAAACACAATTTTTGGACTGATAGCCTAGGTCAAGAGCAAAAGAGTGACAAATCTGTAGAAAAGTCTAGAGAAAAACCATGAAAAATATAAATGAATAAGATTAAAATAAATAAGCTATTAAACATTAAATTAACATACAATAAAACATAACAATAAATAATACAAATAAAATAAATAAGCTTAATTTATTATACATTTAATTCACTTATTTCTAAATTTGCTTAAAAGTTTAGATAATTTTTTTAAATAAATTTGATCAAATAAATGATTGAATGTTAAATTAACATCTAAAAGAAATACTCAATTAAATAAAATTAAAGCCCAAGAGTAAAACTGTAAAAATATGAATATAATAAAAATATTCATATTAAAATAAGTACATAAGTACACATAAACGTGCAAAATTTTTAAGAAATACCACTATTTATGTATGTATGTATGTATGCATGTGTGTGTGTGTGTATGTGTATATATATATATATATATATATATATATATATACACACACACACACACATATATATTGTACATAAATAAATTTGATTAAAATAAACTATTAAATGTTAAATTAACATTATAAAATGTAAAAACATTAAAATGAACTAATACAAAATAAATATATATATTTTTTATTAATCTATTAAATTAATAAAAATGTTTTTATCATATTTTTAAATTTATTTTAATCTATTGATTTTCTTTTTTATATATATTTTATGTTAATTTAACATTCTATCACTTGTGTCACACACTCAAATTAGATTGAAATAAACAAATAAATTATACATTTAACATTACATTATTATAGTGAGTAGAAAAGATATATAATAAAGTAACTTAAAGGGTTAGTTCACCCAAAGATGAAAATTGTGTCATTAATTACTTACCCTCATGTCGTTCGACACCCGGAAGACCTCTGTTCATCTTCGGAACACAAGTGAAGATATTTTAGTTGAAATCCGATGGCTCAGAAAGGCCTCCATTGGACCAGTGTACTTTACACTCTCAAGACCCATAAAAGGTACTAAAGACGTTGTTACAAAGTCCATCTCACTACAGTGGTTCTACAATAACTTTATGAAGCGACGAGAATAGTTTTTGTGCGCAAAAAACCCCCTAAATAACGACTTATATAGTGATGACCGATTTCAAAACACTCCATCATGAAGCTTCGAAGCGTTATGAATCCAGGTTGAGCTGCAGGTGATGTTCTCATCCATGCTGAGATGTCCGCCAGACAGCGGGGTCATCTGGTTGGAATGAAAGGTAGAGCTGAGTGTCATCAGCAGAGCTGTGGTATGAGAAGCCATGTGCCTGTATGATGGGTCCCAATGATGTAGTGTAAATGGAGAGGAGAGGTCCAAGCATTGAGCCCTGAGGAACCTCGCTTTATATTCTTTATATTTTCTGTATCTATATTTACATTTTCGTTAAAAATATAAGTTATATTTCCTTAGAATAAATAATAGTGCTGCTGTTAAGGATTTTTTGCGACAGTTTATTTGAAACACAAGCAAAGACAAACCAAACAGGAGAAGACGATAAACTAAACAGTTACCAAAACATGTAATAATGAAACATCCAGATTGGGGTATTGTGCATTGAATTATGGGCTGGCGGTGTTTAGAAAGCATTCAGATGGTAGATGCATGTGTAACCTTTGGCTAAGAGTATTAAGAAAAACCCGACTACACCACCTAGGTCATGTCTTACCCAAGGAAAAAGAAATACCCCAAAGAAAATTACAATAATATGAAGGACCCTGCTGGTTCGGATTGGGTTAAAGACAGAGACGTGATTTGCAAAGTAATACAAATTAATTTCACAGGAGAAATCAGTAGATTTTAAGACGTCTAAAATGAGTCTCAGACATTTTACCAATTAAATACCCACAATGAATAAGAGACCACAATAGACCAAACATTACAGAAGGGACAAACCACAGCAAATCAGTGAATAAATGAAAACATAAGTGACAGACCAATAAAAGAAAAACAAAAAACCCAAACATATACACTCTCCCCTTTCTGTTAAAGGGCATATTGCAGGTTAGAGACTCCAGTGAGTCAATGTATTGAAAAATAATGTAGGAACTAGATTTTGACAGCCTGGATAATTTACCATGACAATGATAAATTGGAATAGAAAAACTACCGAAAATACACAGACTCTACTGAATACCAACCTATTCTGCACTGAGCCAACGCAGAGCTCGGCGAACCACTCCCTCTCGTGACGTAATATGACGCGATGTTGAAAAAAAAAGTGCTTTTTCCAAGCGGCCAACGAAATGGCCACTTTATCTACTAAATTTGTGCTCTTATGTCTTTTTAAAACATTTTAAATCCTGCACTACCTTTTCATATGGTATTTTCATACAAGGTTATAAATTAATCTAGAAAAAAAATGTAACCTGCAATATGCCCTTTAAGCGTCAGTAGCCTATTACAGCTCATGTGAATATAAACTGGCAAAGAGACTAGGCATAGAAGAAGAAACAAGTCAAAATTATTATTATTATTTAAAACCGTTCTGCTTCAGGGCGTGAAGATAGAAGCGTGTTAATTTAATAGTACACAAACTTCCAATACTTTCACATATCGTACAGACCGATTGGGCAGAATAATTATATCACACTCAGCGATTCAAACGAGAATGTCCACAGCGGTCTGACAGTCAGCTGCACGAACGGGGCAGTGATAGTAATACAGTAGGCCTAATACAGAACGGGTATATAAAACGGATCTGTAAACGACGTACATAAAAACTGTATAAAACAGCAGCTAGCGCTCACAGGCCGCACCTGAAAAACAAAAACCAAATAGTGAAAAAGTTTCAAATAATTTCCCCCTTTCTCAGAAAAAGAATCCACACGATAAAGTTTCTTACCTCACAAGTGAGACTATTGTAACTTACCCAAGGGTGTAACTTTGGTTTGAGAAGTGGGGGGGGCACAAAATTGGGAAAAATGTTTTCGATTTGGATCCCATTTCCTCCATTTACATACATTTAGGGACTATGGTGATACAAAATCCAGGAAATAATTAAGTTGTTTATAATGATAAATTCTACCAAAAAGAATAATAGGCTACTATGTATAAGAAAAAGATGTCTTACTTTATTTATTGTTGAATAGCCAAGACTTGAGAGAATAATTTTATAAAGTCAAAAACTTTCACTAAAATTGTTCACGTTTTGTGTGTGAATATAATTACACAGCACATACCTGCAACTCTGAGCTACTTCTCCCTGTCTCACCCTCCCTGTCTTTCAGCAGCTTCACCTCATCTGTTCTCTGATATGAAAGCATGGCATAAAAAAAATTAACAAAAGTTCATCACAACTGAAACTATATTATAACAGTCAACAGAAAAATATCAGGGCCTGATTCTGTTTCTGTTTTATCACCAACAAATCAAAATCACCTGGCCTTTCATACAGCACATAACCTACCTGTAACGTTGTGCTGCTACTGCTTTTCCCCTCTCACCCTCTCTGTTCTGAAGCAGCTCCACCTCATCTGTGCTCATGAAAACAACGGAGTTATGATCATATTGAGTCCACATAGCCAGAAAAGAGTCTCTGGATGTACATTTTAAAAACTGGGTGTGCCACATTCATTTTCAGATTAAAGCTACACTGTGTAACTTTTTTAGTTTATTCTTAGCTAAAAGCACTTAGTTCTTTCAAAAATATATGTGCTCATTAATGTATATTTACTTCTTTCAAGTAATAAAGTGTTCTCGTAAGTTTATAATATGCCATTGAAAATACATACGGGTAAGGGGTTCGAATGGGGGTCGCCATGTTGCCCCTCGATCTTGAAAGTACATTAGCCAAAGAGGGACATACCCGTAATTCAAGCTTCGCCTTTCGCGTTTTAACACACGATGGCACCGTGTCGATATAGCCTACAATGTAAACTTTGCCTTATGCTAGTGATGTCGTACAATATACAGAATAACGATAGCACTGATAAAAGTTACTTTACTAAGATTAGCTTGCATTCGTCTGGGAACCTGATAGCTGATGTTAGCAATGAAATGGTAAATAAATTACGAAAACGTAAAACTATTATTCATTTTACATAGATGTCACAACCTACATGTTAACTGACAAATTAAATAACTGCAAATTATAATAGTTTTCTAAAGTAACCTCATCACTTGAAGGAACACTAATGGACGAGGTCGAACTGGAAGCCTTGTTAATCTTGGACTAAATCGGCCACCGTAGGAGTTAAAACGAAATCGGAATTGGGAGGAACAGAAACTAATATTTACTGGATGGTCATATACCTTTCCACCGCTAGATGGGGGGAAATATCACACAGTGTAGCTTTAATGTGTAAAAAAATATAACCATAACACTATATAAAATATGAGCTAGTCTGAGTTAGCCTGACATTTTCTTTGAACGAGTAAATCAATTTTTACAAATTAACTTCCATTTTAAATGAACAAATATTGCAAGTGAACAACAATAGCTCAAGTTTAGAAAAACATTTATTATTAAGACTTATTTTGTTTCTGCATCTGAGTATAATGAGTTGAGTAGCCTATAACAGCAGCCATGTCCCCCCTGTCCCCATAGGAAATTACGCCCGTGAACTTACCTGAGCTCGTTACTTCGCGCGCGAACACACACATCCCTAACAAACACATATTTTAACTGTGATCTGTGACTGGATAAAAAGGAATAAAAACTTGCGACTCACCCAGGGAAAACAAACAAAGCTGAGACCTTTTCTGCCCAAACAACATGCTCACAGGAGAATCAAAACGCTGCACAGGTGCATTCAATGTCAGGCTGCAGCTCTGCGCTAGTAGGCGTGTCTTCCCAATTGAAGCACACGACCATTGAAGGGAACAAAATAAACCCAAAATAAAATAAACAGACTCAACCTGTCACACATGCAGAAGCAGAAACTGTGCCAGGAATGTGTCCTATGAATGTATTTTTGCTGCAAAACAACTGTGAGAGTGGAATTTGTATCTGTAGAGCATATCCACACATGTATCGATACATTTGAAGTCACAGATATATTTTAGGAGTTGTAAACTTGTAGATTTTTTTTCTCACCTACTTAACCGGTTTAAAAGTATGGAAGCCCGTTTCCGCCACTAAATAAAAAAATAAAAACAGCAATTGCGACTTTATATCTCAGAATTCTGACTTTATATCACGCAATTGTGACTTTATATCTCAGAATTCTGACTTTATATCACGCAATTGCGAGTTTATATCTCAGAATTCTGACTTTATATCACACAATTGCGACTTTATATCTCAGAATTCTGACTTTATATCACACAATTGCGACTTTATATCTCAGAATTCTGACTTTATAATTCGCAATTGCGACTTTATATCTCAGAATTCTGACTTTATAATTCGCAATTGCGACTTTATATCTCAGAATTCTGACTTTATATCACACAATTGCGACTTTATATCTCAGAATTCTGACTTTATAATTCGCAATTGCGACTTTATATCTCAGAATTCTGACTTTATAATTCGCAATTGCGACTTTATATCTCAGAATTCTGACTTTATAATTCGCAATTGCGACTTTATATCTCAGAATTCTGACTTTATATCACACAATTGCGACTTTATATCTCAGAATTCTGACTTTATATCACACAATTGCGACTTTATATCTCAGAATTCTGACTTTATATCACGCAATTGCGACTTTATATCTCAGAATTCTGACTTTATATCACACAATTGCGACTTTATATCTCAGAATTCTGACTTTATATCACACAATTGCGACTTTATATCTCAGAATTCTGACTTTATATCACACAATTGCGACTTTATATCTCAGAATTCTGACTTTATATCACACAATTGCGACTTTATATCTCAGAATTCTGACTTTATATCACACAATTGCGACTTTATATCTCAGAATTCTGACTTTATATCACGCAATTGCGACTTTATATCTCAGAATTCTGACTTTATAACTCGCAATTTTGACTTTATAGCTCAGAATTTTGACTTTATATCACGCAATTGCGACTTTATATCTCAGAATTCTGACTTTATAACTCGCAATTGCGACTTTATATCTCAGAATTCTGACTTTATAACTCGCAATTGCGACTTTATATCTCAGAATTCTGACTTTATAACTCGCAATTGCGACTTTATAGCTCAGAATTTTGACTTTATATCACGCAATTGCGACTTTATATCTCAGAATTCTGACTTTATAACTCGCAATTGCGACTTTATATCTCAGAATTCTGACTTTATAACTCGCAATTGCGACTTTATATCTCAGAATTCTGACTTTATATCACGCAATTGCGACTTTATATCTCAGAATTCTTGACTTTATATCACGCAATTGCGACTTTATATCTCAGAATTCTGACTTTATAACTCGCAATTGCGACTTTATATCTCAGAATTCTGACTTTATATCACGCAATTGCGACTTTATATCTCAGAATTCTGACTTTATATCACGCAATTGCGACTTTATATCTCAGAATTCTGACTTTATATCACGCAATTGCGACTTTATATCTCAGAATTCTGACTTTATATCACGCAATTGCGACTTTATATCTCAGAATTCTGACTTTATATCACGCAATTGCGACTTTATATCTCAGAATTCTGACTTTATAACTCGTAATTGCGACTTTATATCTCAGAATTCTGACTTTATATCACGCAATTGCGACTTTATATCTCAGAATTCTGACTTTATATCACGCAATTGTGACTTTATATCTCAGAATTCTGACTTTATATCACGCAATTGCGACTTTATATCTCAGAATTCTGACTTTATAATTCGCAATTGCGACTTTATATCTCAGAATTCTGACTTTATAATTCGCAATTGCGACTTTATATCTCAGAATTCTGACTTTATAATTCGCAATTGCGACTTTATATCTCAGAATTCTGACTTTATAATTCGCAATTGCGACTTTATATCTCAGAATTCTGACTTTATATCACACAATTGCGACTTTATATCTCAGAATTCTGACTTTATAATTCGCAATTGCGACTTTATATCTCAGAATTCTGACTTTATAATTCGCAATTGCGACTTTATATCTCAGAATTCTGACTTTATAATTCGCAATTGCGACTTTATATCTCAGAATTCTGACTTTATATCACACAATTGCGACTTTATATCTCAGAATTCTGACTTTATATCACGCAATTGCGACTTTATATCTCAGAATTCTGACTTTATATCACGCAATTGCGACTTTATATCTCAGAATTCTGACTTTATAACTCGCAATTGCGACTTTATATCTCAGAATTCTGACTTTATAACTCGCAATTGCGACTTTATATCTCAGAATTCTGACCTTATAACTCGCAATTGCGACTTTATATCTCAGAATTCTGACTTTATATCACACAATTGCGACTTTATATCTCAGAATTCTGACTTTATATCACACAATTGCGACTTTATATCTCAGAATTCTGACTTTATATCATGCAATTGCGACTTTATATCTCAGAATTCTGACTTTATATCACACAATTGCGACTTTATATCTCAGAAGTCTGACTTTATATCACACAATTGCGACTTTATATCTCAGAATTCTGACTTTATATCATGCAATTGCGACTTTATATCTCAGAATTCTGACTTTATATCACACAATTGCGACTTTATATCTCAGAATTCTGACTTTATATCACACAATTGCGACTTTATATCTCAGAATTCTGACTTTATATCACGCAATTGCGACTTTATATCTCAGAATTCTGACTTTATAACTCGCAATTGTGACTTTATAGCTCAGAATTTTGACTTTATATCACGCAATTGCGACTTTATATCTCAGAATTCTGACTTTATAACTCGCAATTGTGACTTTATAGCTCAGAATTTTGACTTTATATCACGCAATTGCGACTTTATATCTCAGAATTCTGACTTTATATCACGCAATTGCGACTTTATAGCTCAGAATTTTGACTTTATATCACACAATTGCGACTTTATATCTCAGAATTCTGACTTTATAACTCGCAATTGCGACTTTATAGCTCAGAATTTTGACTTTATATCACGCAATTGCGACTTTATATCTCAGAATTCTGACTTTATAACTCGCAATTGCGACTTTATATCTCAGAATTCTGACTTTATAACTCGCAATTGCGACTTTATATCTCAGAATTCTGACTTTATATCACGCAATTGCGACTTTATATCTCAGAATTCTGACTTTATATCACGCAATTGCGACTTTATATCTCAGAATTCTGACTTTATATCACGCAATTGCGACTTTATATCTCAGAATTCTGACTTTATAACTCGCAATTGCGACTTTATATCTCAGAATTCTTGACTTTATATCACGCAATTGCGACTTTATATCTCAGAATTCTGACTTTATAACTCGCAATTGCGACTTTATATCTCAGAATTCTGACTTTATATCACGCAATTGCGACTTTATATCTCAGAATTCTGACTTTATATCACGCAATTGCGACTTTATATCTCAGAATTCTGACTTCTACAAGTGTGCAACTCTCATTGCATGGATTCCCATATTCATTTGCGGATGTGCAAAATTCGTCTGTGACTTCACATTTTAGATACAGATGTGTGAATGCGTTTTGCCCCATAGCTACTGCAGCAACTGTAGCAAAAATGCGAGCGTATGAGTTTCTTCATGTGTGATTCGTAGAATAGGATTTGTGCACCTGCAGTGAAGAATGTGTGAAGGTGTAACTGTTGTGTTGTGTTTGTAGGTGAGAAAAAAAACAAGTTTACAACTCCTAAAATATTTTTCTCTGTGACTTCAAATTTATTGATACACATGTGTGGATATGCTCTACAGATACAAATTCCACTCTCATGCCTGTTCAGTTGTTTTGCACCAAAAATACATATTAGTGTCATCCATCAAAATAAGTCTCACGTATGACAAAAAGTTGTCAACTTTTTGCATCAAACTGGATTTATATAAAGATATAGCCTAACCTATTAAGTGGAGTTCTTCATATGAACCTCTGATGCTCCCACTCAGAAGAAGGAGGAACTAAACATATGAGTGAAAACAAAGCCTGCAAAGTTAGAAAAAAAAGTGCAATGCCTGCTAAAGCTGGATAGGCTTGCACTTTACCACAAAGTCGTAATTATGAGTGGGAAACGATGGATTTTCTTTGAGCCCAGATTCGGAGGCATGTCATATGGTGGACACAATGGGTGCAGTGTCTATACAAGTCATGACATTCGGAATACCATTCCCGAGTCCAAGCCTCCAGTTGTTTACGAGTACTATTTATCTAGGATGGTCATTTGGGAATTTTGTATGGAGAGAAAAGTTAAGATTATGAATCTTAATTTTTTTTATTTTTATGAATCTAATCTGTAGGGCTATATTAGCAGTGTTTGTTTTTAGAATGACTGATATTCAAAATGGTAAACAATGGCTGCATTCTACTGCAGTCCTAGTCTCGGTTTCCCTATTTGAATGACGAAAATAGACTGTTGATACCTGCTAGACAGTTTTTTTCTTTAAACACATATGTTGACAGCCACCAGTAGTTTTCCACCCAAGAAACATTGAGTTATGGCCATATAAGCAGATGCAGAAGCCAGATAATAATCTGGCTTCCTGTGAATTTTAGAATGAGGTTTAAAGGGATAGTTCACCCAAAAATGAAAATAAGGTCATGATTTACTCACCCTCAAGTCGCTAACTCGCTATAAATAAACTCGCTAACGTTTGGTCGTAACGTATGTCACGCGCCATTCGCCTTTGGTTCTCACATTAAAGTCCTTATGAAATCAAAATTGACCATTGTGGCGAGGTCGAGGGACCGTGAGGGCGGGACGAGGCGGCGCTCATCAGAGAGGATGAGTGCCAGCTGCGAGCCGCAGTGATCTCGGCTCTCGCGGAGGAGTGAGGGAGTATAAAGGAGGAGCGACGACAGTGAGGGACGAGAGAGGACCAGGCCTGGATTTTGTGTTATGTTTTATTTACGTTTTGTTATGTGTCCGCTGCAGTCGTCCGTGAGGGGCTGCAGATTTTTATTTTCATTTTGTGTTTATTTGTGTTTGTATGTAGGCGGCAGGCGGCCGCGAGGGGCTGCCGCCGCCATTTTATTTTGTCTTTATTTTGATTAAACATTTTGAATGTCTGCCGGTTCCCGCCTCCTTCTTCCCGTACGAACAAACTTTACTACAACCATATTTGCTTTGTTAGCGCAAATTGCTAGTTTTGTGGTGAACAATCCATCCGTGTAAGTCAATCCGCATCAAAAAATTATTTGGCTTCGTAATCTTTAATCAAAATCTGAAAATGCTCCTCCCCTCTACATTGGTAGGCCATTTTTGATGACGTCTGTTTGACGGCTTGGGCTTCGACATGCCATCATTAAACACGCCCATTGAACTTGTGTTCAGATCTGCCTCCATTTCTGAATGAAACGCCTACGTTTCTATATCCAATCAGGTCACACGGGGGGAGGGGGGGGGGGGGAACAAACCACGCCCTCTGTTCTGCTCATTTAGGAATCCGTTTCTCTCGGAAATACATCAAATCACTGAAATAAAGTCGGTTGCAACTTCCGGTTCACTGGGACTTTAACTGTGCACACACCACCTCAGTGTCAGTGATAAAACCTCGTGCATTCGGATTTATTCAAGGTGGAGAGGAGAGTTTTGTGATCGGAACACGCTGCTCTCGTGGTGCATATCTCGTGCAATCATAACATGATTGTATATGCTGTAAATAATATGTCATATTGGTATGATAAGAATAAATGCTGCCCTAAATAACAGCCCAATTCAAATGTTTACGTGCTTTTGTTTTTTAAGCGGTGATGAAATATTTTGCTCTTGTAAACACTTGCCAGCATTTAAAGAAATACAAGTCTAGAAATGCACCCAAATTACAGCGCACGGTGCTCTGCAGGGGTCTAAAAAGGATATAAACAGTGAATTTTGAAGTGATATATTCTTAAACTCGGAGATGTCGATTCAGAGAGCAATTACATTACCACGACCTTGGTGTTTGTCAAAAGCAATCGGTAATTCAGCCTGGGTTTTTTTTGTGGGTGGTGGGAGGACTGCTTCAGCCAACTCCTTCACGACTAATGGAGCGAGCTGAAAAATACTTTTCCCGGACCACAACATCATGGCCACCAACAAAACTCAGCAGTGATTGTTCTTGTTCAGGGAAGAAGGAGGCGGGAACCGGCGAACGTCTAACAACTTTTAATCAAATAATAAACACAAAATGAAAGTAAAAGCGGCAGCCCCTCACGGACGACTGCCGCACACATACATAACAAAACACAACTTAAAATCCAGGCCTGGTCAGTGTCGCTCGTCCTTATATGCCTCCGTGCTCCCTCATGAGAGGACTCGAGACCGGTGTGTCTCATTCTCAATCACGCACACCGATCTCGCTCGCTTGTCCACCTCGCCACACTCCGGCTTTAACTTCTGGGCATTCGTCAGCGGGGCCACACACTCGCATCTTTCACCGCCGCCATTACTGAACTGCAACTCAAACTAGCGCACGACATCAACGTCATCGCTCTCAGCCACTCCCTCTGTTCGCTGATTGGACCGGTAAAAAATTGTTCGGGAGAAAACCTAAGCATATACAGCAGTACCAGACGGAGTACTGAAGGAAAATTAAAATTGAGCGGAAGTACGTAGGAGGCCGGAGCCAGGCTATCATTTTGCCTGTAATTATGGGACAATTCCGTATTTCACAGGATGGGTGGCAATCCTAAATATTTGAGTAAGCTCATTTTCATGTAATCTCAATTTAATTATTTTTAGTAGTGGAAACTTGGCTAGCTTTAACTAACTAATTCAGTAAATGCTAACTTGCTGATTGGTAACACAATGCTTTGATAGCATTAGCATATACCATATAATTGCTGAATGAGTACAGCAATATGGAATATTTAACATACACCGATCAGGCATAACATTATGAGGTGAAGTGAATAACACTGATTATCTCTTCATCACGGCACCTGTTAGTGGGTGAGCCCAGAGGTGGCATGCCCATTCAAACAGAATGGGGAACGTGCCCCCTCAGATTTTTGAGCCAAATGGATTTGAATGCAGCTTCCAAAAGAAAATGTCACATTTGATAATTAAACATTAAAAGTGTAGAACATTCAGTGAGTCACGTTATCAACTGCTAAATTCATATTTGTGTTCACGGTTTGGCTAGTGCTCAGCCAGAGATGGACGTGCTCAGGTGTCATATCATATGTTTATTCCGATAGCCTAGTCTACACATTGTGTAGGTGACTATAAAGTTTACTCTAATCTTATAATATTGTATGTACGAAACGGTGACTCTTGGTGAATTTCTTCATTTTGAAGCTAAAGTTTGTCACACACAGCCTAGGCGATTCGTGCAGAACCATCAAGTTTTAATGTGCGGGTTTATTAAAATTTTACAAAATGTACATTTTTAGCCTTCTGTTACATTGACTTTTAGTGCAGTAAGTGTGTAGTAATGTTAGTTTGTGTGGGAAGAAGGAGGCGGGAACCGGCGAACATTCAACAACTTTAATAAAATAAATGAACACAAAATGAAAGTAAAAGCGGCAGCCCCTCACGGACGACTGCCGCGCACATACATAAACAAATCATAAATAAAACACTACTTAAAATCCAGGCCTGGTCCTCTCTCGTCCTTCACTGTCGTCGCTCCTCCTTTATACTCCCGTCACTCCTCTGTGAGACACGAGGCCGACGGCACGCAGCTGGAGCTCATCATCACTAATGACCGTGGCCTCGTCCCGTCCCTCAGCCTCGCTGTTCGCCACAAAGTGCTTAAATGCTTTCAAATCTATTGTTTCTATAAGCTACAGAATACTTGGAAGACTGAATCGATAGTAATTGAATAGGCTATTCTTAATATTCTAGAATAGCAACAGTAAATGCATTAATAATGAATATAATAAGTAGGCTATCGGATATGATGATTACAGTAATTATTGCAGTGAAAGCTTAAGTAAAGTTTTATTATAAATAATCACTACAAAAACCATTTTACATAAATAATAATAGTTTTTATAGTGAAACACAACCAGACCTGGACCATGGAGCAATGGAAGAATTTGGCCTGGTCTGATGAATCACGTTCTCTTTTACATCACGTGGATGGCCGGGTGCGTGTGTGTCGCTTACCTGAGGAACACATGGCACCAGGATGCACTATGTGAAGACGGCAAGCCGGCGGAAGCAGTGTGATGCTTTGGGCAATGTTCTGCTGGGAAACCTTGGGTCCTGCCATCCATGTGGATGTTACTTTGACACGTACCACCTACCTAAGCATTGTTGCAGACCATGTACACCCTTTCATTGTTTGTACTGCAACTATTCTACAAGTGAACTTATCGTTATACTGATATAAATACTTAAAGCACATTATTTCGTTTATGAAAGTAGACTTTGAAGTATACTCTCAGTAAACTACTAGTTTAGTAGTTTTATACTGCAAGTATACTTGTAAGTTCTCCTTTTTTGCACTTTGCAACCCAAAGCTGATTTGATACCAGGGCCGTAACCACCATAGGCATTAAGGGGGACAATAAAGCCGCGTTTCCACCGAAATTACCCAGAACTATTTGTACCAGGAACTTTTTTCCCAGGAACTTTTTCTCCCCCAGACCTGCTACTGTCTGCGTTTCCACCGCGGTCTAAAGTACCGGGAAGATTAGGCAAATCCGGTGATGTAGGACTGCGCGCGGCGCGACTGCTCCTTCCAGTCAGCGACGGACAGTAATCATTTTTGCGCGATACATGTCTGCAACAATAACAAGTGGAGGAGATGCAAGCAGCGCTGCTTTTGCTGGTTATGTATCGGTTTACTAAACAAAACGGCGGAAAAGAGACGAGCACTGATACTAAAGCGTATTCGTAAAGCTATATTTAAAATATGACAAAGTATGTTATCATCAGCTATTACGGACATTGACCGTGAGATGGCTGAGACGAACGCGCGCCATCGGACAGAAAGACTGATATTTACTGAACGCTGTTCGATCCTCGCAAAAGACTTTTAAAAATGCCGGTTGAAATAAAATGCTGCGTGAGCTCAACCAATCAGCATGTTCAGCACCCAAGTCCCACCCCCGAAAGTTCGGGAACTTTTCAAAAGTACCACCTCGCAAGCAGGGCCGTTTGGAGGGGGAAATATTTACCCGGAACTTCATTTAGACCCTGGTTCCTGCGGTCGAAACACACCGAGTTCCCCCCCAAAGTTCCTGGTTCCGGGGTAAAGTTCCTGCGGTGGAAACGCGGCTTAATTGGCAAAATTGGCGACCCCAATATTTGATATTTCTTAATGCTGCTCTCCATTATACGCAGCTCGATTTTTTGTTGAGGATGGTACAGTTTACAAATGTACAATGTACAGTTTAAGAGCGTTTGTCAATGTCAGAATAATGGCCGATCAGTTTTTTAAAACAGATTTACAACACTTATTCGTTTCTCTTGCTTGGCTTTATCCTCGTCTTGTTCCTCTACTTTTTCGTCCTTGCCACAGATGAAACTTAAGAAGGAATCCCATGTCTCTAGCTATCCTATTATGTAACTACACTGTATATACAGTGCACGCAGAAATGTCCTCACCGTTTACTCTTACGTCTTTCACCCTCATGCCATTCGAGATGTACATACGGCTTTATTTCTTCATATTAACAGAAAAATAAATAATCTCTGCTAATGAAAACTCATTTGGGTTCCTAAAATTTCAAGCATCAAACAGTGGTTTTCAGTTCCTCAAAATGGTAATGTGCCAACAATGTGCCTGAACACACCTGGTTTTCAGACCAGCACATGCAACATATGCACGTCAGTGCATTTGCTATTTAAACAACGTGGCGCTGAACATGAAAATAAGAACTGCGTCAGGCTGAAACTGGCGTCGCATTGCGTCGGGTGTATGATAGGGCTCTTGGTTTTGGTCTTGTCTTGGTCTCGGATTAGTTGGTCTTGACTACAACACTAATAATTAGACCTAGAACTTATTTTACAGTCCATATTTCTTCATTATTCCCTTAAATCCCTTGCAATCCTATAATTATTTAATTACTTTAAATAAAAATTCCTCTTCAAAAAAAATTAAAACAAAAAACTTTGGTCCCCCAATGTTCAGTATGTAAATCTAAAGTATTTAATAGGCTACTCAATCAAATGAGTAAACACTACAAGCCAAGTGTACTTGGAATTTTCTGTCAGTATAAGTCAATTATACTTAAGTGCAATTTTACATAAAATAAGTACATAAATAGTAGACTGAAAGTATACTTTCTTATTTTTAGTTTAAAAGAAGCATACTAGCACATTTCTTTTGGTAAGGGAAGCAGTGAACATAAATTCAAGTATTGTATAATAAAAATCAAGTTGCAGTGCATAGTATCCTTATTTCCCTTTGGTTTTGGCCATTTCAGAAGTCTCTCCCTAAAAGCGTCCCGAGAAGTGCTCTTACTTTACAGACACCAAGAGATGCGCGCGTGCCCAACCACGAACATGGGGCAGTGGAGTGCACTTCCGCCCAGTAGTTCACCATGTCCCCTGGCTTGGTGTGGTGGACAGACACCATAGTTTGGTAGCAGCAACGGCTGTAAGGTACAGCTGGTCCTCCGGAGAAGAGTGGAGAATGGGTCGGTGCAATGCCTGCCGTGTGAGCACAAATACCCACAAACACATCCTCTGGGGGCAATGGACTATCTAAGCGTATGGCGACGGCTGCTAGTGACAGCTTCAGCAAAGCAGGTCGAGAAAGCACATATGCCGTCCCGCTGCAGTAATCAGGAAATACCACACCGGCGTACACAGTTTCTGACGTGAAGTGTCTGCTGGCAGGATTGCGGTCCGGAGCGACCTGCATGTGGACGCGTCCCAGGTAAAGCTCGGCGAGTTCGCTTTCTGCTGTTTTAAAGCTGTGGTTGAGATACTGCAGAAGTGCACTAGGGTTGAACAGTACATCATCATCGACCTTCGCCAGATAGCGAGCCTGTGGGCAGAAACGGCGTGCCCAGCCCAGCATAGACAGAGTTTTAAGGGTCAAGTTGGCGTAGGAGTCAACGAAGCGACCCTGTACGAGGTCCCCGCGCTCCTTTGACTCCTCCACCAATTCTTTGCCGAGGACTGGGTCAGACGGCTGACCGACAATGAAGAGGGTCATGACTCGGTGACCCCTGACTTGTACTTCCCCTCCCCAGGTGTCACGAATGGCCTGGCGCGCCTTTCTGTTGGGAGGTGCAGATGCCACCAGAGTGATGAGGTAGGGTTTGGCACGCTGGCAGACGTGGATGCTGGGCATAAGCAGGTACTCTTCCGAACGGGTCGGAGGTATACTGTGAGGAAGGACCGGTCCACGAAGCCCTTCCACTCTGCTCATGCCCAGCGTGGTCACCCACAGTTCAATGACGTCAATAAAGAATAAAGCAAGCAGGGAGCCACAGAAGACTATTATGGAGAGGTAATGGACGAACCCTAAATGGCCTCCTCGCTTCCCAACACGACCCTTACAGATCCTAAAACTAAGCACTACCATTTTTTATAGATCAGAGGAAAAACTTCTTTACTCCTCCTTTTTGGGCATGATTATAGACAGATCCAATGAAGGGACCGATGCAAGGTGTCCAGTTCTGCTTTCCTCTCCACCGCCAACTGCAAGAGGAAAAAGATAAACCTGTAGATTAGTGTTAATAGCTGATATCTAGAGCAGGGGTTTTCAAACTGAGGTTCTAAGAGGTCCCCAGAAAATGGGAAACATTCTAACTGTTTCATTTCTAAATCTTTCTCTCCTTTCTTGCTACATTCCAGAATCGTATATGTATCTTTCTAGAGAGTTTTTCTCACTATAGTCCCCTTTATCTTGCTCACTGGGGTTGTAATGCAGTATTCTTAACATTAAAATTGACAGTATTCTTAACTGTAAGCTGCTTACATACATTTATTGTGAAAGTTGCTTATACAAATAATTTTTAATTGAAAAATGTTCTTCTTCAGGTTTATACATCCAACATTAAGTAAAGCCAATTTAAGTTTGGAAACAATATGTTGTATTTATAATGTCACACTTAGGCTACTATTTATCTTACAGTTTAAATGTTTTGTATACATAAAATATATAGATGGATTTTATAGAAGGGGGTCCCTCATAAAAGGTTCGTCATATTTGGGGGTCCTTGGCATCATAAAGTTTGAAAACCCCTGATCTAGAGCAAAGTTGGGTTTAAAATGTAATCATCTTTTTTAAACAAACGGTTGGGTTTGTCCATATTTGACCCAAACCAACATAGACTTTAAGGGGGACAAGTCCCCCCGAATAATTAGAAATGACCAAATTGTTGATATTGTTGATTCTGCTCTGTTGTACTCAATTACACAGCTCTGATTGAATAAAATATAAAATGTTTAGGTTGGTCTGCCTCAGCGGTCTAACAGCGCTCGTCACTGTCATAATGAGTGAGATGGCCAATCAAATCAAACAAGGCGGGGCTTACTGTTGGCGAATTCCAACGCGACACTTTAGTTATAGCAATCAAAAAGTGCGTTGTAAGTAGCTAAACATGTTTTACTATAAAAACGTTCAGCGACCAACATTTTTTAATGAAATTTCAGTTTTGAATTGAAAATATGACATTATTTATGTAAATCATAACTGAATTTGATGTGACAAGAAACGTTTTGCATTTTTACATATTAGGCAGACGAAAATAAGATAGAACTGGAACTTTTACCGTTCTTATTTATCTTATTTATTTCATTCAATCCCATTTATTCCTTTAATAATTTAAATCATTTAAATAAACCAATACCACCCACCCCCCTTCCCCAATGTCTAAGTCATATGGTCTTGACCCAAACATGGGTTGAGACAACCCAGCATTTTTTAGAGTGTACCATTTAAAAGTTTGGGTTCGGTAAAATTGTTGGTTTTTGAAAGAAAGTCTCTTCTGCTCACCAAGGCTGCATTTATTGGATCAAAAATACAGTGTAATATAATTACATTTGAAAATAACTCTTTTCTATTTGAATATATTTGAAAATGCACTCTAAAAATGCTGGGTTTCAACCCAAATTTGGGTCACTTATGGACAAACCCAGCCATTGGGTTAAAAATGTTTTTATTACATTTTTAACTCATTACAACCCAGCATCTTTTAGAGTGCATTTTCAAATATATTCAAATAGAAAACACTTATTTTAAAGTGTGTTCAAAGCTGAATTGGGGGATATAAACCTGCAATTCTGAGGGGAAAAAGACAGAATATGGAGTTTATATCTATTTTGATATTTCTTATTAGTATAAACTCAGAAATGTGTGGGGAAAAAAGTTAAAATTGCCAGATATAGTCACAATTCACCAGTGAGAGTGGCCCTGATTAACACCTGAGGGCACTCCATCCCGCACTGTCATTCCATCAAAGACTACATTACCCATAATACTTTGCCGGGACTCATCATCACTCATTGTTTACACCTGTGTCTCATTTACCTCATTACCCCAGCCTATATATACCATGTTCACTGGTTTCATATCTCTGGTTTTGGATTTCTTGCCTGTTCTGTGTATTCCCCGTTTGCCTGTCTTTCCTGTCTTGTTTGCCTGATTGGACTGATTACTAGTGATGGCCAAATGAAGCGTTTCGAAGCATTATTGCTTTCTGATACAGTTGTGTCGAAAATGGTTCATTACTCGAAGCTTCATTCAGATATAAATTGCAGCACCATCTCCTGGTGAAGTAAATGTAATGCAACAAAGCTGACAACCATAAATGCAACTAGGCTTATATGTTAACGCCCAGTTTATTACCGAGGCGATCAAAGCTGAAACAGTGTTAGTGCTGTGAAACTCATTTATGTAGGTGAATTTTGCAGATACTGATGAATTTCATGTGTTCACCTTTATAATAAAACATTAAGCATGATGTGTGTGTGTGTGTGTGTGTGTGTAATTATTTCTTTAGACAAGGACAGAAGATCAGACCAGCTTAAAGAAAGTTGGAAACCATCACAAAAACTCTAATGGTTTCTATTAAATATTACCAATAGGAACCATTGGCTTTTACCATTTAAACCACTACAGAATAATTTTTGGTATTGTGTTTTGGGACATATTCCATTAGTATTTAATGGCCTCACCAATAGAACCCAGCACATATCAGTAGAGACCTACAGAGACCACTATAAGAAGGCTCACCAGCGCCTCTTCTTCCTGAGGACACTGAGGAAGAATCAGCTCTCCTCCGCTATCCTGGTGAACTTCTACCGCTGCGCAATAGAAAGCATCCTGACCAACTGTGTGGCAGTATGGTATGGGAGCTGCTCTGTTGCGGAGCGCAAGGCAGTGCAGCGGGTGGTGAAAACTGCCCAGCGCATCACAGGGACTCCACTACCTGCCATCGAGCACATCCAGAGGAAACGCTGTCTGCATCGAGCTCGCAGCATCCTCAAGGACTCCTCTCACCCAGCCCACAGACTGTTTTCTCTCCTGCCCTCCGGCAGGCGTTTCAGGATCCTCCGGACCAGGACCAGCAGACTAAAGAACAGTTTTTTCCCCAGAGCCAGGGCTGGACTGGTAATCTGGCATACCGGGCATTTTCCCGGTGGGCCGACGCACTTTGGGGCCGATACAAGGTTATTTATTTATTTAGGTTTTTTTGCCACGGACTGGCCCATCATGCAGGGACAGCGGCCCATTGGTTTGTCTTCTGAATTGACAGGCCACAGCGAGAGAGACCTTCCTTCTTCCATATTCATAGACTGTGTCCATATTAGGCGCTGTTTTTTTTTATTGTGTTTTTGATTTGGGCGCATGAAACTGCAAAAGGCGAATATCCGCACAGCGCTGCCGCTGACGAACATGCTCTGCGTTTCTGCTGCTCTATTAAGTGATGAATGGCACTTTGACTCTGAATTTTGTTTTATACAATCGTGTGATATGGTAACATAACGGTTCTTTGGTGAATCAGCTGAAAACAGCCGTGAGCATGTACATACACAACGAGGTAAATTGGAAAATGGCAATACACACTACAAACTTCTCACCCTAGCACAACCACAATTTACCTTGCAGCTACTAACAGTGAAGAAATATGGTGTATTGGCACAAATGTATTTATTAAAAATGTTGCTATTATTATAGGCTACATTAAATATTGCGCAATATAAATCACTTTTATAGAGGCTGTTTTTGTATTTTCTACGTGTCTACAATATTTTTTTTATTACAAATTCAATAGTTTATTATTTATTTATTTTAGAAATCATATACCCATGGTAATGAGGAGCATGGTTTGGCCAAAATTGGCCAACAGTTAAACTCGGTTAAAAGAGACAATGTCATTTCGGTTTGGAACAACTTTACACAACAGAATTTAAAAGCAGTAAATTTACTTTATTGCATCCTAGCATTTCTGTGTGACAAAAGTGCAATATCAAGTTTGATATCTGCATTTGTAATAAATTCAATAATATCCATCATTATTTGTCCCTGTCCTAGTTTTATTTATTTACTCCAATGTAAGGCCCTAACCCCAGCAAAAACATTCACGAGGATCTCACGGGCCGGATGGGCTGGGTTTGCCAGGGCCGAATTTGATCCCCAGTCCAGCCCTGCCCAGAGCTGTCACTTTACTGAACTCGAACCCCCGTTGATCCACTTCCCTCATAAACTGCTAACTCTCCTACCTCACATCTGCCTTCACTTTGTTATTTGCACTACCGACTGTTTATTACAGTAACAACTGTTTACTTATGCATTTTGCACCGTACTTCTAACTGTAATATGCAACCACTTTCCACTGCACTTTTACACTTTTTTTCAGATAGCTCTGTCCATAATTTATTGCACTACCTTAATCCACTGCTGTATTCCTCATATTAGCCTAACATATTATTGTATACCTCTATCTGTAAAATTCTGTTTAAAGTAATAGCCATCTGTATATTATATTCATAGTACATATTCACCTGTAAATTCAGTTCTGTTTATAGTAATAACCGTCTCTCTATTTATACATATTTATATATATTCAGTACATTTCCATGTCCTGCACTTACGCAACCACTGTATATCCTGCACTTGCTGCTATTGCACTTCTGGTTAGACCTAAACTGCATTTCGTTGCCTCATACTTGTACTTGTACTTGTGTAATGACAATAAAGTTGAATCTAATCTAATCTAATTCCCATTACAACCAATAAAATTCCCATTAAATCCAATAGAATTTCTGTAATGGTTTCTATTGTTTTTTTTAGCAGGGCAGTATCATGCGTGAAAGCTTTATCTTGTTTAGCTGTGGAAGCAGAACTCTATAACTTGTTAACTGGTGGGACTGATATTTTTGTATGTTGAAAAGGATGTGCTTGTGTAACTGGTTGTACGTGTATAATGTAGCAGAGGGTTTTTGAAGTTTCTGTCTTTGATGCATGTTTTTATGCAACAATGTTCATATGTTCTCTAATTAATAATAAAAAAATACAAAAAATGTGGCAGAGGGTGACACTGAAATAAACTCAATCCACTCTCCTCAACAATAACGCCAATCCAAACACCGACTACTACAAGGTGTTGCCATGGTTTGGCTTCACTTTTTTTTAGAAGAAATTCAGCCGCCAGGTTTCAAACCTGTGAACAATGGATTGGGCTGTCAAAGCAGTCAGGTGGTTCACTACAGGAGTGAACCAGTGTGTTTGCTTCAAAAGTCATTTTCACGTGACTAGTGACGTAATGATACAAGCTCCGAAGCAGTGGTTCATTGCAAGGACCGTTCGAGTTTGAAGCAAGCTTCGGAGCATCGGTGTCAGACGTAACATCACTACTGATTACCTGTTATGACCTCTTGCCTGTTTGTTGACTACGAGTGTGAATTACCCTTTAAAGGTCCCGTTCTTCGTGATCCCATTGTTCAAACTTTAGTTAGTGTGTAATGTTGCTGTTAGAGCATAAATAATACCTGTAAAATTATAAAGCTCAAAGTTCAATGCCCACTGTCAGAAAAAAAGGTACAGTGCTGTCACTGGGGCGGTACCCTAAGGTACAAAACCGAAAAGGTACTAATATGTACCTTTAAGGTACTAATATGCACTCTTAAAGTACTGATATGTACCTTTTAAGGTACTAATATGTACCATTTAGGGGTGAGTAAGGTACAAAGATGTACCTTTTCACTTTTGTACCTTAGGGTACCGCCCCAGTGACAGCACTGTACCTTTTTTTCTGACAGTGCAAGCAAGATATTTTATTTAACAGAAGTTCCCTTTCAAAGCCTACAGCGAACGGCTGGCTTGGACTACATCCTGGTACTTCCTTCATAAATGGCGTCGATAGAACAGTAGAACAGACTAACCTCCGCCCACAAGAATACGCGAAAAAAGGGGGCGTGGTCTTGTTGCTGTCCCACGTGGAGAAGAGGACGTGTCGCGTGGAGAAAAGGAATTGTTGCGTTTGAGTGTGTTTGTCGCCATGTCGTCGAGACGCTGTTATTTTCATCCCGGAGTCAAATCACCTTTGTTTGGCTTTCCCAGGGACGCTGTAGAGATCATTAAGCGCATTTATCTTCCGTTAAGAGGCGTGACCTTTCCACGTGCGCTAAGCTGCTGTCAAATCACAACACGGGAACCGCTGGCACAATCAGAACTCGTTACGTATTTCTGAAGGAGGGACTTCATAGAATAAAGGAAGTCATCAGCCGTTTTTAGGAGAGTGAAAACAGCGGTATACAGATAAAAGTAAGTAAAGTAAATTGTGTTAAAAATACTGTTTTTTTTTACACGCGAAACATGAACACATGTTATATTGCACACTGTAAACACAATCAAAGCTTCAAAAAAACACGAAGAACGGGACCTTTAATAAAGCTGCATTTGGATCCTCAATCTTCTGTCTCAGAGCAGTTCGTTACAGATATAAGCTCGAAATGACCTTTTTATTCTTCCATAGAATGCCACCAACACAAGGACAAACACAAACTAGGTTTATATGATGATTTGCTGCACAAGAAACATTTCTTCAGATTAAAGTATTAGATTTTTGCAAATTCTTTGAATGAAAGATCAAAAAGATAAACAATACAGACTCATTTTTACAGCCATCTTTGATCAAATTTACCAGGGGTGCCAATAATTCGGACCACAACTGCATATATAGCTTTAATAGGAATCAATTCAACAGTTAAGACTGCATTGTTTTATTTAGATATCGGATTACATTTTCTGTAGTATTTCTTATGTTAAAGGGATAGTTCACCCAAAAATTGTAATTACCCCATGATTTACTCTCCCTCAAGTCATCCTAGGTGTATATGACATTCTTCTTTCAGATGAACACAATCAGGATATATTAAAAACTGTCCTGGCTCTTCCAATCTTTATAATGGCAGTAAATGGCAGCCCAAAAAAGTGCATCCCTCCATTATAAAAGTGCTCCAAACGGCTCCAGAGGTTAATAAAGGTCTTCTGAAGCGAATCGATGGGTTTGTGTAAGAAAAATATCCATATTTAACATGTTATAAAATAAAATATCTATCTTCCTCTAGACTGCCTTCCGTATTCAACTTGCGGAATTTTTTTTTTTTTAAGTAGTCCAAATTGTTAGCATGCTACCTCCCAGTCTGTACCAGTACAAACACAATATTTAAAACCCAACCGCAAGTATAGAACACAATCACTTGCACGTACATTTGCCTTGCAGTACGTCGAGCCATGAAGTACATAAAAGTAGACTGAAAATATACTTATTTTTAGTGTAAAATAAGTCTATAATAGCACACTCTTAACAACTTAACAACTCTTGTTTGTTAATTAATACTCTGTTCCATTTTAAATGTGATTGCTCTGTCAGTGTTTAAGCCCTGAGTTTCTCTAGTTCATCGGTCCGTTGTCGTTTCACGTTGGTTGTGTTTTACTTCTCCTGTGTTTCTGCTATTGCGATTAAAAGACAGTGTTTTAGTATTCTCCATCGTCATGAGCTTCATTACAACCAGCCAGCCCTGACATCTCCTTACTATATACAGTACAAAATCGAATAAATCTAGGACATTTTAAATACTGTTAAATGTAGGGGAGTGCGGGGCACAACCTAACGCTTTTTGACTGTCTCAGTTTGTGTAAATCCACTTCAGAGTATTTATTCTTTCCCACATTAATTTCACACGTCTAGTACAATTATGTGGTTTTGTTTCATTAGTGTATACTTTTTTTCTTGATTTACCCTGAAAAAAGGGAAGTGAAATATAGGTGGGGTACATTGTAACATGAGCAAATGACAGCTTAAAATCTGATATAATCAAAAATATATCCATGACAAACTAAAATATTTTGTCAATCAAATACAATTATTAACTTTTTAAAATAAAATAATGGCATTTTTTAATCATTAAAAATATAAACATTTTTGAGTTTGACAAACACATTGCAAAATACAGCTAAACAGCATAGTTCAAAACATAAGAATTAATAACTTCTGAACATTGACTCTCAGTCATTTTTCACCCTTTTCTCATGGTTTCTCAAAAGAATTCATAAAAGTATAGAATATAATAGCATAGTTCTAATAGGGGCTCATTGTGCCGCAATGTGACAACATGCCCCACCTTCACAACTGGGATTTAAACTCGGCTCATATCTTCTGCTGGTTAGATCAGCATTAAAGAACTCTCTCAACTGTAACAGATATACGATTAAAATAATATCAGATTTGTTTTATTTTAAATAAACACAAAAAACTGAGATGAAAAATAAACTTAAGTAAGACATTTTTTCTCTAAATTATGTTGATGTGGCAACTAGTAAATACAATACGTTTCGTCATCCTGGCATGTGTGTAAAGTTTTACATCATGCGTGTTACAACTCACCCCACGTTAGGTTGTGCCCCGCGCTCCCCTACAGTTTGTGAAGTGAAAAAGACCATTTGCAGTGAAATACTGTAAAGTGACATCCCAGAATTGAACTGTAAAGTGACAATTAAAAATTTTTAATTACCCCATTTACTCTCCCTCAAGTCATCCTAGGTGTATATGACATTCTTCTTTCAGACGAACACAATCAGGTATGTTAAAAACTGTCCTGGCTCTTCCAATCTTTATAATGGCAGTGAATGGCAGCCCAAAATTTGAAGCCCAAAAAAGCCCAAAACTTCACACCTGATGGTTTTTCATTTGTTTCTTCTTAACTTCTGTACTTTAGAGTCTTATCTTACATGTCATGTTGTTAAATGAATGTTTATTGCATTATTTCCTACTGTTTATTAGATGCTGGTGTACTATGTGCATCCTCTATGAGTCAATATTTTCCTCAGCTTGTGGAAAAACTGAACTTTGATTCTTCACGTCTTTCTCTTTACCACCTGTGTTAGTTGTCAGTGTATTATAAAGGTACAAAATAGATTTTAGTACTTATAGGTTAGTATATAACATCGTATAACATAGTATACTAACATCGTATCAGTTAGTAATATATACAGTTTTTACTGTAATCCGTTTAGACTGTTAGAATAGTAGAATAAGTTGACATGTAGTTGTAAAGTTACTTATAGTCCGTAGAATGTCTAAGGTTAACCAGAAAATAATGTGTTACCAATTGAACTATTAAAATCGACCTTTATTCTGGGCTTAGGGTTATATAGCCCAAAACAAAATGCCCTTATCAAGCTATTTTAAGCTCCTAGTGTTGTTTTGGAGTCTACCACAAAAGGTTTAAGTCAACTTCAAGTCAAGTCAACTTTATTTATATAGCGCTTTTTACAATGCAGATTGTTTCAAAGCAGCTTCACAGTGTTAAACCGGATAATAATGCAACAGAATTAGATTCGGCTGTACGGCCGCTCTGGAGAAAGCGGTGATGTCCTCATTTCAATTATCATACAGTGACAATGTGGGCAGATCAGTAATTTAGTTTATATACACTCTTAAAAATGCTGGGTTAAAAATAACCCAAGTTGGGTTGAAAATGGACAAACCCAGCAAATGGGTTGTTTTAACCCAGCGGTTGGGTTAAATGTTTGCTTAAAACAACCCAATTGCTGGGTTAAAACAACCCAATCGCTGGGTTAAAACAACCCAATTGCTGGGTTAGTCTCTTATTTTCAACCCAACTTGGGTTATGTTTAACCCAGCATTTTTTAGAGTTTAGTTAATTTAGTTTACTAATTAGATTTATTTGGATATTTAGTTGAAAATGTAGTGTCCCCAACTGAGCAAGCCAAGCCAAAGGCGACAGTGGCAAGGAACCAAAACTCCATCAGGTGACATAATGGAGAAAAATAAACCTTGGGAGAAACCAGGCTCAGTCGGGTGCCAGTTCTCCTCTGGCCAATTAACAAACAGCGTATGATTATTATTCTGGCAACTTTACAGGTCAGGGGTTATATTAGATCGAAATATTCTAAAGATCGGAGGCAACACGCCAAAGATGGGTTTGTTGAGGATGACATGTCCATTAAACAATTATTAAATAGGAATATTCGAAAGATCGGAGTCATCACGCCGGAGACGGGTATATTGAGGATGTCATGTCGATTAAACAATTATTAAATAGGAATATTCGAAAGATCGGAATCATCACGCTGGAGACGGGTTTATTGAGGATGCCGTGTCGATGAGGCATGCATCAAAGGTCAAAAACACTTTAATTTTCTCATAATATGCATTAACATGACCTCATTTCACAAAGATTCTCAAATTATTCGTCCAAATACTATCATTTGCTCTGCTCTGATTGGTCTTAGATCTCAGCTGAACCTTTTGGTGCGTACGGCAATGAAGGTGGTTGGTCTGGAGGTTTACCACAGTCTTCAGTCTATATTCAACAAAACTATTTTCAAACATGCAATTTGTAAAAAGAAGCATTTCTAAATCCGTCAACTGGACACAGACTTGCTTGACGACTGTGGCAGAGCCATAAACTATATTGCTAAAAGTATTGGGACAACTCTCCAAATTATTGAATTCAGGTGTTCCAATCACTTCCATGGCCACAGGTGTATAAAATCAAGCACTAGGTATGCAGACGCTTCTACAAACATTTGTGAAAGAATGTGTCGCTCTCAGGAGCTCAGTGAATTCAAGTGTGGTACCGTGATAGGTTGCCACCAGTGCAATAAGTCCATTCGTGAAATTTTCTCGCTACTAAATATTCCACGGTCAACTGTTAGTGGTATTATAACAAAGTGGAAGCAATTTGGAACAACAGCAACTCAGCCACGAAGTGGTAGCTAAAGTCAATAGCTACAGACCCCAAAACTTTGTGTGGCCTTCAGATTAGCTCAAGAACAGTGCATAGAGTGCACAGTGCACATCACCAAGTGCAATGCAAAGCGTGGGATGCAGTGGTGTAAAGCACGCCGCCACTGGACTCTAGAGCAGTAGAGACGTGTTCTCTGGAGTGACCCTCTGTCTGGCAATCCCATGGATGAGTCTGGGTTTGGCGGTTGCCAGGAGAACGGTACTTGCCTGACTGCATTGTGCCAAGTGTAAAGTTTGGTGGAGGGGGGTTATGGTGGAACTCTTAATGCTTCAGCATAAGACATTTTGGACAATTTCATGCTCCCAACTTTTTTGGGAACAGTTCGGGGATGATCCCTTCCTGTTCCATCATGACTGCGCACCAGTGCACAAAGCAAGGTCCATAAAGACATGGATGAGCGAGTTTGGTGTGGAGGAACATGACTGGCCTGCACAGAGTCCTGACCTCAACCCGATAGAACACCTTTGGGATGGATTAGAGCGGAGACTGTGAGCCAGGCCTTCTCTCAGTGCCTGACCTCACAAATGTGCTTCTAGAAGAATAGTCAAAAATGTTCATAAACACACTCCTAAACCTTGTGGAAAGCCTTCCTAGAAGAGTTGAAGCTGTTATAGCTGCCAAGGGTGGGCCAACTCCATATTAAACCCTACGGATTAAGAATGGGATGTCATTAAAGTTCATGTGCATGTAAAGGCAGACGTCCGAAAACTTTTGGCAATATAGTGTATCATTTAACCTCTTGTCAAAAGAAGAGTTTTTTTATTTGATATTAGTTGGCAGCACGCAGTTTTCAAACGGATGAGCCGAGGACAAGAGAATATGGTCGCAAGATACCGAAGAATAAGAAAACATCAGTTTTTAAGGTTTAGCATCATGTTTGTTACTGCTACCAGTTAATCAGATAAGAGAGATCATTTCACAATTTACCTTAACAATCCTTATGCTTACATTTGTGCTAGTAATACACGCATATATTGTGCAGTGTGTAAGTTACAGTATACAAATGTTTAACTTGTATAGAGAAGCTATAGGGTAGGTTCCAGACAAACAAAGACCCCAGCATGTCGGTATGCTGTGAGGTGGCAGCCCCACCAACCGACTATCCTGCGGAGGGCTAACAACCCACCCAGGAGAAACCCTTTTGTTACGAAACCGATCAGAGAAAGTAGCCGGACTGCTCAAAATGGTAACGGACCCCAGCCTGCCCCTGACCAACGAGTACGGATTAACCTTCTTCGCAGGACCCGAGTCGCCACATGGAATGTCCAGACACTCCTTCGCCCCGGAGCAGCCACCCTGCTGTCCCGAGAGCTCTGCCGCTATAACATCTCCTTGGCAGGGCTCTGTGAAGTTCGCTGGCACGGCAATGGCGAAACAACAGCAGGCGACCATTGCTACTTCTGGAGTGGCCCCGAGAGACGGACAGGCCTTTATGGCGTGGCACTTGCCATCCCAAAGGCATTCCGCAAGACCCTCATCAGCTGGACTCCCCTGAGCGACAGATTGCTGTCGGCCCGCCTCCTCCACCAACACGGCAAGATGACAGTAATTGTTGCTTATGCCCCCACCGATGTCACTGATGAGGATGCGAAGGATGCCTTCTTTGACCAACTCCATGAGGCTGTTGGCCAAGCCTCACCACACGACATCACCATCATCCTCACCGATGCCAACGGCGCTCTGTCTAGCAGTGATCGGTCCACAGGCTCACCTGTCGGCACAACCTTTGCTGACAGGTCCACAAACGACAACGGTAACCGTCTACTCCTTCTCTGCCACCATAACAACCTCTGCATTGCTGATACCTGGTTTCCTCGGAAGCTTATCCATCACTGGACATGGTACAGCCCAGATGGCAGAACCAGGAAAGCGTTAGACCATATCCTCATCTCTCGACGCTGGAAGTCGTCTGTCACCAACTGCCGTGTGTACAGAGGAGCAGAGCTTGGCAACACAGACCATCGTCTGCTGGTGGCCCAGCTCAAGTTAAAGCTGCGAGCTAACCAGCACACCAAGACGCAGCCTCGCCTGGACTCCTCCCTACTCAGTGACCCAAACATCGCCACAGACTTCAGTCGCGCCATCCACAGCACCTATGATAACCTGGCTACCGACAAGGTGAACGACTGGCAGACCTTCAAGGAAAGTGTCATCCAGTCAGCTCACAATGTCTTCGGACGCTTTCGACCTTCCCTGAAAAAGCCTTGGATATCAGAGAGGACACTTAACATCATCGACCGGCGGTGTGAGGCCCGGCTCCGAGGTGACCTGACGGAGTATCAGCGACTGAACCGCCAGCGCAATGTGGCTATAGCTGAGGATAGGGAGAAGTTCTGGCAAGCAGAAGCTAAACATCTAGAGTCCGCGGCCAATAACAACAATATGAGCCGTGTCTTTAGTCTGCTGCGCAAAGCTCGTAATGGCCCACACATCAAGACAGCCCTGGTGAAAGATTCTGATGGCAACCTCATAGCAACTGAAGCAAACTGCCTCGAACGCTGGAAAGAGCACTTTAGCCTCCTTCTGCAGCACGGTACCTCCCCGGCTGATCCCGCCATCTCATCAGCCGCCAATGCTGCAGCCCCCAGTGCTGCCTGCAGTACAGACCCTGTCACACCTGAGGAAGTCAGAACTGCTCTGAAAAAATTTAACAACAGGAAAGCCCCCGGCATCTGTGCAATAACCGCGGAGATGCTAAAATCAGGCGGTGAAAGCATTGTCGAGTGGCTTACCCATATATTCAATGAGGTGTGGGAGACAGAGAGGCTTCCCAACGACTGGACCAGAGGAGTTATCTTGCCCTTCTGGAAACGTAAGGGTGACAGGCTAGTCTGCGGCAACCACAGAGGCATTACCCTTCTCTCCATCCCCGGCAAGCTCTTTACCAGGATCTTGCTCACTCGTGCTCTCCCAGCCATCAGAAGCAGCCGCCGTCCCCAGCAGGCTGGCTTCATGCCTAACCGCTCCACAACAGACCAAATCTCTGCCGTTCGCTTGCTGATAGAGAAGACCTATGAATTCCGTAAAGACCGACATCTTTACATCGGGTTCATAGATCTGAAGGCTGCATTTGACACCGTTTGCCACACTTCACTGTGGAGTATCCTACACGCCCTTGGAGCACCACCCAAGATCGTTGCCCTGTTCAAGTTGCTTTATAGCAACGCTCAGAGCTGTGTCCGCGTCAACGGCAGAGACTCAGACTGGTTTCCCATCTCCAGTGGCTTTCGCCAGGGCTGCGTGGCTGCTCCCGACCTCTTCAACTGCATCATTGACCATCTGATGTCCAGGGTTTGTGAGCGGGTCCCCGGAGTGTCCTTTGGCAGTTACACCCTGACTGACCTGGAGTATGCTGACGACACCATCCTGCTCAGCACGTCCTACAGCCAGCTGAGAGACGCTCTGGGCATATACAGTGAAGAGGCTGAGAAGCTTGGCCTTCAGGTGAGCTGGGCGAAAACCAAGTTCATGTACGTCGGTGACGGACCGCATCCACCTTCCCTTCGGCTTGGCAACGACATTGTAGAGCCTGTCAAAAACGTTGTGTATCTGGGATCCATAGTGACAGACAACGGGGACCTAAAACCAGAGATTACCCGCAGAAGAGCCCTGGCTGCGTCAGCCCTACAGTCTCTCTGGAAACCACTCTGGCGGCACCAGACCATCTCACGCAAGACGAAGCTTCGGATCTACAACTCTGCAGTACTCCCCATCCTGCTTTATGGCTCGGAGACTTGGCCATTAAATAAGACACTGGCTACAAGATTAGATGGTTTCGATAGCAGGGCTCTCAGAACCATCGAGAACATCAGGTGGCCCCAGCGGGTTTCCAATCAAGTGCTTAGAGCCCGCATGTGCCAGCCCAGAGCATCCTGCCTAGCTGCGCAACGTCGCACCCGCTGGTTCGGCCATGTCCTCCGCCTCCCTCCTGACCATCCGACGAGAGCCATTCTCCAGTTTGATCCGAGAGCCGCAGGCTGGAGACGACCACGAGGTAGACCCCGCACCCGATGGCTTGACGTCCTTGCAGGCGACCTCCAACAACATGGAGTTGCTGTGGAGGATGCAGAGCAGCTGACACAAGACCGTCAGCACTGGAAACAACTGGTTCATCTGGTCGGCTCAACGCACAGGGATAGGACACCCTCCTACCCATTGCAGGAGCCAAAATAGAATAGAATAGAGAGAAGCTGTCAGTGTTCAGCAAGTTAACATTTAGCAGTTTAAAATCGATTAGCTAGCCCAGTTAATTAAGTTCAGAGTAGGACTAACAATGATCAAAATGGAAACTTAGACTGGGAGTTGATTCTAATGTACAGTTATGAAAATGAAGATTTTTAATTAAGATTAAAATGTTGGTAATTGGATGATAAGATGTAACCATAGGCTGTCATATTTTTGCATAGGATCAATTAAACATGAAAAGAAAGGGAGCGATATCAGAGTTATCAAAATGCTTCAAAAAGTCAGTCATACTGCAGGCTTTAAAATGTTGGTTCATATGTGTTCTTGTTGTTGATGGCTGTGGCATTTGTATTGTGACACACTAATGGTTATTGTGTTATAAATAGATGTACACAGAGGGATGACAGAGAGCCCTCTGGTTCTGAGCCAGAGCTGCCAGATGTCATTGATCCAAAAGGACCCAGTGGCAGACCAGACCTATACTTTAAACTACACTGTTTAGTTAGCAGCTGTAAGTATCTAATCTTATGGATCCCTTACATTATTTAACATTATATTATTATAATATAATTTCAGTCAGGACCACTTAAGTAAAAAAATACCATAGACCACTGGTCTCAAACTCAGTTCCTGGAGGGCCACAGATCTTAACAGTTTAGCTCCAACCCTAATTAAACACACCCAATCCAGCTAATCAAGTTCTTCAGGATAACCAGAAACTTCCAAGCAGGGGAGTTGGATCTGAAGCTAAACTGTGCAGGGCTGTGACCCTCCAGCAACTGAGTTTGAGACCACTTTTAGTCAACTTTTATTGCATTTTTAAAGTTGCATTTTGGCGGTATGGCTCTGTTCTAAATTTCCTGTCCTTTTTGTATTCAGTGTAAACACCAACTGCTGTGATTGGCTGCTGTGAGACTTCAGTGTAAACACCCACTGCTGTGATTGGCTGCTGTGAGACTTCAGTGTAAACGCCCACTGCTGTGATTGGCTGCTGTGAGACTTCAGTGTAAACACCCACTGCTGTGATTGGCTGCTGTGAGACTTCAGTGTAAACGCCCACTGCTGTTATTGGCTGCTGTGAGACTTCAGTGTAAACACCCACTGCTGTGATTGGCTGCTGTGAGACTTCAGTGTAAACGCCCACTGCTGTTATTGGCTGCTGTGAGACTTCAGTGTAAACACCCACTGCTGTGATTGGCTGCTTTGAGACTTCAGTGTAAACGCCTACTGCTGTGATTGGTTGCTGTGAGACTTCAGTGTAAACGCCCACTGCTGTGATTGGCTGCTGAGAGACTTCAGTGTAAACACCCACTGCTGTGATTGGCTGCTGTGAGACTTCAGTGTAAACGGCAACTGCTGTGATTGGCTGCTGTGAGACATCAGTGTAAACACCCACTGCTGTGATTGGCTGCTGTGAGACTTCAGTGTAAATGCCCACTGCTGTGATTGGCTGCTGTGAGACTTTAGTGTAAACGCCCACTGCTTTGAGACTTCAGTGTAAACGCCCACTGCTGTGAATGGCTGCTGTGAGACTTTAGTGTAAACGCCCACTGCTGTGATTGGCTGCTGTGAGACTTCAGTGTAAACGCCCACTGCTGTGATTGGCTGCTGTGAGACTTCAGTGTAAACGCCCACTGCTGTGATTGGCTGCTGTGAGACTTCAGTGTAAACACCCACTGCTGTGATTGGCTGCTGTGAGACTTTAGTGTAAACGCCCACTGCTGTGATTGGCTGCTTTGAGACTTCAGTGTAAACGCCCACTGCTGTGATTGGCTGCTGTGAGACTTCAGTGTAAACACCCACTGCTGTGATTGGCTGCTGTGAGACTCCAGTGTAAACGCCCACTGCTGTGATTGGCTGCTGTGAGACTCCAGTGTAAACGCCCACTGCTGTGATTGGCTGCTGTGAGACTTCAGTGTAAACACCCACTGCTGTGATTGGCTGCTGTGAGACTTCAGTGTAAACGCCCACTGCTGTGATTGGCTGCTGAGAGACTTCAGTGTAAACGCCCACTGCTGTGATTGGCTGCTCAGAGACTTCAGTGTAAACACCCACTGCTGTGAGACTTCAGTGTAAACACCCACTGCTGTGATTGGCTAACATCCTGCATATGAAATAGCTAGTATTTACTGTCCCTTAACTGGGGAACACATGGCACCAGGATGCACTATGGGAAGAAGGCAAGCCGGGGGAGGCAGTGTGATTCTTTGGGCAATGTTCTGCTGGGAAACCTTGGGTCCTGCCATCCATGTGGATGTTACTTCGACACGTACCACCTACCTAAGCATTGCAGACCCCTTTCATGGAAATGGTATTCCCTGGTGTCTGTGGCTCTTTCAGCAGATAATGCACCTGCCACAAAGCAAAAATGCTTCAGGAATGGTTTGAGGAGCACAACGAGTTTGAGGTGTTGACTTGGCCTCCAAATTCCCCAGATCCCAATCCAATCGAGCATCTGTGGGATGTGCTGAACAAACAAGTCCGATCCATGGAGACCCCACCTTAAAGGATCTGCTGCTAACATCTTGATGCCAGATACCACATCCTTTTCCTATTTAGCTCCTAAACTCTGGAACAGTCTTCCTAGCATTGTTCGGGAAGCAGACACACTCTGTCAGTTTAAATCTAGACTAAAAACACATCTCTTTACTGTGGCATACACATAAAACACTTTTTCAAAGAAATGATTGTTAGGCTGCATTAACTAGGTCAGCCGGAACCGGGAACACTTCCCATAACACCTGATGTACTCGTTACATCATCAGAAGAATGGCATCTACGCTAATGATAGTCTCTCTGTTTTATCCCGAGGTTTACTGCAGTCAGCCGGATCCGGGCCGTATCTAGATCAGATGCTGGACCTGCGCCCAGAGAAGACCAACGCAGGACCCTGAAGTGTCTGCAGAGACCGTGATTAGACTCCCCCTGAAACGGCCTCATCGACACGGCATCCTCAATAAACCCGTCTCCAGCGTGATGACTCCGATTGTTCGAATATTACAATTTAATAATACTTAAATCGATATGTCATCCGCAATAAACCCGTCTCCAGCGTGTTGCCTCCGATCATTTGAATATTGCACTTTAATAATTGTTTAATCAACATCATCCTCAATAAACCCGTCTCTAGCGTGTTGCCTCCGGTCCTTCAAATATTCCGATCTATTATGACCTCTGACCTGTAAAGTTGCCAGAATAATAATAATAATAATAATAATAATAATAATAATAATAATAATAATACGCTGTTTGTTAATTGGCCAGAGGAGAACTGGCACCCCGACTGAGCCTGGTTTCTCCCAAGGTTTATTTTTCTCCATTAGCTCACCTGATGTAGTTTTGGTTCCTTGCCACTGTTGCCTCTGGCTTGGCTTGCTCAGTTGGGGACACTAAATTTTTCAACTAAATATCCAAATAAATCTAATTATTAAACTAAATTAACCATATAAACTAAATTACTGATTTAATTACTGATCTAAAGCCCACACTGCCACTGTATGATAATTGAAATGAACTGATGACATCACCATTTTCTCCAGAATGGCTATACGGCTGAATAAAATTATGTTGCATTATTTTCCTGTTTAACACTGTAAAGCTGCTTTGAAACAATCTGCATTGTTAAAAGCGCTATAAAAATAAAGTTGACTTGACTTGACAAGTGTAGCGTGCAAACTCTAAACACCAAAGTAACACACATCAGTTTAAGTGTATGTGTTCCCTTAAACATATTTAGCTATTAGATCTATTTAATTACTTCATTAATTTTTTTTAAACAAATTGAAGCATTTAAACTGATATAATATACTATCAGTTTAAATACTTCCATTAGTTTTTATATTATATTATAGGCTATTATAATTGTATTATAGTGTAAGCCTAATAAAGAATTGATCTCACAAGGGGATTGTTTAGGGATCCTTGCCATTAAAACGTTTGAAAAACCCCAGATATTGAAAATCTTGGAAATTCATAAGCATTAAACAAACCATTTTTCCATTTATCTCGGAAATACATCAAATCACTGAAATAAAGTCGGTTGCAACTTCCGGTTCACTGGGACTTTAAACAGCTGTATATACAGATACACACCCAGGTATCGGATCAGTACTCGGTATCGGCCGATACCCTGAGCCCAGGTATCGGAATCGGTATCGGGAAGGGAAAAAGGGTATCGGAACATCTCTAATCTGATTTATCAAAACTATTTCATTTACACTTGGGCACATAAATGTATCTCCGCAAAATCCCATCTTCAATTCCCGCACTATATGCAGATTTATTGGAGTTCACATCACCGAAAACAACTGATATGAGCTGCATTTTATTGATCATCAGCGAAATTCAAAATCAAAGACCGCAATAGGAGAGAGCGTGGCAACAGCACTGGTCAGATCATTCATTTTCTTTACTTTTAATGAATATGATTGCATGTTGAGCACCTAGGACTTTACTTTCGGTTCTTTGTGCGCTGGCTTGATGAAGAGATACGCAGCTGCTCGTCTGTGGCGATGCGTGCTTCAGTAGCACTGTCATATCTGGCTATAAGTGAAGTTCACAACGTAATTTCGGGAGGCGTGAACCCATCTAATCTTTCAATTAACCACCAAAGCATATAAGCAGCTTCCTACCTCCTTCAGGCATCAGTTGCTCTGCATCCCTCCACCTCACCATCTCCGCCTACTTTACATTAAGGCTTCTCGTTTTCCATTCTCTTCTTCCTAGCACTATTAGTCCCAGGGGGGTAAATCTAAGCTCGAGTTGAAGCGGCACCATTAATGAATGTGTCACGGAACAAAGACGGAAGCAAATGCAAGTTAACTCTTTTAATGAAGAATTGATGATGTGCACAAAGAAAGTCAATAAAGTGCAGGCTAGTGGCGCAAGGACTCCGATGGCCAGATGACGACGGTGAATGGAGTGCAGAGTGCGATGAACAGGTGACGATGAATCCAGAACCACGGGAACACGAACAGGAACAAGGAAGGCACAGGACTCAGACGCAGACTGGAACAAACACACCGGAGACCCACAAACAACGATCTGACAAAGAGATGAGAAAATGATGAGTCTATATAGGTTGATAATGATGAGCTGCTGCTGGTGTCGGGACTGATGAGCCGGATGGCTGATGATCCAATGAGTGGGCACGCCCACACAATCAGCACGCACACACACATAACAAAAGCACATGAGACGAGAAAGAGACATGGATTTATCAACCGTGACAGTACCCCTCACCCTAGGAACGCCTCCTGGCGTTCCCTGACTCTCTAACCTGCCGATTGTAATCATCGATAAGGGAGTGATCCAGGATGTCTCTTGCTGGTACCCAACTTCTTTCCTCCGGACCGTAACCTTCCCAGTCCACCAAGTACTGAAATCCGCGTCCCCTCCGTCTTGAGTCCAGAATGCGATTGACCGAATAAGTGGGTTCCCCGTCTACAAGATGCGGCGGGGGTGGGGGGGGACGGCTGGTACCGGGACCGGCAGATTAATGCGAGCAAAAAAAACGGGTTTAATTTTGGATACATGGAACACGGGATAAATCCTCCTGTATGCAGGAGGAAGATTGAGGCGGACTGCCACCGGACTAACGATCTTGGTGACAGAAAATGGGCCTATGAATTTAGGAGCAAGCTTATTCGATACGGAGCGAAGAGGAATGTTCTTGGTAGAAAGCCACACTTTGGAACCGACAACGTATACGGGAGGCCTAGACCGGTGGCGATCAGCTTTGGCCTTGGTGCGCGATCCCACTTGGAGTAGAGTCTCACGGGCTCTAGTCCAAGTGCGACGACACCTCTGGACGAAGGCGTGAGCGGAGGGGACCGCGACTTCGGATTCCAGACTAGGAAAAATAGGTGGCTGGTAACCTACACTACACTCAAATGGTGATAGGCCCGCCGATGACACTGGCAACGTGTTGTGGGCGTACTCCACCATAGACAGTTGTTGACTCCACAAGGAAGGATTCTTGGACACTAAACATAATAACGTTCTCTCCAGATCCTGATTGGCTCGCTCAGTTTGACCATTGCTCTGGGGGTGGAACCCTGAGGAAAGACTGACAGTCGCCCCCAGAAATTTACAAAACTCTCGCAAAAATTTGGACACAAACTGGGGTCCTCTGTCAGAAACTACATCTGTCGGGAGGCCATGTAACCGAAAGACGTGATTAACGACAATCAACGCTGTCTCCTTGGCTGAGGGTAATTTGGGCAAGGGAATGAAATGGGCCGCCTTCGAGAACCGGTCCACCACGTGTGACCCTGAGAGGGTGGGAGGGCGGTAATAAAATCTAGAGCGATATGGGACCAGGGTCTCGAAGGAACCGGCAGCGGTTGAAGTAACCCATCTGGAGGTCGATTGGAAGTCTTACCCATGGCACAAACTGAGCAAGCCAAGACAAAACTGTGAACGTCACGAGCCATAAGAGGCCACCAGAATCGTTGCTTGACTAGAAATTTAGTGCGATTAACTCCTGGATGGCAAGCCACATTGGAACAATGTCCCCACTGAATACGCTGGACCGTAATTCCTCAGGCACAAATGAACGGTTTGGTGGGCAACGGGCCGGAGGTGTTACCCCTTCTAAGGCCTTCTTGACCTTCGATTCGATCTCCCATGTGAGTGTAGAGATGAATAGAGACTATGGTAAAATGCACTCGGGAGTAGCCGGGCGTTCGGAACGGTCAAAAATACGTGATAAAGAGTCGGGTTTGATGTTTTTGGACCTCGGGCGGTACGATAGAGTAAAATCAAAACGACCGAAAAAAAGAGCCCACCGAGCCTGCCTGGAATTTAATCTTTTAGCAGTTCGAATGTATTCCAAGTTCTTGTGATCGGTCCAGACGATAAAAGGTACCCCTGACCCTTCTAACCAGTGATGCTATTCCTCCAATGCTAATTTGACTGCCAACAACTCTCTGTTGCCAATGTCATAATTGCGTTCGGCAGGAGACAAACGATGCTGAAAAAAACGCGCAAGGATGCATCTTGTCGTCTGAAGGCGAACGCTGGGATAACACTGCACCTACCCCCACCTCTGACGCATCGACCTCCACCACGAACTGACGTGATGGATCAGGGGTTATCAGAATCTGGGCTGAAACAAAGCAACCCTTCAGTTTTGCAAACGCAGCCTCGGCTGCGTCTGACCACCTGAACGTCGTTCTGGGGGAGGTCAAGGCGGTCAGAGGCGCGGCTAGTTGGCTGAAATTGCGAATGAAACGCCGGTAAAAGTTGGCAAACCCCAGAAACCTCAGTAGGGCCTTATGGGAATCTGGACTTTGCCAATCCACCACAGCCTTGATCTTCTCAGGATCCATGCGCATTCCCTCAGCCGACATGATGTAACCTAGAAAAGGAACAGACTGTGCATGAAAAGCGCATTTCTCTGCCTTGACAAAAAGACCATTCTCTAACAACCTCTGAAGCACTTGTCGGACATGCTGCACGTGTTCCTGGAGAGACGAAGAAAAAATCAATATATATGAATTGACCAACCATGTCTCGCAGTACGTCGTTGACAAGAGCCTGGAAGACCGCTGGGGAGTTGGACAGTCCGAAAGGCATGACCAAATATTCAAAGTGTCCCCTAGGGGTGTTAAAAGCAGTCTTCCATTCATCCCCCTCCCTGATGCGAACCAAATGATAAGCATTGCGTAAATCCAATTTTGTGAAGATAGACGCTCCCTGTAACCTCTCGAAGGCTGAAGATGTTGATCTTGACCGTGATGTTGTTCAGCCCTCGGTAATCAATACAAGGTCGCAGGGATCCATCCTTCTTCCCCACAAAAAAGAACCCTGTCCCCGCTGGAGAAGAGGAAGGGCGGATGAACCCCGTTGCAAGAGAATCAGAAATGTATTTCTTCATGGCCTCTCTCTCTGGGACAGATGCGGGGGAAGAGAAGCAGCTCGAGACTTACTGAACACCTCCTTCAGGTCCAGGTACTCTGCGGGCACGTTAGATAAATCCACTGCCTCTTCCTGAAACACAGGGACAGAAACAGACGAACAAGCAGACACAAGACAAGACTTATGACAATGACTGCTCCACGCCAACACAGACTTCTGCTGCTAGTCCACTCTAGGGTTGTGACGGGTGAGCCAGGGGTGACCAAGAACAATGGGTGCAAGGGGAGTGTCCAGGATGTAAAAGGAGATCTGTGTGGTTGCCGGATGTGATGAGGGTGATGTCTTCAGTGGCCAGTGAAATGGTGGGTAGTTCTTGACCGTTAAGAGCGTGCACTGCAATCCTGTGTGTGAGTGTTTTGAGGGGAACGTGAAGTTTGAGTGCAAATTGATGGTCCATGAAATTACTTTCAGCCCCAGAATCCAGCAGTGCACGACAATCGTGGAGGTGAGTTGACCATCAAAGTCTTACCGGGAGGAGGGTAGATGTGGATGAGGTCTTCTCTCCCACACCGCCGTTCCCCAAAGCGCCGCTCTCCCAGTCAGCAGCGTCAGGACAAAGGCGACCTTGGTTCGCTCCTCATGAAATGTCCTGGGTTGAAGAGAAAAATGCATAGCACATCGAGTAAGAAAAGCTCGACAGTAGTTGAGTTCACCTGAATATGCCTCAGGAACCGGTAGGCGGGGCTCCGCTGAAGGTGGTGGGGGAATCGGCGGTGCGGGTGGCGCAGTGGGTGCTAGCAGAAGTTGGATCTGCTGGTTGAGCCCGGACACCTGCGCCACTAATGCCTGAACAGCGCGAGCTGTATCGTTGAGATTATTCTCCTGGTTATCCATTCAAAGTATGCTGTGGTTCATGAATGCCTCCAGGGATGGTGACGAGTCACTCGCTGCTTCCATAATTAATGGTCAGATCGTTCTGTCACGGAACAGAGATGGAAGCAAATGCAAGTTAACTCTTTTAATGAAGAATTGATGATGTGCACAAAGAAAGTCAATAAAGAGCAGGCTAGCGGCGCTGGGACTCCGATGGCCAGATGACGACGGTGAATGGAGTGCAGAGTGCGATGAACAGATGACGATGAATCCAGAACCACGGGAACACGAACAGGAACAAGGAAGGCACAGGACTCAGACGCAGACTGGAACAAACACACCGGAGACCCACAAACAACGATCTGACAAAGAGATGAGAAAATGATGAGTCTATATAGGTTGATAATGATGAGCTGCTGCTGGTGTCGGGACTGATGAGCCGGATGGCTGATGATCCAATGAGTGGGCACGCCCACAGAATCAGCATGCACACACACACATAACAAAAGCACATGAGACGAGAAAGAGACATGGATTTATCAACCGTGACAGAATGAGTACAGCTACTTAAAACGCCACTCGTCACCATGATGGTAACGCTCCAAAAACCCACATTAATAGAAACTCTTCTAAATTAGCATGACAAAACATCAATCACTACTAGGGCTGCGCAATATATCAAACTTATCGAAATATCGCAAATGTACATATCGCAAGGGTACGCAATATCTCAATGATTTTAATAGGCTACTTCAGCATTGTGAAAAGTGTACGTTTTAGGTCGACACATATAGCAGAGATTAGATCACACACAAACGTGCGCACAAGCTGTTCTTTTTTTCCTTGTTACACACTCGAACTGTCAAATACACACAGTTATGTCAAAATGGCTGTCTTGATGAGTATTCATGTAAACACAGTCGGTTATGCTTTAAGTGAAAGATATCAGTTGGGGAAAGAAATAGATTTTACACACTTAGCAATATCGTATCGCATATCGAATATTGCATTATTTAACATCGCATATCGCATTTTTCTTCAATATCGCACAGCCATAATCACTACTAAATCTCCCTTACCATTAATCTTGCACAAAAAACATTATATAACACTTAATTTTAGCATTTACTCTCCTTTTCAAGTGTCATGGCCAAAGCATGCTGGGAAATTGAAATCCCAGCCCAGTTTCAGTTACACTTAAATTTGTCTAAATTAAAGGAAATGAAACCACTCAAAGGAAATGAAACAACTCAAACAATGAAACAGTCCAGATTACTTGAAATATGTCAGTGCTTTGAACTCAAAAGAAAAAGAAAATACTCATAACAGTTCATTTGATTGAACTCATTTCTTTAAATTAAGTTTGTCCTACTCAAAACCAATTAAGTATTTTGAGCGTTAGTTTACAGTGAACTACATAAATTAGGCTTTCTTTGGAGAACTATGGAAAGAGGTTGAAGAGATTGTAGAGCACTGCAAGATAAGTGTACAAACAGTGTGTAAAAGACAACCTAAAACAAGCGTAAGGTTTTGTATCTCATTGATGATAAGCACTGTAGCACAGAAAAATAGTGACCAAAGTGATGGAGAGCTTCCAAAGAGCTGTATTTTATCAGGTACTTGACAGACTCACAGCTGAACTGCAGAGCCATTTTTCAAAGAAGAATTTTGAGATAAGCCGCTTGGTTTGATGAACCTCATGTTTGAGGTGCTCTAAATCTGACTTAAATATCTGAGCAAAGGCAAATATCTGTTGTGCTCTTTGGTCAAGGAGGGCACGCTCCCTCAACATGGATGTGTTTGGGAAAAATATTGCCGGCTCTCACCAGAATTATGTTGTATTAAATCTACTTAGGATACTTTATAACATTGATGGGCACTAAAATAGTTTTGTATATTTTTAAATAGCCTATAGTTTTAAATATACTTTTATATCCATGTTTGCTTGATGCCTGCTATATCTAATTGCAGTGTTTTTTTGCATGATTTTTGGTTATTTTACAGAGTCATTGTTACACGTTGCATGTAGTTACTATAGTAATAACAGTAAACTATGCATAATTACATGCTACTAACCCTCAACCAAACCCCAATCCTACCCTACCCCTATAGTAAGTACATGTAGTTAATTAATATTACTCAGTACTTAAAGGAACACTCCGACTTTTTGGGAACCTTTATTTATTAGATTTTTTTTCAGACTGCAGGAAAGAGGCATCGACAATCGTTCCAGGTACCTAAGTTACATGAACTGGCATGCATGATGTTTTTCAAATGCAAGCAATGGTGTTTCTCTTCAAACACAATAACCAAAGATATCAAACACGTTAAAGTGCACAGAAACTTTAGGTATCCATGTGGGATTTTCCAAATGTCCTTGTAATTTCAAGACGTTTTGTGCATTACAAACACACATGTACAGAAATCACTCAAAACCTAAACCAGCTAGATCTCAAAGGTGTGTGGATTTAAATGATCAGGCTGGGGAATTCACTTTTAAATCTTCACATTTTTCAAGTCTCTGTGAGCATTTATATATGCATATTAGAGATGGGGAAAAGATTGTTTGCCCTATCAGCACTTGTCAGAAGCTCTTCAGTGTCAGATCTTCATTCACCTCACATTTAAGCAGGAAACATGCAACAGATTTGGTAGCATGTAGAGATGGAGGTGTGAACAATGATGATACAGCTGTGCATGATGATGCTGTTGATATGGGAAATTATGACATGAGTGAGACTGTAGAATTTCCTGAGGTTGGTAATTATTCAGAAGATGTTGAGAGAGACAGGAATGTTTTTCTTACCAATTTGGCCCTTTTTTACTTGAGAATGCAAGCAAAGATGCTTTTACCTGCTTCCACAATATCCACTCTGATAGAAGAGTTTCAAGAACTATGCACAAATGCAATGTCACAGATGTTTGTTCGACTTCGTGAAGAACTGTCAAACCTTGACATTCCTGATGAAAGGATTTGTAATATCATAGATGGACTGTCAAAAAATAACTTATTAAAGCTGTATAATGAGGGCATGTTCAGATCAGATACAACCCGAAAGACATATTTTAAGAACAATTTCTGTTATGTTGAGCCCATACAGGTTCATCTTGGTTTTGATGCTTCTGGTAAAAAGCAGTTTTGCCAGTATGTCCCAGTGAAAGAAACTCTAAAAGCCCTGTTGAACCTGCCATCAGTGAGAGAGCAATATAATGTATCAAAAATGCACTTGCCAGTAGATACAAATGTGCTTGAGGATGTGAGAGATGGAAAGACTTTCAAAGAAAATAGCCTTTTACAAGAGTTTCCTTCTTCAGTTTCTGTTATATTGTATCAAGATGCATTTGAAGTAGTGAATCCTCTTGGATCTGGCAAAAAGAAACACAAGCTATTAGCTGTGTATATGACATTGAGTGAGATATTGCCACATAACAGGTCAACCATTGACACAATGCAATTAGTCATGCTGTGCAGGGAGTCTGATTACCAGTTTTTTGGACAAGAGAAAGTTTTTTCCTCCCTTGTGAAAGACTTAAAAGACATTGAGCAATCTGGTATTACTTTGGAGACAGGACAGACTGTGAAGGGGGTAGTAATTGCAATTGCAGGTGACAACCTGGGGTCACATTCACTTGGAGGTTTCACTGAGAATTTCAGCAAGAATTTTGCTTAAATGTTGTACATGTCATGTCATGACTACTATGTTTGCTCGGAACTGCACCTAAGAATTTCACCTACTGTTGCACTTGTGCATATGGTAGAGTGACAATAAAGTGATTTGATTTGATTTGATTTGATTTAAGAGCAAAAACTTTTGTAGATACTGCATTATAGACAGAGACAGATTTGAAAATGAACCTACTAAGCTAGGCCCAGCAAGGACAGTAGAAAACTACAGGAGCAGTGTGGCGATGTTGTCTTTGGGATCTGAAAACTGTGTAGATGGAGTAAAAAAAAAAACTCGGTTTTCAATTCTTTACAGCATTTCCATGTATGCCAACCAGGACTTCCTCCATGTCTTGGTCATGATCTTTTCAAGGGGGTTGTATCTGTGGATCTTCAACTGTATCTTAAACACCTTGTGGCCATTGGGAAGCACTTGACATTTGTGCAGTTGAATAGGATGTTCTCTCAAATAAAGCTCAAAGGTAGTGATGCTAATAACCGACCTTGTGTGATTAGAGCTGATGGACAGAAATTGGGAGGAAGTGCAGCACAGAACTGGTGTTTGTTACGTCTTCTCCCTATCCTTGTTGGTAAACGTATCAAGAATCCACTTGAAGATCAAGTTTGGCAGTTGTGCCTCAAGTTGAGGGAGATAGTAGAACTTGTCTGTGCTCCCAAAATCCATACCAATCAGGTAGCCTATCTGAAGCTACTTGTTGAGGAATATTTGGAGTCTAGAGCAGCTATTTTTTCAGACCGACCATTAAAGCCAAAACATCACTTCCTCCTCCACTATCCAGACCTTATAAATAAATTTGGCCCTCTCATTCGCCTCTGGACTCTCCGCTTCGAAAGTAAGCACACGTATTTTAAGCAGTGTGCACAGAAGCTCCATAATTTTAAAAACCTATGTAGCACTTTGGCAGAAAGGCACCAATTACTGCAGGCTTATTTACACTCAGGGAGCTTTTTTCCAGGCATTCTTCAAGTAGGCCAAGCCAATGATTTTGATGATCAAATGTACAATGGTGCAATTCAAAAAGCTATTAGACTATGTGGTATTAAGAAACAAAACACAGTAGAAACATACAAGGGAACTACCTACAGGAAAGGAATGGCTGTACTTCTCAATGTTAATGACAGGGGTCATGTGATTGGTAGGATTGTTGTTCTTCTGGTCAGTGAGGAGAAGGTTTATTTTGTTTGTGAAAAGTCTCAATCAGTGCCAGCCTTGGAACTTGGTGTTCACATCTTGCAGCATGACACACAGACACATTATGTCTGTGTTAGTGTGGACACCCTTGCTGATTATTACCCACTTCCAGTGTACAACTTTGATGATCACCTTGATGTTTTTGCGCTTCATCAATCTGTATTTTCAGGTGAAGTATAATGGAAGCCAGCATTAAAAGTGTCCTCTCCTACCTGGAAAATGAGTCACTGGAAATGATTCTACAACATTTGTCAAGCATTGGGGTTAGGACAGCTGATGACATGGAATTCATAAAAGAAGATGATTTGAAACACCTCCTGACACCAGTGGACTGCAGACAACTACTGCATGCCTTTAAAAGAAGAGGTAAATTATGTGGTATTAAAATTATATTTCACCCAAAAATTAAAATTTTCATCAATTACTCACTCATGTTGTTCCAAGGTAGTTTGTTCATCTTTAGAACACAAATTAAGATTTTTTTTTCTTCTGTTCCTTCATTGAAAGTCTGCTTAAAAGCTTCATGCCTCAAAACTAAACTAAATAAATCCATATAATGGGGTCTTCCGAGAAGACACAATGGCATTATTTGATTAACAGATTTAATTTTTTAGACTTTTTTCACCTATAAACATAGAGCAATCAAAATGTGTAAACATAAGCTCAACTGTACTTGCTTGATGCATGAGAACAAACCTTGTTGGTTCTTTTGCATCAACAAGCATGCTTGAGCTTCTGTTTAGCAAATTTGAGTGCTCCATGTTTGGTGATCAATGTTTTTGTGTGAATAAAAGTATAAATTAAATATAATTAATTATAATTTGTTACATTTATATAGCGCTTTTCTAGGCACTCAAAGCGCTTTACATATAGAATCCACCACCAATGTGCAGCATCCACCTGGATGATGCGACGGCAGCCATATTGCGCCAGAACGCCCACCACACACCAGCTGATTGGTGGAGAGGAGACAGAGTGATGAAGCCAATCTGTATATATGGGGATGATTAGGAGGCCATGATGGAGAGGGCCAATGGGCAAATTTGGCCAGGATGCCGGGGTTACACCCCTACTCTTTATCGAAGGACATCCTGGGATTTTTAATGACCACAGAGAGTCAGGACCTCGGTTTAACGTCTCATCCGAAGGACGGTGCTTGTTACAGTATAGTGTCCCCATCACTATACTGGGGCGTTAGGACCCACACAGACCACAGGGTGAGCGCCCCCTGCTGGCCTCACTAACACCTCTACCAGCAGCTACCTGGTTTTCCCAGTTGGTCTCCCATCCAGGTACTAACCAGGCTCAGCCCTGCTTAGCTTCAGTGGGAAACCAGTCTTGGGCTGCAGGGTGATATGGCTGCTGGTTTAATATGTTGTACATATAAAGTGATTGTCTCTTCAGAAGACTTGGATTAAAGCACTAATTTATTTTATTATCTCTTTATAAAAAGTTTTGTGTAATCAGACTTTCATTGGAGGGACATATCTCACAGATTTCTTTAAAAAAAAAACATCTTCATTCATGTTTCAAAGATAAAAAAATAGTCATTAGGGGTTTGAAACAACCTGTGGGGGAGTCATTTATGACAAGAATGTTTCATTTTTGGGTGAACTAACACTTAAATAATTTCGGTTAAATAATGAAATCCATTTTAAAAAGTACAATCCAAATAGATTCCAAAACCAGCACTCATAAAATGCTGACTATACACATTTATTAGATACAGCTATGTAAAAAGTTTTTGACAATATGTATGTTTTCTTAAAAGCTTTGAACTATTGTGGTAGCTACTCAATGCTTTTCCTTTTTTAGATACACAGCACAACACTCAGCATCGTGACTGTACCATGGAAACTTCTGAACCTGGCATTGTTTTGACTCTTACACCTGTGCCTTATCCTGAAACCTCACCCAATTCAGAGCTTGCATTGGAACCTTCAAGCCATGTTCCTGTGCAGAATAGCACTTGGCTATCAACATTTTCTGTGCCGTGGGAGAAAACACATGAAAGTTTGAGAAGGTGACTTGCACAGAGAAAACTGCCAAAAGCTGCAGATAGACGGCATATGGTGAAAGTCATTGCAGAAGTAATAAGACAGGTTTGCTTGAACCCTCCATTCAGGCAGTGTGCTGAACTGACTAAGAGCATTGTTGATAAATATCCTGAGTCTTTTGAAGACCGAACAGAAGAGGGAGAACAGCAGGGCAATGGATATTACACTTTAAGCAAACAACTGAGGATAAGGATAGATTTTTTAAACAGAGACACTACACTAACACGACTTCGAAAACCAAAACAAATGGCCCCTGCTGTGGATGAAGACCTGCCTGGACCATCAAGAAAGTGTGCCAAAACTGATAGCTACGGCTGTGTCAAATGGCAACCATCACAAATGCCTGAAGGAGAAAATAGAGAGTCTCTCTATGAGAAGAAAATATAGCTGATGACTGTTTATTCCAAGGAGGGACAAAGAGGTGCAGACCAGAAGCGAGTCAAAGACCTCATGACATTACTGTATGAGCAACAGTGTCGTGACATTAATGCAACTCCTTCACCAACCTTTTCAGAGTTACAGAACGAGTGGCCATTCCTTTTCATGCAGAACTTTTTACTACAGCACTTCTGCACATTGACAGGGATTGAGCTAGAATCAAGACTGCGAGAAGTACTTGCTGTCAAGGGGAAAAGAGTTCTACAATATTTCAATTGTCAACTTTTGAAATGGAACAAGGAAGTGAAGGCAGTCCTTCATGGCATTGAGAGACAGATGGACTCTTAGTCATGATTGCTTACTTCAAAGAACAGGAAGAAGCTGTTTTCCTCTTGGCTGATGCAAGTAATTTTTGTACAGTATTGCCAAACACTTTCTCTTATGAATATTGTACTTGTGATTTCTAAAAGTGTTTTTTCTGTTTATTTTGTGTAACAGGAAACTTCCACCCAAGCAGACGCTGATGCCCAGATTTCCCTGCCAAACACTCCCAGACTCATCATGCTCGGTAAGATCCCAGCACTCGACATACACAATAGATGCCAATTTTTAGGGTTACTTCACGTATAAAGCATATTTGCATCGAGTTTTACGTCATCTTGCACTTACATTCCAAAAATCTCTAATTGTTACTGATCCAATAGAAAAAAAAAGAGGTAGTTATGTAGGGGCTAGTGTTTTCAATTAATTTTGCTCATGTAAAATAGTAAACCATATCAGATTGAATACTGTGCAATGTCAACTTTTATTTTTAGGAGAGTCCATTCTTGGGGCAAAAAAATGGATGGTTTCCATCGAGGGCAGAGTTGTCCAGCAATTGAGTGACCGTTGTGATTTCACTTCTGCTCTGGCTGTCCTTTTTGCGTCATACTATATATATAACATAAAATATCCTGAGGAGGCAGCCACTACATTGGAATTTATCCAGAGGTAAGCACTTATTTGTGTTTTATATATTTTGACTAGGGATGGGAACACATATTTGAGTACTTATTCTTTAACCAACATCCCTGAATAGTAAATTTCTTCTTAAAGTGTTGATTTTTATTTAAATGGACTGTTGTGCAATTGTTAAACATCAAACTTTTATTTTAACTGACCATGCAAAAGGTAAAAAAGCAAGCACAGCTAGTCTAAAGTCTAAATGTCATGCACATTACATTTTCTTTTCTTCACTTTAATACTAAAATACTGAGAGAAATGAACTACTCAAAATTCCTATAGAGTAGACTCTTCACACTTCCAATAATATGCTCACTGAAATTGTAGTACACTCCCATGCAGCAGGACATCCATGTATATGCGAGACACGGAGGTTGAGGCTTTAAAGTAATAGTTCACCTCAAAATGAAAATTGTGTCATAATTTACACAAATGAATTTCTTTCTTCTGCTGAACACAAAAGAGGATATTTTGAAGAATGTCGGTAACCAAACAGTTAACTGGAGCCATTGACTTCCATAGTAGGAAAAAAAAATACAATGGAAGTCAATGGCTCCAGTTAACTGTTTGGTTACCGACATTCTTCAAAATATCCTCTTTTGTGTTCAGCAGAAGAAAGAAATTCATACAGGTTCGAAACAACTTGAGGTTGAGTATATGATAATAGCATTTTCATTTTAAAGTGAGCTATCCCTTTAGGCCCGCCAAGCATCATTTTCAAATCATGTAGTTTTACTGTGTCAACACAAGGTGATTCAACAACACTGACATGAAAAACAGGAGGAACATTGTGTGACACCACCCATTTAGAATACTTTTCCATTCACAACTCACAAACATTTACCATAAATTTCACTGTTGTATCACTGACTGTAAACATGGTATTGTGGCAGAAATGTGGGATATTCATGTACAATTTTATAATATTATTCATGTAGACAGTTATTAAATATTAAAGTAATGGCAAAAGACAGAAACCAATACTGTCTAATAAGAGTCGAGTTGCAACTCCATAAGAATATTTACATTTTATCTTTTAAAAATAGGTTGTTATTTTTACAGATGTTACAGTTAGTGTTAACGAAAATAAATTTACATTTTACATCTTTATTCAAGCTATAAAAAAAATCAGCCCCGGGATGCTACTCCACAAACCACCAACAAAGCATATAAAAAATACTAATATTTATTTAAAAATTTGTGAAGTTACTAAACGTAATTTCGTGAGGAAGTACGCCCATCTAATCTTCCAATTAATTCCAAGGTATAAAACCAGCAGCTTACCTCTTCCCATTGTTAGTTCTTGCAGCATTTGGCCCGTCCTAATCTGCATGACTGACTTCGCTGCTCATTTTCACCTGTTGATCACCCAGAACGCCGGTCTCTCCGCTCCACCACAGCCCAGCGCAAAACACCTCTCTCCTCCTCAATCTAACGTAGATCATCACAGGGCCCGGTCGATCCTTGTAGTGATGCATCGAGGTCATCATCAATATCATTGTAAATCCTCTTCAGCAGCAAGCCCTTCCGTACCTCCTGTCGAGAAATGGTCCGTCAATCGCGCTCAGGCACGCGTTATCCATCATGGGTGTCCATATCTCCCAGAGGAATTCAAAAACGCAACTTCTCGATCTGCTCGTGCGCTCTCAACAAAACTCGCGCCGCATTCAGCGTCCTCCCAGCACCATGCAAACATCAACGCAAGTAACTGCACGATCCATACGGTCCGCCTCAGTTTCAGCCGGCAGCAGCCGCCGCCGTAGCTTTCCTCGTCCGCCGCTCATTCCGGCCGGCAGTCTATCGCGGCCGCAGACGTTAGTTCCGCGGCTGCTCGCAATAGTTCCACAGCTCTCCGACAGTGACTGTTAGCTTTCCTCCTCCCACAGGTGAGTATAGCTTCTTCTGTCCACATTAACAATATTTCTGTTCCTTCTCAGTTAAATCCATCTAGCAATGGAATCCCAGATAGCACACATACATCTCGTCTATTTGAGTCTATTTGATATGCGTGTTTACATCTGGAAGACGTATTTATTTATTTTAATTTATTTATTTATTTATTTTTAGAGTGTTTGCTCATCTGCAATACGTCTATTGGACGTTTCCTGTCAGATGTCAAATAGACGTTTAAACAATGTCTTTAAGATGTTTATGATTTAGAATGTATGAAAAACTGACATCTTAAAGACGTCTATCAGATGTTTGTAAACAGCAGATGCTTTCCAGATTGAGTGATCATTAACAGACGTCTTGCAGACGTACGTGTGCTATATGGGATAAGTACAAATTTGAGGCTACCTGTGCAAATGCCACTACTCCCATTCCCCCCCACCCCCCTCCCCCTTCCATTCCTCTCTCCTCCGCTATCAGAGCAGACCCAAGCGTGAGGCTGCCTCCGCAAACGGTCATGCCTCCCTTTCCCCCTCTCATTAATTTCTCCTCTGCTATCGGCACAGACCCAAGCGTGAGGCTGCCTCCGCAAACGGTCATGTCCCCCTTTCCCTTCCCCCCTCTCATTAATTTCTCCTCTGCTATCGGCACAGACCCAAGCGTGAGGCTGCCTCCGCAAACGGTCATGCCTCCCTTTCCCCCTCTCATTAATTTCTCCTCTGCTATCGGCACAGACCCAAGCGTGAGGCTGCCTCCGCAAACGGTCATGTCCCCCTTTCCCTTCCCCCCTCTCATTAATTCCTCCTCTGCTATCGGCACAGACCCAAGCGTGAGGCTGCCTCCGCAAACGGTCATGCCCCCCTTTCCCTTCCCCCCTCTCATTAATTTCTCCTCTGCTATCGGCACAGACCCAAGCGTGAGGCTGCCTCCGCAAACGGTCATGTCTCCCTTTCCCTTCCCCCCTCTCATTAATTTCTCCTCTGCTATCGGCACAGACCTAAGCGTGAGGCTGCCTCCGCAAACGGTCCTGCCACCCCCTCTCTTTCCTTTTTCTGCCGCCGTTGGAGCTGATCCAAGCGTGGGGTTGCCAGAGCATTAGCCCTGGAGGCGGACCCAGTTCCTCCCTATTCAGAATTGTTATTCCAGTAACTGTAACACCTCATGTCTGGATTCAATATTTTAAGCCAGAACACTGCAATCCTACTGGACAGCTTGGAGAGTTTGAAACAATTCCATTCCTCCTACAACCAGTTTTTTCCAACTTTTTTCCTCCTTTCAATTCTTCATTCATCTCATATCGAACCAGATTAAGTCCGTCCAACCTAGTACCATCAAAGTCTATCTCAGCGGCATTCAATTTTTCTAATCTACGGCCATCCATCCAACCATCTCCGATCTCCAAGTTTTAAACGAGGACACCATCCGTTTCCTCATCAATGCAGCAAAACTGATCATTTTAAAAACGGCCATTTCATCCATATCTTCAATCTCCTGACACCCATTCAGCCATATCAATATCTTTCTTTCTCCCTTGCACACAGGGAAGTTCAGATCTCTTCTCAGCTCGACCCGCTGTTCATTGATGAGAACAACCTTCCTGTCATCAGGCATTGGTTTCATAAAAAGCTTAAGCACATCCTCACCCACTCTGGTATCCAAGCTCACTTGTATTCATCTCACTCCTTCCACATAGGAGCAGCCACCATCGCAGCCAAAAGGACTGCCAGACCATCAAATTAAACTTCTGGGTTGGTGGTCCTCAGATGCCTTTCAAACTTACATTCGTTTCGACCTCAGCCCCATCAAACAAGCCACCTAACTCTCTACTCTTAAGACGGTTTCCCCACAAAACTCAATCCAACCGATGTCTGCAAACCTCGCTGGATTCGATGCTGCCGACGCAGTGCTGCTGCAGGGTTTGGCTTTATTTTGATACTGCCGCTGCAGGGCTCCACCATTTGATACTGCTGCCGCAGTGCCTCACAAATTTGATACTGCCGCTGCAGTGCTCCACCAATTTGATACTGCTGCCGCAGTGCCTCACAAATTTGATATTGCCGCTGCAGTGCTCCACCATTTGATACTGCTGCTGCAGTGCCTCGCAAATTTGATATTGCCGCTGCAGTGCTCCACCATTTGATACTGCCGCTGCAGTGCTCCACCTTTTGATGCTGCTGCAGTGCTCCACCAATTTGATACTGCCGTTGCAGTGCTCCACCAATTTGATACTGCTGCCGCAGTGCCTCACAAATTTGATATTGCCGCTGCAGTGCTCCACCATTTGATATTGCTGCTGCAGTGCCTCGCAAATTTGATATTGCCGCTGCAGTGCTCCACCATTTGATACTGCCGCTGCAGTGCTCCACCAATTTGATACTGCTGCTGTAGTGTTTGGCTTTACTTGATACTGCCGCTGCAGTGCTACACCAATTTGATACCGCTGCTGCAGTGTTGTGCTCCGCTTGAGGCTGCAGTGCTCCGCTTGAGGCTGCAGTGCTCCGCTTGGTGCTGCAGTGCTCCACCTTTTGATACTGCTGCCGCAGTGCTCCACCAATTTGATACTGCCGCCGCAGTGCTCCACCATTTGATACTGCTGCCGCAGTGCTCCACCATTTGATACTGCTGCCACAGTGCTCCACCAATTTGATACTGCCGCTGCAGTGCTCCACCATTTGATACTGCTGCCGCAGTGCTCCACCATTTGATACTGCTGCCGCAGTGCTCCACCATTTGATACTGCTGCCGCAGTGCTCCACCAATTTGATACTGCCGCTGCAGTGCTCCACCATTTGATACTGCTGCCGCAGTGCTCCACCAATTTGATACTGCCGCTGCAGTGCTCCACCATTTGATACTGCTGCCGCGGTGCTCCACCAATTTGATACTGCTGCTGCAGTACTCAACCAATTTGATACCGCTGCTGCAGTGTTGTGCTTTGCTTGAGGCTGCAGTGCTCCGCTTGGTGCTGCAGTGCTCCGCCAATTTGATACTGCCGCTGCAGTACTCCACCAATTGATACCGCTGCTGCAGTGCTCCGCTAATTTGATGCTGCAGGGTTTTGCTTTACTTGATACCGCTGCTGCAGGGTTTTCGCTTGATGCTGCAGTGCTCTGCTTGATGCTGCCACTGCAGTGGTTTACTTGATGCTGACGCTGCAGTATTTTGCTTGAGGCTGCCGTACTCCGCTTGATGCTACCCTGCTCCGCTTGCATGTGCTGCAGTGCCCGCCAATTTGAGACTGCCGCTGCAGGGTTTTGCTTTACTTGATACCGCTGCTGCAGTGCTCCGCTTGAGGCTGCCGTGCTCCGCTTGATGCTGCCCTGCTCCGCTTGATGCTGCCGCTGCAGTGCTCCGCCAATTTGATACTGATGCTGCAATGCTTTGCTTGATTCTGCCGCTGCAGTGCCCGCCAATTTGAGACTGCCGCTGCAGTGTTTGGGCTTTACTTGATACCGCTGCTGCAGGGTTTTCACTCGATGCTGCAGTGTTTCGCTTGATGCTGCAGTGCTCCACCAATTTGACACTGCCGCTGCAATGCTTTGCTTGATACTGACAATGCAGTGCCCGCCAATTTGAGACTGCCGCTGCAGTGTTTGGCTTTACTTGATACTGCTGCTGCAATGCCTGCCAATTTGAGACTGCCGCTGCAGTGTTTGGCTTTACTTGATACTGCTGCTGCAGTGCCCGCCAATTCGAGACTGCCGCTGCAGTGTTTGGCTTTACTTGATACTGCTGCTGCAGTGCCCGCCAATTTGATACTGCCGCTGCAGTGTTTGGCTTTACTTGATACTGCTGCTGCAGTGCCCGCCAATTTGAGACTGCCGCTGCAGTGTTTGGCTTTACTTGATGCTGCTGCTGCAGTGCCTGCCAATTTGAGACTGCCGCTGCAGTGTTTGGCTTTACTTGATACTGCTGCTGCTGCAGTGCCCGCCAATTTGAGACTGCCGCTGCAGTGTTTGGCTTTACTTGATACTGCTGCTGCTGCAGTGCCCGCCAATTTGAGACTGCCGCTGCAGTGTTTGGCTTTACTTGATGCTGCTGCTGCAGTGCCCGCCAATTTGAGACTGCCGCTGCAGTGTTTGGCTTCACTTGATACTGCCGCTGCAGTGCCCCACCAATTTGAGACTGCCGCTGCAGTGCCCCGCCAAATTTGAGACTGCTGCTGCAGTGCTTCGCTTGAGACTGCCGCTGCAGTGCCGGCCAATTTGAGACTCAGCCAATTTGATACTGCCGCTGCAGTGCTATGCCAGTTTGATGCTGCTGCCGCACTGCTACGTCTGATTCTGCTGCTGCCATGCCCCGCCAATTTGATACTACTACTACTACTACTACTACTGCAGTGCTCCGCCTGGTATTGCACTGCAGTTCTCCACCAATTTGATACTGATACTGCAGTGCCCCACTCAATCCATGCTGCCACCGCAGTACCTCACCTGTTTTAAAACCGCCACAGCAGTGACCTGCCTACTTAAATCCTGCTGCTGCCGTGCAGTCTCCCATTCCTTCTGTTCCCCAATTTTGGGGGGGTCTTATAGACTATTTAAATATTTATGCAGATTCCTTAAGTAATCATGAGCTGTTCCAATTCCCATCATTCTTGCTTGCTGTCTATTTATGCATTTATGTTTTTGGGGGGCAATCGGAGCTCGGGTAGAATATCCTCTCCGAGCCCCTCTATAGCAGACAGCACGCCAAATCCGTTTACCACTTTTACCAAGATTATATGGGCACACAAACTCATGAAGTGAAGTTACTAAACGTAATTTCGTGAGGAAGTACGCCCATCTAATCTTCCAATTAATTCCAAGGTATAAAACCAGCAGCTTACCTCTTCCCATTGTTAGTTCTTGCAGCATCCCTCCTCCTCCCCGGCTCCTCCCTTTTGAACAATTTTCCTGTTATAGGGGGGCAATCGGAGCTCGGGTAGAATATCCTCTCCGAGCCCCTCTATAGCAGACAGCACGCCAAATCCGTTTACCACTTTTACCAAGATTATATGGGCACACAAACTCATGAATATGTATATGTCATCAACCCATCTGTCTTGCTTTTAAACTTTTACATGAATAATTAATTTCTTCCTCTACAGGGTAGAAGACTCCAGCCCAGGAAGTCCAGGTCAAGTTTTAAAAGAATAATAGAAAAAAAAAAAACTTCTTGGAGAAAAACAATATTCAGGTTTGAAATCCTGCTGTTTTTAAAGGAATAGTTCACCCAAAAATGAAAATTGTGTCAAAGAAAGATATTTTGAAGAATGTCGGTAACCAGACAGTTGATGAGCCCCATTGACTTCCATAGTATTTTTTTTTTCCTACTATGGAAGTCAACTGTCTGGTTACCGACATTCTTCAAAATATCTTTCTTTGTGTTCAGCAGAAGAAAGAAATTCATACAGGTTTGAAACACCTTGAGGGTGAGTAAATTATGACACAATTAAAATTTTTGGGTGAACTATCCCTTTAAATCATTTAATTTTTATAGATTTGTAATTTTACCCAAACATTTGAATAAATGTTGATTGTTTTGTTTGCTCAGAAAAGTGTTGAAATGAAATGTTCACAGAGAAATGTTAACTTATTGAAAAAAAATTATATGTTCAGAAAATATATAGGTTTGAAATCCTGCTGTTTTTAAATCATTAAATTTTTTATACATTTGTAATTTTATCCAAACATTTTAATAAATATTGATTGTATTGTTTGTTCAGAAAAGTGTTTTTTTTATGTTCAGAAAAGTGTTGAAATTAAATGTTCACAGAAAAATTGTAAAATTGAAAAAAACGATGCTATACTATTTTTATTTTATGAATTTTAGAAATTAGAAGTAAATATATAGGTTCGCTTGCCCTGAGCCGGAGCCTGCTGCCGTCCGCCATGATGGGGAGGAGCAGGGAGCGCGGGACTGGGACTCGCTTCCGGCTGCCCTCAGTAGGAGGAGCCACCGCCGGCCGCCAGGGGGCGGAGGAAGATCGAGCCGTCCACCGAGCGTCCAGTACCACCGCATGGCATCGCGAGGAAGAGCCTCTCGGCTGGCTGCGGACCGAACGGCAGTGTGTCTGGGAACCGACCAGAATTTTTTTTTTTCTTTCTTTTTCTTTTCTCCTCTCTCCACTCTCTCGTCTCTGTCGCTCCTCATGCTCCCCGCTCCGTTCTCTCACCTCGCTGTTCTTACCCCCAGGTGCCGGAGTTGAGCGCAGTCTCGGGAGTGCCCCCCAGCCTGCGAAGGGCGATGGGGGTATGTGGCGAGCAGCGAGGCCGAGGGACCGTGAGAGCGGGACGAGGCAGCGCTCATCAGTGGGGATGGGCGCCAGCTGCGCGCTGCAGCCGTCTCGTGTCTCACGGAGGAGTGAGGGAGTATAAAGGAGGAGCGACGACAGTGAAGGACGAGAGAGGACCAGGCCTGGATTTTGTGTTGTATTTTATTTACGTTTTGTTTTTGTTTGTAGGCGGCAGTCGGCCGTAAGGGGCTGCCGCCGCCATTTTATTTTTGATTAAATGTGTTGAACGTTCGCCGGTTCCCGCCTCCTTCTTCCCATACGAACTAACATTACTACAGTGCCCACATGACATTCCGATGAGACCATGGTCAAAAGTGGGAACAGATTTGTTTTCTTTCAACAGCAGAGCATATCTCATCACAGTTGACTATTTTTCCAACTTTTGGGAAGTAGACTGTCTAACAGACACCAGGTCAAGCACAGTGATACACAAATTAAAGGCCCATTTTGCAAGACATGGGATCCCAGACACAGTGATCTCGGATAATGGACCACAGTACAGCTCACAGGAATTCAAACAGTTCAGCACAGCTTGGGAATTCAGGCATATAGCATCATCTCCTGCATATCCCCAAAGCAACGGCAAAGCTGAGTCTGCGGTAACGGCCAAACAGCTGATGGAAAAGGCAGAGCAGAGACTGATCCATATCTAGCCATTCTAGAACACAGGAACACACAATCTCAGGGATTCAAAGCCAGTCCAGCACAAAGACTCATGAGCAGAAGAACTAAAACATTACTGCCGACAGCCTTCTGCAGCCAGGTGCTGTGAACAGAACATGCAATAAAAAACAACCAACGCAAACAGACTTACAACTACAACAGAGCAAAAGACCTTCGACTTCTTCAGGATGGAGAACAAGTAAGAATTCAGTTGGACACGAAAAACAGATCCGACTGGACACCAGCAAAATTGATAAGAATGGCCAATTATTTCCACTATGTGTGAGTGTGTTATCACTTTCACTATCAATATCAGAAAAAACCTGCTTATAAATCATAGTAAATCATGCATACTACAATTTCTAAATAAAAATGTGATGTTTAGGGCATAGAAAATACAGTTTGATATCATTATGGTTATCAAGATCATTATAAAAATATTATACGTTATTAATAATGTAGTGTTAGTTTGTATTTTTGTACCATCTAAAACATTGCCCCTTATCTCAAGAATCAGTGACGCACAAGAACCAGCCATTAAAGCTATCAAAATGAACTTAAACACACAGTCGAGCAGCTCCTCTCACAGAAGCACAACAATGTTCACATGACAGTTAGGCGTAGTATCTGTTTGACAAAAGCGCCATTAAAAGCAAACTCAGCTTCTGTGTGTTTGCTCGCGCGTTTCCGCTGTCTCGCATTCGCACACAGATTCAGAATGGAACGAAACGTGTGTCGTGTCTATTAATGCGTGTTATTCTTTAAAGCTTGAAGTAGAAATGTTACCTTCCCAGCGCGGAATCCTCTGGAATAAAAACAACCTTGCAGTTTTCACATTTTGCCATAAACGCATCCTTTATTCATGGCCCTTTCGGGTGGCCGTTTCTCCATAGCGGTTTAGTGTAGCTAATCCAGCATTTTTACGATCTGACTATTATTGCAATCCTGGTAGCCTATAGCTATTATTCCCACTGCTCTGACCGCAGCATAAACTGCTGTGTGCATCCAATGAGCAGTAAATCTGATGGTGATGATGGGCAGAAATACAGGGCGCTTCCTATAGGAGGCTCTCGAATTCAAAATGCGCATCCCGATTTACAAACTACGCAGTGGGCACTGCCCCCTATTCACTGTGCACTGGATAGTAATCGACCTAAGCTGTTAGAATTGGTTACTAATGTGAAGCTGATGTGCTATAAAGCGCTTTAGCAATAAAGTTGACTTGCTGACTTGGCTTGTATGCGTAATCAGTGTGTATTTACACTACAAACAGAAATTCAAGGGGGTAAAGTATATTTCTTTGTCAAAACATTTTTTGGATTTCTAAGGGAACAATTAATGTTTCCACACGTGATCATCAGTAACTGAGTGTAGCATTTAAATGGCAGTGTTTTCTAAATGTAACACAAGAGCTGTTCGTTTTGAATCCTGTAGAGATCTGTTTTTAGCATTTTACAAAAGCAAACTGAGTGTGAATCAGATAATGAATCAAAAAATGAAAACATTTTTAAAGTCAAGTCACCTTTATTTCTGTAGCACTTAGACAGATTCACAATCATTCACAATAGTAACAATATCAAATAAAAAAATTGATTTAAATTGGTTTTTACAGCTTTTAAGACAACATTAATTAATTATAACAGTTTTTTACAATCGCTATGATAATTTTTTCAATACTTTTAACCAATTTCCTAAACTCTTAACACACCAACACACCTACATCACACAATTGGCAACACGGTTAATTTCATGCTCAAAATCACACATTGTAAATTAAACTCCAAAACTAATTTTCAAAATACAATAATACACTTATGTCTACCAAAACCCTAACACATGTTCTCTTCCAACAGGAGTATTTAGTCAATCATAGCACAATGTTATAAAAACACTAACACTAGATGGAATTACAGAAACTGCAATATTTTATGTGTCAGGTCTGCCCTTATACAATAGACTGTATATTTAATTGATCATAGATTGTGTGTCTTTTGAAGACTCTCCACATTTGTGTTTTGTTGGGTTTAGTAAATGCATGCATTTTGGCTTTGGCTGCAGAAATGCAATGCAAAAAATGAATGAGCCATCTCAGAGTATAGCTTTATAGAATGCCCTTCAGTTTCATTTCATTATCAGCAATCACCATGTTGACAGTAGCAAGTTTCTGTTCTTCATTTAGGAGCTTCATCTGCCCATGAGGGAGGTAGACATTGAATCCTTAGAGGGAAAAAATACAGTTACATATTAGAGACCAGAGGCATACAGTCACTGTAATACATGGTAAAAGTATTTACACTTTGCAGTAGGAGAAGCCCTTATACAATATCCTACCTATTGGTTCTTGAAAAAAAAAAAAATCTGGATAATGGATGCCACTGTGTCCCGGCTGAGATTTGGCTGTACTTGTTCACCAGCCCCTCTGTATGATAGCCTGTGGTTTATGCCATGGTCTATGATAGTAGCTCCTGTTTCATCAGTTACCCTAATTCTGGCCCTTCTTTGAACGCCACCATGCATTCTAACTCCTCAATCTCTACCTTGCCCTTGTCCAGGCATTCCTCTCCCTTGCCCTTGTCCCACTCCTCTCCCTTGTCCTGGTACTCATCTTTCTCTCCCTCATGGAGGCCTTTTTCTGACTTTCTTTATGTTGCTCTATATGGTTCCTTTTTCACACAAGAGCAGCCCAAATAGGCCCTCTTTTACTGTATACCATATGATCATGTGATTGAAAGAACATCGACACCTGAACAATTCCTAGATGGGAATCAGCTGTGATTTATACACTCACCTAAAGGATTATTAGGAACACCTGTTCAATTTCTCATTAATGCAATTATCTAATCAACCAATCACATGGCAGTTGCTTCAATGCATTTAGGGGTGTGGTCCTGGTCAAGACAATCTCCTGAACTCCAAACTGAATGTCAGAATGGGAAAGAAAGGCGATTTAAGCAATTTTGAGCGTGGCATGGATCAGCACGTTCAAATCAAATGTGTGCATCTGTTACACACGACATCAGTTCTGACTGGATCTCTTCCCTAATCGTCCCTCCCTAACATTTTCGTCTCGTTTTTATTTGTTGATGAAAATGACAGTTGATTTTCGTTATAGTTTTTGTCATCCATCACTAGTTTTTAATTAGTTCTCGTCTCGTTTTCATCAGTGAAAAAAGGTTGTTGACGAAAATAATTTGTCAACGAAATGAACACTAGAAGACATAAGATGTGATGTGGATGAGAACCTGTGGCCAAATGGAGAAGGCAGAGTAGATTAGCATTACTATTGTATCTGTGTCAGTGGATGGTGTGAATACAAATTCTTGTATTTTGGAATTACTCTGATTCATTCCAGTAACATATATTGCAGTGAATTATAAACAGAGATGTGTCCTTGTTTTACACAAGAAAACGTATAATGCTACATGTTGTTAGTCTTTTTTAGGTCATTGTTTTGTGGGTGACAAAGTGTGTTTGTCGGCTGTCAACCTTTGCTAGTGTTCTGGAAGAATGAGTTGATTTGAGACCTGAATATGGTGGTTTGGTAGTTGTAGTGCATTTTGAATGTGAAATGAACTGCTTTGCCAGCTGAAAGATGGTTAGGAGAACTGTGTGAAGAGTTTTGCAAAAGTGACCCAAGTATTGAGAAATGTGTCCTAGCGTCTGTTAAAAATACCCAATTTTCCATAAGGAGTTTTGTTTTTAACTGTAAAAAATATTTATATACATTATATAATGGTTTACAGTTATATTTCTTACTTCATTTTGCAACCGCAGTGGGAACTGATACTTTTAAATGTAAATTTGCTGGTTGCACCACCTGGCATTTCAAACTCAATTCAAATCTAACAGGCATTAACTTGAACACCACAAATGTTTGACCATATGCTCAAGGTTATACATACATTTTTAAAATCAAATACACATTTTTATAATAACACATTTTCAAAGTTTTCCAGGGGTCATACCACCTGACATGATAAGTTTAATCAACCTCATCATTAGGCTACTCAAAAATGTCTAATTATCTCATATTTATGGGAGGGTGACTAACATTGACAACCTCTGGGGTCTTCTGTGTGATGTCATATGCCGCCACATGGTTTTCTTAAAGTAACATTGCATAAAATGGCATTTTTATGTCGGTCGCCATCCCTGACATTGGAGAAGTACATTTTTCAGACAAATGTATTTTAATTATTAAAAGGCCCAGCAGAGACTGTACTTCCTTCGTCACCACAGGAGCTGCTGATTCAGTTCTACTCGGCTGTCACTGAGTCTGTCTTATGCACTTCCATCACTGTCTGGTTTGGTTCAGCTACCAAATCTGACATCAAGAGACTACAATGTACAATTCGGACTGCGGAGATGATTATTGGTGCTCCCCTGCCAACCCTCCAGGAGTGAGGAAGAGAGCAGGGAAAATCATTACAGACTCCACTCACCCTGGACACCACCTGTTTGAACTGTTACCATCAGGACGGCGACTCCGATCACTGGCCACTAGAACATCTAGGCGCAGGAACCGTTTCTTCGCACAGGCCATTTCCCTCTTGAACAGTTCAAATACACCCTCCAAAGTGCAATACTCTGACTGTTTAGTGCAACCTTTTAAACTCAGGAGATTATTTATGTTTATATATTCATACTACTCAAATACTGTAAATATGTTCATAATCTGTAAATGTTTATTCTGACTAAACGTAACTGTGACCTTATATTTTTTATACTATCTTTCATATTTTTATTCTTAGCATTTGTATTACTATGTTCTTGTTGTGTTTGTATTGTATACGTGCACTGGAAGCTTCAGCACCAAGAAAAATTACTTGTGTGTGCAAGCACACTTGGCAATAAAGCTCTTTCTGATTCTGAAGTAATCAGAGTTTTGAAATAGGACTGATACACTATTTCCCCTCATTTCAAAGGAATTTTAACTATTTGATTAAGAATTTTACTGAGAAAATGAACCTTTTTATTGCAGTTTTGTTTTCTGCTTGAACGTTCGGACGGTCGCACCACCTGACATTTTTGGTCTTTCAAACACCACAACTCAAAAAGTCAATTGAATCTCAAAAATTTTTTAATATTTTCTTATAAAGATTTGATATATGACATGTAAAATTATTTTAAAATAATGGATTCGGACACAAAAAATACATGTCATGTCATTGACCCATATACAGTGTATTAGTGCACATACATGAACGTTTGACAAACTCCTGTACACTGAACAAGCAAAGACACGAGAGTTTTACATCGGTCACATATGTGTGTAGTTTGGTGTGTATGTGGCTAATCGTTTAATGTTTGTGTGTAGAGTTACTACGTAAAAACATTTTTTAGAAATTGTTATAAGCAATTTAAAAATAAAAAAAACTAAAGCTGGACAGAAATGTCATTTGATGACACTTAATGACACTTTAAGACCACAAGATGTCGCCCTTGGGTCAGCAACGCCTTGAATGCCAATACAAAGACAAGCCGCACAATCTTGAATTTCAGGTCATAGCAAAATGCTTGTGCAATTCTCGGAAGACAATCGTGCAACACATGGGTGTAAGGATGTATGAAATAAAAGGAGACACCTCAAAAGATATTCGGAGTGAATTTGAAGATTTGTTTACAGGACTGGTTATGTTCCTGAGAGCTATTCTTGAGAGGCCGGAGCCACGGACTAGCCAGCCCTACAGAGGAACCTAGACATGTTCATCCCAAATCTTTCAGAAGTGACTGCACCTCTCAGGAAGCTGCTGGAAGGATCTAAATTGAGAATGAATCATTCCAATCATCGCTTTATTTGCGAACTGCCGTTCGCAGAAGGCTTTAGACCCAGCAGAATCCTATGCCGGTGACGACTGGTTGCTTGCTCCCACTTCACAGCGAGTGGCTCGCGCTAACGACAAATCCCTTTCACCGTTAGCATTTTGATTTTGTCAAATCAGTTCGGGCGGATGCAAATGAGTCCAACAATCAGCCATGCAAGAAAACATGCACTCTCCCTGAGGGAAGACGTGATCCAAAAAGGAAGTCGTCTTTCACTATTAAGTTAATGTTGTTAAATAGAGTTATACTACGGGGCCGTTGAATGCTTGAATCTGATTGGCTGATGAACGTTCTGAGGTGTGCAATTATTTTCTGGGAAACGCACAGCGAACGTAGTTCCAGGCAGCTCTTGACCGCATTACAGTTCCATATCACTTTGCATAGTTAACTGTAATAACGGAAATTACAGGACTAAAAAACAACAATATGACAGACGATTTTCCTAAAGTAAATCTTAATATTTACGGTGAATATAAAACGTTCAACAACTGGGCGGCAGCAGTATTAGACAGTCCAGATGAAAACCAACAAACGGAAGCGGACATCAAAGGCAAGCTTTTCTGTCTCATTACTGAAATCACACATGCTCGCACACGCACTACAGTTTGCACAAAAAGGTGTCAGCGCTGCCCTGACCATTTGATCAGTTAGCCTATATAGTGGAGCAACTTAAAGGCTACACGTGACATTTTTTCACTAGCGAGGTAATAACAGCGCTGTTTAGAGACGCACAGAGGTAGCCTAATTCACACAAGCACTCTCTCTCTAATAACTTTATTAATAACTGCAGTAGAATGCTATCAGCGGCTCAAGCCTTCGTTAACAGCTTTAAAATGATTTCGGAACTAGCAAAAGAGCCGTTGGATGAGACGCGGAAGAAATAGTCCTACTCACAATAGTGATTTAAGTACAAAAACCGGACGAATCCCTTTAAATATATCTTCGGATCGATGTCTTGAGGTGTGGTAACCGTAGTATAAGCAGAATAATTGACTCCGGGGCGTTCAATTATTAGAATAATAATGCACACCCGAGGTGTAACGGCCACTCCGCTTCGCGACCGCATCACCACCTCGGGTGTGCATTATTATTCTAATAATTGAACGGCCCGTCGTCAATTATTCCTTACTTAAAGTGTAGCGTATTCTTAACCTAATTATTGAAACACAAAATAACAAAGTCTAATGCACCAAAAGCAATCCTCTAAGTTCTCTTTAATTGAAAAAAAAAAAAAAAATTTTTTTTAATTTATTCATACATGGTTGCAACAACATTTAGTTAACATTTTTACCATTGTTGAAAATGTTTTATTGGCATTTCCAAGACGTTCAGTTATTAGGCTCTGCTTTCAAATTTCATGCCATCTATGTATATCTTCCTGACAAACCTTTTAAGTTTATAATTTTGAATAGAGGTTGATGATATTTAATATCCTTTGGTGTAGAAAATAAATATTAATATATTTGAGCAAGGAGCCACATTATATCTATGCGACTGAAACATATAGGGCCTTTAAAATTAAGGTTACAAAATAAAGGTTTATTAAGAATGAGAATATAGAAGGATAATGAGATATATTTAATATTTTTAGAGTTACAGGCCCAAATAAGGGAAAAATAGTATTGATGCCACTCCGACAGGAATGTTCAGTTGTGTTGATAGAAAAAAAACCCCAGATACATTTCAAGTTTCAACATTATTTGTTGTTCAGAAAATGTGTGACAATTGAAAATGTATACCAATTTACTCATGGAGCCACAATGAGATCCCTATATCTCTGTAAATTATTGGGCCATAGGAAATTGAGAAACCAAAAGTAAAAAGCATTTTAAGAATTAGAATCTAAAAGGATATTAAGGTATCTTCAAAATGAGTGCACACTTTGATCAAAAAACACAAGAAGTGCTTTTTGCTATGTTTGAACGGTTGCCGTTGGCATATAATGCAACCAAGATTGCTAAAGTCAACAGATTAGACCTGCCAATCTCTGTGTAAAAGTAAAATAATGATGCTGCCATCTTTCTAAAGCCATTTTTACACCCCTGTGAAAATTGTCATTCTGACCCCCACTACAAAATTTTGCATTACTCAGTAACTATACATACATTACATTCAATATTCTGTCTTTTTTCTTATGTTCGTCTTTCCTCAGAAACAAAATTAACAAAATCAAAAATTTGAGCCAGGAAAGTTTCTGAAATTTGGTTGATTTTTACACGGAATAATCCAAATGTGTGTGTCTGAGAGCCTTTTATACACACACTTAACTGCAGATACTGAAATGACATACACTGTGTGGTACAGTACAAATATTTTGAGTGTCCAATATTCTGTCCCTTATTTTCCTATAAAGAACCACGCTTGTCCCTTATTTTATGATTTGCCTAATATATCCCACCCACTAACAGGTGCCGTGATGAAGAGATAATCAGTGTTATACACTTCACCTATCATAATGTTATATATATATATATATATATATATATATATATATATATATATATATATATATATATATATATATATATATATATATATATATATATATATATATATATATATATATATATATATATATATATATATATATACAGTGAGGAAAATAAGAAAATAATATTTGAACACCCTGCTATTTTGCAAGTTCTCCCACTTGGAAATCATGGAGGGGTCTGAAATTGTCATCGTAGGTGCATGTCCACTGTGAGAGACATAATCTAAAAAAAAAATCCAGAAATCACAATATATGATTTTTTAACTATTTATTTGTATGATACAGCTGCAAATAAGTATTTGAACACCTGTCTATCAGCTAGAATTCTGACCCTCAAAGACCTGTTAGTCTGCCTTTAAAATGTCCACCTCCACTCCATTTATTATCCTAAATTAGATGCACCTGTTTGAGGTCATCGTTAGCTGCATAAAGACACCTGTCCACCCCATACAATCAGTAAGAATCCAACTACTAACATGGCCAAGACCAAAGAACTGTCCAAAGACACTAGAGACAAAATTGTACACCTCCACAAGGCTGGAAAGGGCTACGGGGAAATTGCCAAGCAGCTTGGTGAAAAAAGGTCCACTGTTGGAGCAATCATTAGAAAATGGAGGAAGCTAAACATGACTGTCAATCTCCCTCGGACTGGGGCTCCATGCAAGATCTCACCTCGTGGGGTCTCAATGATCCTAAGAAAGGTAAGAAATCAGCCCAGAACTACACGGGAGAAGCTGGTCAATGACCTGAAAAGAGCTGGGACCACCGTTTCCAAGGTTACTGTTGGTAATACACTAAGTCGTCATGGTTTGAAATCATGCATTGCACGGAAGGTTCCCCTGCTTAAACCAGCACATGTCAAGGCCCGTCTTAAGTTTGCCAATTACCATTTGGATGATCCAGAGGAGTCATGGGAGAAAGTCATGTGGTCAGATGAGACCAAAATAGAACTTTTTGGTCATAATTCCACTAAACGTGTTTGGAGGAAGAAGAATGATGAGTACCATCCCAAGAACACCATCCCTACTGTGAAGCATGGGGGTGGTAGCATCATGCTTTGGGGGTGTTTTTCTGCACATAGGACAGGGCGACTGCACTGTATTAAGGAGAGGATGACCAGGGCCATGTATTGCGAGATTTTGGGGAACAACCTCCTTCCCTCAGTTAGAGCATTGAAGATGGGTCGAGGCTGGGTCTTCCAACATGACAATGACATCTCACATGACACCTCAAACAGGTGCATCTAATTTAGGATAATAAATGGAGTGGAGGTGGACATTTTAAAGGCAGACTAACAGGTCTTTGAGGGTCAGAATTCTAGCTGATAGACAGGTGTTCAAATACTGTATCTATAAATAAATAGTTAAAAAATCATATATTGTGATTTTTGTTTTTAGATTATGCCTCTCACAGTGGACATGCACCGACGATGACAATTTCAGACCCCTCCATGATTTCCAAGTGGGAGAACTTGCAAAATAGCAGGGTGTTCAAATACTTATTTTCCTCACTGTATATATATATATATATATATATTATACTAAATTCTAAAACATGATAAGATGCTTTCCTGACACAGAGAGAGGAATGCTATTGCTAAATAAACAACATTTATATGTAATACTCATGTCTGCTTTTGTTGCCAAATCCATTACTCTGGTTAATCTTACAATTATATTGGTCTTTTCAGTGGATCAGTCGGCTTCAGGACTGATATCTGCTCTCAGCAGCTGCTCTAGTGATTATATAGGCTAAACATTAAAGCTTATGAATATGACGAGCCTGATGAAATTAAGTATGTTGATCTCGTATAGATGTGTGCTATTAGCAGCATCTGCTAGAATCACTACCAGTGAAGGACAGCGGATATTGTCAGTGCTGTTAGTAACTGATGACATGTAATCTGGATGACGTATTCAGATTCCAAAAATATTGCTATTAGATTGTATTACATTTTTAAATAATCGTAATCAGACTACAGTTAGCCTACTTTTTATCGATTGGATGATGTTATTCTCACAATGGCAGTAAATTATTCAAAATTCGTTGATTCTCCCTACTACTTTTATCTTTTAAATGTTCTTCCCTAAAAACCCCTCTGTTTATATCCGTTCAGAAGCACTTCCAGGTTTGTGGAATTGCACTAGTCAATGTGACTATCACAGAAAACTGAGCAAAACCAAAGACTATAGAAAGACGGTTCACTCCGATATAAAGATCATGTCCCATGAAGATATTTGGTAAATTTCCTACTGTAAATATATAAAAAATCTATTATTATTATTAGTAATAGTCCTCAGATTCCAGATTTTCAAATTGTTGTATCCCAATATTGTCCTATTCTAACAAACCACATCAATGGAAAGCTTATTTATTCAGCTTTCAGATGATATATAAATCTCAATTTAAAAAGAAATGACCCTTTTGACTGGTTTTGTGGTCGAGGGTCACATTAAAAAATGCCATTTATATGAAAAATTATTTATATGAAAAAGTGAATCGTTGTATTTAATTGACAAAATAGAGTTTGTCTTGAATATTTTTTGATTATATCAGATGACATTTTAAGCTGTCATATGGTCACACTTCTATTCTTTCGGTGTAAATCAGGAAAAAAGTTTACACTGTATTAATGAAACAAAACCACATAATTGTACTAGACGTGTGAAATTAATGTGGGACAAAAATAAATACTCCAAACCCCAAGTGTCAAATGCAGGATTACATAATCATGATCATAGTGCAAAAAGATTGCACTATGTAGGAAAAGATATACCAACTAAATTTGCTGCAGTGTTACTTTCAGAGCATATACATATTTTTATAGTATTTAACAGCACTTTCACTGCTCAGATAATGCAGAATGAGCAAGAAAACCACATGTCAGTAGGTCATGGTCATAGACTGTAAATAAATATGGACGTAGTGTCTGTGACGTCACCCATAGGATTCTGATGAGCCTTCTGAAGCGCAAAGTATGGACGAGATGGCCGTTGCCATCTTGGCGGGACGTGGGCGGAGCTTAAGTGACGCGATGACTAACAGACAGCAGATAAATGGCTATCCACCTGTCACTCAAAGTGGCCACGCCCTTAATTATGCAGAACTTTAATGCTTTATATAATGTAAACTAATGAGTCACCCCCCTCACAGTTGTCATGAAGGGCAAAATTAGCCGTATAGACCAAAAGCACAATTTGTACCAGGCTGTAAACATGTTTTAATCTGCTGTAAAGTTGGGCATTTTAACATGGAGCTCAAAGAGATTCTGCTCCCTTCTGGAGCCTGTCCCTAGCAGTCAGTCGATCGATTGCAGTTTAAGGCACTTCCGTATTGGCTTCAAGAGAAACTGGGGGAGGTTGCCACTTGGTCATGATGCTAATTTAAAGGAAAACACTTTTTTTCCAACTCCCCTAGAGTTAAACAGTTAATTTTTACCATTTTCGAATCCATTCAGCCGATCTCCGGGTCTGGCGGTAGCACTTTTAGCATAGCTTAGCATAGATCATTGAATCTGATTAGACCGTTAGCATCTCGCTCAAAAATGACCAAAGAGTTTCGATATTTTTCCTATTTAAAACGTGACTCTTCTGTAGTTACATTGTGTACTAAGACCGACAGAAAATGAAAAGTTGATAGAAAGATTTTCTAGGCCGATATGGCTAGGAACTAGACTGGGTAAACCCAGCCTGATCTGCCAGCAGTCTGGAAACCTGCACATTCATTTCTACTGCTTCTGTTACACTTTTGCGGGAACCAATCACAGACTGGCTTATCCACCTGGCACGCTATTGGCGGGTTTAACACAATGACAGATCACGCGTTGATCACGCCTCTTGTGGTCTGATTGGAGTCATTTGAATTATGCTCGATGACCACTCTTCTTGTGGTCTGATTGGTTGAAGGACTATCCAATTGCGTACAGAGTCTTTTGAATTATGCTTGTTTATCACGCCTCTTGTGCAGTAGAAAATACAGAGCAGACTCCCCAGACCAATGTTCAATCTTAAATTGAGCTTGGTCTGGTGATAGCCAGACAAGCTAGGAACTATACTCCCATGGTACGACAGCAAAGTTCCTTGATTATTACGCAGGAATGAGAGAATAGTTCCTAGCTATATCGGCTTAGAAAATTGCAACTTTTCATTTGTCTGTCTTAGTACACAATGTAACTACAGAAGTGTCACATTTTAAATAGGAAAAATATCGAAACTCTTTGGTCATTTTTGAGCGAGATGCTAACGGTCTAATCAGATTCAATGATCTATGCTAAGCTATGCTAAAAATGCTACCGCCAGACCCGGAGAACGGCTGAATGGATTCGAAAGCGGTAAAACTTAACTCTAAAAAGTGGAGTGTTCCTTTAAGAACAAGCCTGGCTTACTTTAAGAGCACACACACTTATGTAATAAACTCTTAAGTGCAGAGTCTGACACAACAACACCACAGGCTGAACATCAGGTGTGCACGATATAGACCTACTTTGCATCATCTTTCACAGTCCCTGAGCGCTGCAGTGGCAGTAGCAGGACTGCAGGTGACAGCAGAGAATATATATTCAAATATAATTTATTTCTGTGCTTTTCAGCATCATTACTCCAGTCTTCAGTGTCACATGATCCTTCAGAAATCATTCTAATATGATGATGTGTGCTCAACAAACATTTATGATTATTAGCTGTGTTGAAAACAGTTGTGCTGCTTCATATTTTTGTCTAGATTCTTTGATGAATGGGAAGTTCAAAAGGACAGGTGTTTAAAAATGTATTTTATTATAGCTATTTATTTAAAATAGGAATCTTTTGGAACATTATAAATGTCTTTACTGTCACTTTTTTAAGAAAATCTATTTAATGCATGAATAAAAAGTAATGATTTCTATACCGCGCAAACTTTTTAACAGTTTGTGATTCTACTTCTCCTTTGTTGTTAAAAGTACAGGGACAGTTGATGAGAATCAGTCGGAGACTCATTTATTTTTTTCTTTCTATTTCAGACACATGAGGTAATGCAAAACATCTTCGGTTGAAACTGATATTTCATTTTACATTTACATTCCCCTTAAAGGGAAATGGCTCTTTTATTGTGTTTAATACTGAGCATATTGTCTAAATGCTCACACAACACACATACAAATACCACCTTAATTAAATATATACATTCTCTTTTACTATCTTACCATATTTACAAGTCACCCCTTTACAATGAGCATCCATTCACTGTTCAAGTCCGTTAAGTACGAAAAGATATAAAAATAAAGCTGCCTCTTCTTAGTATTAAAAGGAAAGTAGTCCGCTGAGTTTGTGGAAGTGTTGGTGTTAGGAAGCGGAGTGAGGTTTTCTGTTGCGTTTAGCCCTTCGGGTCGGTGGGAAGCTGATGAACTCGAAGTGTTTGGGTTGGTCCGAGTTCGGGAAGGGAAGAGGACCTTTGTGGAGGCGCTTGATGAAGTGAACTTCCCGCTGGTTCTCCCTGGTTTTGGAAGCCTTGATGGGCCGGCCCTTTCTGCTGAAGGCCACGTACCAGCCTTCATATTTAGCGTTCTGGAAAGCGGTGTAGTTGTTCTCCAGAACGATCTCTGTGAAGATGCAGTCCCGTCCCCTGCCGTTAGGCTGTGAGAAAGAGAGAGGAAGTCACAGGTTATTTCACAGAACTTCAAAAAATGTAAATCTATGGCATATTGCAGTGTTTATTATAATTTATTCATCCATGCACATCATTATTTTTATGTTAAGCAAACTGTCACTCACATGAGATCCACCAATAACAAACCACAGCCATCCAATCAATTCCCCACAGACAAAATCAAGCCACGCCCTACATTTGTTCTTGTTTGAGAAGCCGTTTCACTATATATATATATATATATATATATATATATATATATATATATATATATATATATATATATATATATATATATATTGAGCAAGTATAGCCACTCCTCTCCAAATCATTGAATCCAGGTGTTCCAATGACGTCCATTGCCACAGGTGTATAAAATCAAACACTAGTCATGCAGACGCTTCTACACACATTGAAAGAATGTGTCGTTCTCAGGAGCTCAGTGAATTCTAGGGTGGTACCATGATAGGTTGCCACCTGTGCAATAAGTCCATTCGTGAAATCCGTGAAAATCTGAAAATTTGTGAAATCTCCAGTTGAGTAAAGCACGCCGCCACTGGACTCTAGAGCAGTGGAGACGTGTTCTCTGGAGTGACCAATCACGCTTCTCTGTCTGGCAATCCCATGGACGAGTCTGGAGAACTTGGCTGACTGCATTGTGTCAAGTGTAAAGTTTGGTGGAGGGGGGATTATGGTGTGGGGGGTTGTTTTTCTGGGGTTGGGCTTGGCCCCTTAGTTCCAGTGAAAGGAACTCTTAATGCTTCAGCATAACAAGACATTTTGGACAATTTCATGCTCCCAAATTTGTGGGAACAGTTTGGGGATGGCCCCTTCCTGTTCCACCATGACTGCACACCAGTGCACAAAGCAAGGTCCATAAAGACATGGATGAGCGAGTTTGGTGTGGAGGAACTTGACTGGCCTGCACAGAGTCCAGACCTCAACATGATAGAACACCTTTGGGATGGATTAGAGCAGAGACTGCGAGCCAGGCCTTCTCGTCCATCTTGTATCTGTACTGTAGTAGATTTGGAGGTCTATAGTCTATTTTGAGGTGTATATTTTTACACCTTGATCAGTTAGAGCTACAGGCTTTGTTTGTCTTACAAAATAACCGATTTGACAGAGGTCTTCCCTTGTGAAAAAGAAGCACACTTGGCACACTTTTAAAAAGCATACTTATTATGTAAATAATATACTTCAAGAGAATAGACCTAAGTGCGAACGGAACTTTTTGGACACTTAACTGCATGTTACTTGCAAATATATTACACTGTAAAAAATAAAAAAGTAATATGTATTGGTAATACCAGGACATTCTCCTGTAATTCCACAGAAATTTCCATTAGCACTAAAACACAACACAATAGAATGCGTAATTCAAAATACAGGTAAAACACCTGGAATCAAAAAATTCCTTCACTTTTATACAGTAAATTGGGCCCATTTTTTTTTTTTTTTTTTAATTAAATGTATATGTAATTTATATGTAATTCCGACTCAAGTACCTCTTTATATGTAATTTCATAATTACTTCTATTGTCTTTGAAATATGGTTAAAATTACTGCTGAATGTACTGACAAAACTTGTACTGGTAAACTAAAATTTTAAGTAATATCTATTGAAACTTGTCAAGTCATATTTAAATATATTTGTAATTGCACATTTGTAATCATGAAGTTGCAATTTAGTACATTTAAAATATGAACTTTATATAACACACTACAGTTTGAATTCTAATAAAGTATAATCAACTTTAAAATAAGTACACTTCTTTAGAGCATGACAAAGGATTAATAAAGCTTGAAAGTAAAGTTTAATTTCCCAAATTGAAAAGCTTGCCATACCCACATACAGTGGTCTAAATACAAAATGTTGGTGTCATTTTACAGGAAACCCTTTGAAGTTTCATAAGCCACTGCTAAAAGTGATAAACATGTAAGTATATGTTGTCTGAGCTGTAATAACCCCTTCAAAAAAGAGACGCTTTTTGATTTTTCGGTTATAAATTCACTTTTGAATAAATCTTGCTTACATGATCCAGCCAAAAATCAAATTTTTTCCAGTATTTGCTGCCATCTAGTGGAAACAGCCCAAACTGTCTGCAGGGTGCTAGAGCACACAGGGCAAATACACTTTCAAAAATGAATTTATAACCAAAAAAAAAACCCACCTCTTGTTTGGGGGGGGGGGGGGGGGGGTTATTACAGCTCAGACAGCATATACTTACATGTTTATCATTTATAGTAGTGTTTTATGTAACTTCAAAGGGTTTCCTGTAAAATGACACCAAAAGAGTGTATTTAGATCACTGTATGTGGGTATGGGAAGCTTTTCAATTTGGGTTGGTCAAATCCAGGCAGAAATGGTCCCAGAGTATAAATACGTTACTTTGTGTAAAACAAATGCAAAGTGATGCATGTCAGAAAGTAGAGACTCTGAGCTTTCAAATGGTACCACATATGAGGTCAAAGCTCCTCCACAGACATTTAAAATTTAAAGTATATACTTGATGATGTACAGTAAACTGCATGTCACTGCTGGTCATGGAGAAAAAAAAACTAAAACAGCTTTTATTATTTAAATGACAGACTTTGTTTCATAATTCCAAATTTCCTTAAGGAATTGAAAGTGCTTGGACCTTACGTAAGCCAGTGCGAACACTCATTGTTTGTGCCCTCGTCTCTCAACACAGCTCAGGGCCGCCCCAATGCTCTCACTGTCTCCATCTAATTGTCCCAGCACTTTGTCTCATAGCAAATCCATAGCGCTGAAGACTTTTTTCCACTTTCGTGATGGAAGAAGTGGCTTGACATCTGACTAAACACAGAATGGGTGTGAAAGCCGCTTCCTCTACAGGCCTGGCAGTCGGATTCAGGCAAACACACGCTGATTTGTGATATCGTTCTCACTGTCTATAGCTGTAGATCTACATGTCCTGCTCTGCTTCACCCATCCCGACGTTCACAGTATGAAAAAGAGTAACTTTGGCATTTTGATTACTATTTTATCTTTCGCAGGAAACAATCAAATAAGTTGAGGCTGGGCAGATAAGGACAAATTTGTATTTTAAGTAGTCTTTTATTTCCTAAGTGATATCCGAGTGAAACTAGCCTGACGTCGTCATACTCAATTCTAGTCAGAATTTGAGTCTGATACTGCTCCGTTGAGCTGTGATTATGGGGCGTGTTTAAACCGAATCAGGAAAGACCTCAATTGGATAGACCTACAACCAATCAGAGCAACGGAGCGACGCATAACGTTAGTTGTCAAATGTCAACAGAACTCAACTGCACTGTGTTGCCAAGTCAGCGCGGTTGAAGCGACCCCAATTATGTGATATACAGACCCAGGAATGCGAAATTTAGCAGCCAGTCCAGCCAAAATAACACATATTTTACCCCCCAAATGCCATTTTTCCCGGAGAACCCTCCCAACCGGCAAGCTATTGGACTTGTTTTTAGCTAGTTTTGAGTAGCAACTGAGCGAGTTTTGCTGTAAAAACTTGGCAACCCTGTCTGCACGCACGCTAGAATAAGTCACATTAGAAGAAGAAGATGAGTGTAAACGATCTTTGCCGGTGTTGTAAAAAAAGAATTTAAGGATACACAGAGTACTTACCAACACGATCATCATTTCTGAGAGAAATAGTGAAGGTGAATGCATATACGAACAAGTTCTCCGTTTAGGATTAGAACAAATTCAACCCAAGCGCCTTCGATGACGTGGATGATTACGTTACTGTTTATCATCTGTCCATCATCGTCTAAAGCCCGCCCTGACAATTTCATTGGTCCGAACAGTTTCTGTTCGGGCATAATTACTTCTCTACGGATCAAGTCCAGACCGAACTGCCCGTGCAAAATGTTTTGTGGGCGGGGCTAAGTTCGTCTGGCATCCAGGCTAGAGTGAAACGGCTTCGCAAACAAGAACAAATGTAGGGCGGGCTTGATTTTGTCCGTGGGGAATTGATTGGATGATTGCGGTTTTCTATTGGCCAATCTCATGCTTTAAGTCATGCAACCTAATTATCAGTCCAAAATACGCTTGCCCCAACAAAAATTAAACATGCTTTCCGGGGAAATCTCCAAGCAGGAGAGGATGGATAGGATACATACCTTGCCCACCAGTTTCCCTCTGCGGTTCATACAGAGGTATCTGCCACTCTCTGCTCCTCTGATCCGAACTCGGCTTCCGAAGGTGTCCGTCTCCACATAAAGTCTGGCTGTAATGCAGCACAAGTTTTTGACCAAACAAAATACTGCAGCCTTGAATAGATCCAGCCAGTTATCAATATGGTATAACTATACAACTATACCAAAATCATAATGAAAACATACCAAATTTAGCTCAATATTCAAGTAATTCTACCTGACCTAAAGTCCTGTTACACTGATATAATATGGCAAGCCGTTTTAACCTTTATTCATTCCCAGAATATGAATTATTGATATAAACAATTACATTTTCACTAGTTAAAATGATAACTCTTGATATCAAGAATTAGATTTCTACTAGTAACGATGGCAATTTTTGATATCAAGAATTAAATTAGTAAAAACTATAATTCTTGATATCTGTGAATGCATTTTTTCACTAGTTAAATGTCACCATAGGCTTCCATTCAAATTCAATTGTTAATATCAAGAATTGATTTCTTACAAGTTGAAATTCCAATTTCATATGTCAGAAATACCATAAAAATCATATTTTTTAAAATCAATAATTACTTTGTTACTAGTAAAAATGTTAATTCTTGATATCTGTAAATGTATTTCAACATGTTACATGTGTTATTTTTGATATCTGCAAATATATTTCTGATATCAATAATTAGGAGAGTAATTTCAGTTATCTAAAACGGCTTTCTTACTAGTAACAATCACAGTTATTATATCAGAAATTAACATTGTCACTAGTGACAAACTCATTATTGATATAAATAATGAACATTTTAATAGTAGCAATTCTATTGTTGATATCAAGAACAGACAAGTAACAAAGTGATAGCATATCAAATATTATGATTTTTACTAGTAAGAATTAAAATGTAATTCTGATATGTGAAACTGGAATTTCAACTAGTAAGAAATCAATTATTGATATCAACAATTGAATTTGAATGGCAGCTATCAGATATACAGATATCAAGAAATATAGTTTTTACTAGTTGAAATATTTTTTTGGGATATCAAGAAATTGTATTTCTCTTGTTGAAATCAAGAATTCATATCCTAGGAATGAATAAAAGTCACAATGGCTTGCCATAGAAATCATAATTTTTTAATATCAATAATTACTTTGTTACTAGTAAAAAAAATTTATTCCTGATATCAAGAACTCATTTGTCACTAGTTTAAATGTTAATTCTTGATATATGTAAATGCAATGTAAATATGTATTGTTTGCACTAGTAACAAAGTTATTTCAAAAATTATGTTTTTTACTAGTAAGAATTGTATTTCTGATGTGAAATTGGAATTTCAACTAGTAAAAAATCAATTCTTGATATCAACAATTGAATTCGAATGGCAGCATATGATGACATTTTACTAGTGAAAATATAATAATCAAGAATTATAGTTTTTACTAGTTGAAATTTAATTCCTGACATCAAGAATGCGTATCTCTGCGAGTGATGGCGTCATTGTTAATATCAAGAATTCAAGAATTTTTATTAGAGGAAATGTAATTCCTGATATCAAAAATTATGATTCTTACTAGCAGAAATCGAATTCCCGATATCAAAATTAAGCATTTTAACCAGTGAAAATGTAATTGTTGATAGCAAAAATTAATATCCTGGGTTAAAAAAAAAAAGGTTAAAAAAGCTTGCCATATTTCAGATATCAGACATAACAAATGTAACATGTTGAAATACATTTACATATATCAAGAATTAACATTTTAATTGAGAATTTAACATTTTATCTACTGAAAATGTAATTATTGATAGCAAGAATTAATGTCCAGGGATGGAATAAAGGTTAAAATGGCTTGTCATAGATTAAGTCCTGTTACATTTAGATGTTGCCATAAGATAATTTGATTTGCGTCGTTTATTATTATTTATTTATGTTAAGAAAGAAAGAAAGAAAGAAAGAAAGAAAGAAAGAAAGAAAGAAAGATCACAAATGTATAATGTATCAAGAATGTTAAGATTTCAAGAGTAGCTATTTATAATTTAGTTAGGCTATATACTATGCATAGTGCAATATAAGGATGTTTCAGGATGACTCGTCATAAGTCGAATCAGTCTCATTTCCCCTTGCTGTTTAAAGCAAATTAACACATCCTAATCAACACAAAGGGGAAACGATTAAGCAAAGAAATGCCTTTTGAACTATATCAGCAAGTCCCCTTTCAGCCAATAAACCAATCATGCGCGAAAACAGCCCTATCTGCACCGAAACCACCGTGAGTGAATTACTGTGGTGTGAATGAGTGCGCGACTCACCGAAAGTGTTTCCGTCCTCGGCGGTGGCGCTCACCCTCCGGCCCTGGATCTGCACGTGTCGGCCGCTGGTCCGGCTGTACAGCTGGTAGACTCGAACCTGCCGCCGGCTCAGCTGGTCCGTCAGTGAGCCCTGTTCCCTCACATACTGCTTAAAATTAGGAGAAGGGTGATTCTTCTCCCCCTTTTCGGTGCAAAGGGAAAATAAGATCACATATATCTCTCTCTATGTTGCTGGAATAGAAAACCCTTGCTCGTTTTTGTGAATACCAACAAGAGCACTAATCTAACTCTAGGTCTATATAACCGAATCAATGGATTCAGATGTGATTTAGGCTCATCTACTCCAGCTAGGGGCCCACTAGAGGGCCTCAGCAAACTTAAAACGAGTTACAATAAAGTAGGCTAATCGATGTTGATTAGAATGGTAAAACGTGTAAAGTGAACTAACTTCGTTTAATATGCCCCACCAAGAACATATAGGCACAGTTATTAAAACTTTTGATCGATTTTGAAGCTTGCCTATACAAGTATCAAAGTCAAAAGGTCGAGAACCATTACTAAACTTAAACTGAATGCAATTATCATATGCATACACTCTAAAAAAAGGTTCTATATGGCACCAAAAATGGTTCTTGGCTCGTAATCATAGGGGAACCTTTTTTAGTGCTATATAGCACCAATTTTGGTGCTTCAGTGGTTCTTCAGCGGTTCTTCAGAGGTGCTATATAGCACCTTAGTCAAAGAACCGGTGAAGAACCTCTGAAGAACCGCTGAAGAACCACTGAAGAACCAAAATTGGTGCTATACA
>CM042253.1:6058095-6130595 GCA_023566225.1 Romanogobio albipinnatus | reverse complement strand
TTCTGGGCCATCAAGTTTCATTCCCTCTGAAAGCCTATGGAGGAGTGAGACAGCTCTCAGATTTCATCAAAAATATACTAAATTATGTTCCGAAGATGAACGAAGGTCTTACATGGTTGGAACAACATGAGGGTGAGTAATTACTGACTTTATTTTCAATTTTGGGTGAACTAACCCTTTAAGGAAGATGCTAAGCATAATGCTAACATGATTTACATGTTGCTAGCATTATGTAAACACAATTAGCATGTTGCTAACACGATGTTAACATAATTAGCATGTTGTTAACACAATTTTAAAATGATTAACATTATGGTAGCATGATGTTAACACATTTAACATGTTGTTAGCGTGATGATAAGCAAGACGCTAAGACGATTAGCATGTTTGCTAACATGATGTTAACATAAGTAGCATGTTGTTAACACAATCTTAACATGATTAACAAGCACAGGGTCTTTAATGGGAAACACTGAATTAATGTTTAGCTGACACATTTGTGAAAGTTGAGTAATATTATATCATATAAAAAAAGAGAGAAAGAAAAGAGACAGAAAGAGAGTGCCTGGCCTGAGTCAAAGGAGGCGTGGCTGTTGGAGAAAAGAGAGAGAAAACGCTGCCGGTATCGGTTAGCCTGACGTTGTCATACTCAATTCTAGTCAGAATATGAGTCTGATACTGCTCCGTTGGGCTGTGATTATGAGGTGTAGCCCAGGCAGCCCTGCCAAAAAACCCCCACATATTTTACCCCCCAAACATCATGGCGGAAAGCTATTGGGCTTGTTTTGGACTAGTTTTGAGTAGCAATTGGGCAGGTTTTGTTGTGAAAACTTGGCAACCCTGTCTGCATGCACGCTGGAAGAAGTAGTAGAAGAAGATGAGTGTAAACGATCTTTGCCGGTGTTGTAAAAAATAATTTAAAGATACACAGAGTACTTACCAACACGATCATCATTTCTGAGAGAAATAGTAAAGGTGAATGCATATACGAACAAGTTCTCCGTTTAGGATTAGAACAAATTCAACCCAAACACTCTTTGGTGACGTGGATGCTTATGTTACTGTTTATCATCTGTCCATCATCGTATAAAGCCTGTCCTGACTAATTCATTGGTCCGAACAGCTCCTATTCGGGCATAGTTGCTCCACAACGGATCAAGTCCAGACCGAACTGCCCGACCTCAAATGTTGTGGGCGGGGCTAAGTTCAGCTGGCATCCAGGCTAGGGGTGTGTCTCATTCAGTTCCCTAGCTCCCGAGCTCATGAATTAGTATATCGTGTACACGGGGTTGACATACAAGCTAATTGATACATTTAGATAAATAGATTTCATACATTATAGCATATTATAATACAATATTTCCCGCTGTACGACAAGTGACTCACAATGACTGAAACCAATTAAAAGGGCATTCTCTCTAATGATGTTCCAACATGTTAAAAACTCTTCGCTGATCATAGACAAACGGGGAGAAATTAGTTGGCCTATCTACCGCACACTGCAAAAAATGACTGTGATTTTAACGGTAAAAAACTGTGAAAATGTCTGTCATGGATTTGCACTGAATTGATTCTCAAAAATACGGAACAAAGTGCGTTCCGTATCAGTTCAATACGGAACAAGACTTTTATACAACAAGACTTCAAATACGGAACGGTTGGCAACCCTAGTAAGGACAGTAAAAGACGCTGGCTCACTACACATTGGGATACTGATAACTCTATTTCCGGCGACGTGACAACGTCCTCATTGTACAACATCATTACTGGTATTTATGAACAACAGCAGAGCTGATATCTTTCTGACATTACTTGTAATGTTATTTAAAGTACATTATGATAAATAATGTGCTTGTTACATAAACGTGCAACATTTCAGTCTTAAATAAATTATAAATGTTTGCTCGATTGTGTTCATTACCTCTCTATGTATGTTTATGCTGAAATATAATAAAATAATGGTTTCTGTTTTTAAAAACACATATCGCGTGTCGTTTTCGGTCATTATCTTATGTGTAGTGAGTTGGCTCACGTGATTTGAGTTTCACGCTTCAGACCTCCCTTTAAGGGAGCACAGTGAGCATCGATACACCCTGAGTTTTGAGGGGCATTGTGGGACTTTTTAGGGAGCGAATATTTCAGTTCACTTGAAGGATTCTGCAAGTGAGACAGCCCTTAAAATGGACAACTCCCTGATTAGTGCCCTGGTTACTGAACTAGGGAGCTGATTGAGACGCACCCTAGGTATCGGTGTGGAGATGCGGGAAAGCAGCATTGAACTCAATATTTTAGTAGAGATATGTATCAAAAAATGAAAATTTGACAGCACTAAGAAACCTGATACATTTGGGGATTTTGAGAAAACATTCAGAAAACTAGCGCTGCCCCTGCTGATCGGTCTGCAAAGCACCGATGCATCTCGAAAAAGCCTGGTGTGTTTGTGTTTCCCGCTGCCTCCCTAGCGTTGCTGAGAAAGATGAGACGTATACAGTGACATGGCTCTGGCTCTGTGGTGGCTCGTGGAAAGGCAAACCGGTTCTTAGAAGGCTCGTCAGTCGAACCAACTCCGAACTAGCACCCGGTTCCTGCTGTTGGAAAAGGGGTAAGTGAGCTGCAAGTGAAAGGTCGATTGGTGGTCTCCCTAACAGCTTAAACCACATCGTAAAAAAAACGGACCGTAAAGAACAACTGGCTACTCGGTTCTGACCCCACAAAAATAGAGACAAAGCTTCGGAAAGTGGGTGGTCCGCTCCCTATGGAAAAAAAAATGGACGTGAGGTGGAGATCTGTCTCTATAACACCTGGCCCGATCGCCTCTATGTGCTTCGATTAGGAAACGTTAGGAATCAGAAAACAAGAATCTGGAGAGTCCAAAACCAGCGCAGAATAAAGTGGATTAACGGCTAATTATTACACTGTCCGCTGACCCTTAGTTTTACCCCAGCCATTTGCAAGCTGACCATTTGAGCTTGCCAAATTTGACACAGCTGACACAGGCAATAAATTTGAACTAGTTCCACCTCCCCCTTGATCTGTAATGAGCCCCTCACCCTCACAACAAGCACGCTATAGATTAGTGAACACTTAAGAGCTCATCACACTTTCTAATTGTTGGAATTAATGGGTAAATTGGAAGTGAAACGGAATCAAACTGCGGTTGGATTTTCCCGGGGTGATGAACATGTGACCATTTCACTGTCAGAGTGTCCATTCACATGAGCAATAGGTCTTACTAAGTGGAGTACTTGCATAAATATGTAATATTACCTGAATACTTAATTAAAATATAACAGCTATAGTAATATATTTCTTTAAAATGTAGACAAGCACTATTGAATATTGAATGGAATTAAAGGGACAGTTCCCCCCAAAATGAAAATGACCCCATGATTTACTCATCCTCGAGCCATCTTAGATGAATATGATATTCTTCTTTCAGACGAATACAATTCACGGAAAAAGCAAAACCGGTGCGGTTTTGAACTGTGAGGGGCATTACACTTTCTTCATAAGTTGAATATGGAAGGTGGTCCGCCGGAAGCTAGATATTTTACTTTATAACGTGTTAAATATAGATATTTTTCTTACACAAACCCATCGATTCGCTTCAGAAGGCCTTTATTAACCCCCGGAGCCGTGTGGAGCACTTTTATAATGGATGGATGCACTTTTTTGGGCTTCAAATTTTGGGCTGCCATTCACTGCCATTATAAAGCTTGGAAGAGCCAGGACATTTATTAATATAACTCTGATTGTATTCGTCTGAAAGAAGAAAGTCATATACACCTAAGGTGACTTGAGGGTGAGTAAATCATGGGATAATTTTCATTTTTGGGTGAAGTGTATGCAACATTTGTGAGAGTGATTACTTCTATTGGGTGGTTGGCATTTAACTGTTGTATGATTATGATTATTAACAATAAAGTTTTAAAAATAAAGTCTTACCTAAAGATCAATCAATTAATATTCTTTAACACGATAACAGATAGAGAAGCGATGGGTCGTTGCCTGTTCATCACGCCTCTTGTGGTCTGATTGGTTGAAAGACTATCCAATTGCGTACAGAGTCATTTCATTCATGCTCGTTTATCACTTCTCTTGTGCAGTAGAAAATACAGAGCAGACTCCCCAGACCAATGTTCAATCTTAAATTGAGCTTGGTCTGGTGATAGCCAGACAATAAAAGTTCTCTAAATGTGGCAAAAATCCCGGAACCTTATAGAACATTAGGTTATGACAGTGCTGCAGTTCAAGGTTCCTTATATGACTTTAGATGCTCCATATTGGTTATTCTATGGTCACATGGTCAGATGTGAACATTTCAGTCGAGTTCAAGTTCAAGGCAAGTTCAAGTGAACCCAAGTGCAGTTCTATTGAGAAAACAAAAAGTGAACAAAACAAAGAATAGGACTTGACCTGAAAACAGACGATGACTTGAACTTGTGCAGACGTGACTATAAACAGAGAACTCACCAACAGTGGTTTACAGGAAACAATAATCGACAAGGGAACAAGGCAAACATGAGGGAAGTAAATGTGATGGAAGGACCTAAATAGGACCAAATATTAATATCTAAGTTGGTCCCCTATAGGTCCTTCAAACGTTATGGGAATGTAGTGTTGAGACCTAGAGGGAACGTCCTAGAGTAATGGTCCCCTAAACATTCCCAGAACGTCCTGAATGTTCCCTGAAGGTCCACCAAATAAAGTCCCCCAAACCTTTAAAGTAGTAACACTTTGTGACCGTCTCAGAACATTCTGGGAACCTTACCAGGCAACGTTGAACGTTACCAGGCGACGTCCTTGACACCAGCGTGGCTGTTCTGAGAACGTTCTGGGAACATCAAATTTCCAAATAAATGATGGTCCCCTAAACGTACTGAATACGTCCTGGATGTTCCCTGCAGGTCCGACAAATAACGTCCCCCAACCCTTTAAAGAACTCCACAACATGACCGTCTCGGAACGTTCTGGGAACATTATCAGGCGACGTCCTTGACACCAGTGGGGAAGTTCTGAGAACGTTCTGGGAACATCAAATTTCCAAATAAATGATGGTCCCCTAAACGTACTGAATACGTCCTGGATGTTCCCTGCAGGTCCGACAAATAACGTCCCCCAACCCTTTAAAGAACTCCACAACATGACCGTCTCGGAACGTTCTGGGAACATTTCAGGCGACGTCCTTGACACCAGTGGGGAAGTTCTGAGAAGGTTCTGGGAACATCAAATTTCCAAATAAAATATGGTCCCCTAAACATTCCCAAGAACGTCCTGAATGTTCCCTGAAGGTCCACCAAATAATATCCCCTAAACCTTTAAAGAAATAACACTTTGTGACCATCTCAGAACATTCTGGGAACCTTACCAGGCAACGTTGAACGTTACCAGGCGACGTCCTTGATTCCAGCGGGGATGTTCTGAGAACGTTCTGGGAACATCAAATTTCCAAATAAATGATGGTCCCCTAAACATTCCAAAGAACGTCCTGAATGTTCCCTGAAGGTTCGCCAAATAACGTCGCTCAACCCTTTAAAGAACCCCACATCATGACCGTCTCAGAACGTTACCAGTTGACGTCCTTGACACCATCGCGGACGTTGTGAGAACGTTCTGGGAACATCAAATTTCCAAATAAAATAAGGTAAAATATTTTATAGATAGAATTATAGTAAATAATTTATATGTTCTCGCATAACTTCACAAATATTGCTTGGGAATGGTTTGTTCATAATTTCCCTACTTTCGTGTCAAACTCGTTTTGTTTTAGATCCTGAAGAAATTATTTTTATATAATGCACATGGATAGTCATATGGACTGCTTTTTTATTTTATTTTTCGAGTTTGTCAGTGTAACGATCACCAGCTGGAGTGCCCTTGAGAGCCACCAGAGGGTACTCCACACGTAAGACTGATCACTCACAAACTACATTTCCCATAACTCACTGCCCGGACTCATCATCACTTATCACTGATCACATTCACCTGTACCTCATTCACTGATTGCATTCACCTGTGTCTCACCATCCTGTTAGTCTCTGTCTATTTATACTATGGTCATTCATTCACTCACCGCGATGTCTTGTTTAAGTGTTACACTGCAATTCTGAGCATTCCCCTGGTTTTCTTGTCTCCTGGTTTTCTTGTTTTGGATTTCTTGCCCTGTTCCCTGGATTACTCTCTTGCCTCTGGTCCCTGCCTGTTTTGTTTGTTTGTTCGTTTCTTTGTTTGGACTGCCTGTCTGTGTATGACCCTTGCCTGTACTTTGGATTACGCCTCTGGATTGCCCTCAAATAAAGCTGCATTTGGATTCTCGACCCTTCTGTCTCAGAGCAGTTCGTAACAGAGAAACGAACAAACAAACAAAACAGGCAGGGACCAGAGGCAAGAGAGTAATCCAGGGAACAGGGCAAGAAATCCAAAACAAGAAAACCAGGAGACAAGAAAACCAGGGGAATGCTCAGAATTGCAGTGTAACACTTAAACAAGACTTCGCGGTGAGTGAATGAATGACCATGGTATAAATAGACAGAGACTAACAGGATGGTGAGACACAGGTGAATGCAATCAGTGAATGAGGTACAGGTGAATGTGATCAGTGATAAGTGATGATGAGTCCGGGCAGTGAGTTATGGGAAATGTAGTTTGTGAGTGATCAGTCTTATGTGTGGAGTACCCTCTGGTGGCTCTCAAGGGCACTCCAGCTGGTGATCGTTACAGTGAGTGTAAACCATCCCATTTCCTATATGGAAATTTTAATATCATTTTGCATGCCAGATTTGTCGACATCAGTACTTCACTGAATTCTGATATCCATGAATTACAGTAAGTATGTGTGTGATGCTCTGAATGTCCACTCAGATGTGGGAAGGTCAGTTTGTGCTCCTCAGTGAACACCCGGGATCTGCAGACAGCCGCTGACAGCTTCATTTCCCTAAATCCAGTCCTGTCCCTCAGTCTCCAGTCATTCTCACAGGCAGTTAAAATAGCCGCCTGCTGGACAGAGAGGAGGGGGCTGACATGCATTGCCTGGCCTGCTTTGTCCAGGAGCTCTCAAACATCTGTGTTATTTTTAAGAGGCAAAATGTCAGTGTGCAGTGAACAGGAGGAAAGACGGACCATGTGTGGCTGAAACCAGGGCCGGTCAAAGCCTTATCTCCGGCTCGGAGGGACCAACACTGGGAAACATGACGAGAGTGACAGTGACAGTAAAGACTGTTACATTGTTACAAAAGTTTAGTTTTCAAGTAAATACTTTTAAGTGTCCTAAAAAAGGTTTATAATGGATAACAAAATTTGTGATAATTAGAAAAGTTTCTTGAGCTGCAAATCATCATCATATTAGAATGATTTCTGAAGGATCATGTGACGTGAAAATTCAGCTTTGATCACAGGAATAAATTATACTTTACTATATATCCACAAAGAAAACAACTGTTTTGTATTGTAATAATATTTCAAAATTGTATTGTTTTTACTGTATTTTTGATTAAATAAATGCAGCCTTGGTAGAGACTTCTTTAAAAAAAAAAATATTACTGACCCCAAAATTTTAAATGGTAGTGTGTGTATGTGTGTGTGTGTATACTGTATGCAGCCTACACATATATATGAAGTTGGCCCACCCTTTACAGATATAACAGCTTCAACTCTTCTGGGAATGCTTTCCACAAGGTTTAGATGTGTTTTTAAGAATTTTTGACCATTCTTCTAAAAGCGCATTTGTGAGGTCAGGCACTGATGTTGGACGAGAAGGCCTGGCTTGCAGTCTCCGCTCTAATCCATCCCAAAGGTATTCTATCGGGTTGAGGTCAGGACTCTATGCAGGCCAGTCAAGTTCCTCCACACCAAACTCGCTCATCCACTGGTGTGCAGTCATGTTGGAACAGGAAGGGGCCATTCCCAAACTGTTCCCACAAAAAGTTGGGAGCATGAAATTGTCCAAAATGTCTTGGTATGCTGAAGTATTAAGAGTTCCTTTCACTGGAACTAAGGGGCCAAGCCCAACCCCTGAAAAACAACCCCACACCAAAATCCCCCTCCACCAAACTTTTCACTTGGCACAATGCAGTCAGGCAAGTACCGTTCCCCTGGCAACTGCCAAACCTAGACTCATCCATGGGATTGCCAGACAGAGAAGCGTGATTGGTCACTTCAGAGAACACGTCTCCACTGCTCTAGAGTCCAGTGGTGGTGTGCTTTACACCACTGCATCTGACGCTTAGCATTGCACTTGGTGATGTAAGGCTTGGATGCAGCTGCTCGGCCATGTTAACCCATTCCATGAAGCTCTCTACACACTGTTCTTGAGCTAATCTGAAGGTCACACAAAGGTTGGAGGTCTGTAGCTATTGACTCTGCAGAAAATTGGCGACAAAAAGCACTGTGCACCTCAGCATGCGCTGACCCCGCTCTGTGATTTTACGTGGCCTACCTCTTGGTGGCTGAGTTGCTGTTCTTCCCAATTGCTTGTTATAATACCACTAAATGATGTTTTATTAACACGATTCGGGAGAAGCACGTTCAGATGATTGACACAGGTGAAAAGCACTCAGCCAATCAACAATAGAGGTGTATATAGATATTCAGCAGTCCTACCTCCGCTTGTTGACAGTTCTCAGCAACCCTCCACCACCCCTTCTCCACACTTTTTACTCTAAACCACTTACATATACGGGGGGTACTCTGAGTTTGGGCCTAAATCCGAGCTCGAGGCCCCTCCCCCGGACAGCACGCCAAATACGCATTAAATTACTCTCTAAGTGCGAACTCGTGAACAGTTGAGCGTGGAATATTTAGTAGTGAGGAAATTTCATGAATGGATTATTGCACAAGTGGCAACCTATCACGGTACCACGCTTGAATTCACTGAGCATCTGAGAGCGACCCATTCTTTCACAAATGTTTGTAGAAGCGTCTGCATGACTAGGTGATTGATTTTATACACCTGTGGCCATGGAAGTGATTGGAACACCTGAATTTAATTAATTTAATGATTTGGAGGGGTGTCCCAATGCGGTGTATAAATATACACTGATCAGGCATAACATTATGACCTCCTTCCTAATATTGTGTTGGTCTCCCTTTTGCTGCCAACAGCCCTGACCCGTCCAGGCATCGACTCCACAAGTCTCCGCTGGTTTGCCTTCTTCCCATAGTGCATCCTGGTGCCATGTGTTCCCCAAGTAAGCGACGCACATGCACCCGGCCATCCACATGATGTAAAGGAAAACGTGATTCATCAGACCAGGCCACCTTCTTCCATTGCTCCGTGGTCCAGTTCTGATGCTCACAATCCCACTGTTGGAGCTTTCGGTGGAGGACAGGGGTCAGCATGGGCACCCTGACTGGTCTGCGGCTATGCAGCCCCATACACAACAAACTGTGATGCACTGTGTTTTCTGACTCCTTTCTATCAGAACCAACATTAACTTCTTGGGCAATTTGAGCTGCAGTAGCTCGTCCGTTTGATCGGACTGCACGGGCCAGCCTTCACTCCCCACGTGCATCAATGAGCCTTGGCTGCCCATGACCCTGTCGCTGGTTCACCACTGTCCCTTCCTTGGGCATTTTTTGATAGATACTGACAACTGCAGACCGGGAACACCCCACAAGAGCTGCAGTTTTAAAGATGCTCTGACACAGGCGTCTAGCCATTACAATTTGGCCCTTGTCAAACTCGCTCAAATCCTTACGCTTGCCCATTTTTCCTGCTTTCTATTCAACTTTGAGGACAAAATGTTCACTTGCTGCCTACTATTTCCCACCCACTATCAGGTGCTGTGATGAAGAGATAATCAGTGTTATTCACGTCACCTGTGTAATAATGTTATGCCTGATTGGTGTACACACACACACACACACACACACACACACACACACACACACACACACACACACACACACACACACACACACACACACACACACACACACACACACACACACACACACACACACACGATGCTTTAGCTTAGACATTAGCTTAGACATTGATAACGCCGCAACAGCCTTCTAATACATAGGCATTTGTTAACGATTGGTTCAGTATACAGACTGACTTGACCTCCATGTCCCAATGGAGACATGCATCCATTATATCACTGGTCTAGTCTGCGGTTGCAGGGTCTCGTCAGCGGTCATATCGAGGACTCTTGTTGTCATCAGCCAGCACAAACACTTCATCACATTCATATCACACATACACACAGACACTCACAAACACACAGCAGGCTCGACACTCCTCTCCATTAACAGTTATATTCACTTCTATAGAGCCACTTAAAGTTCCTGATTCTGTGCTTTTGAAGAGTGCTGGTACATTCACTCCAAGGGATTTCATTTATTTTTTACAGCAAGTAGCAAGTGGACCAATAGCTGTACCTTTCATCTGGTAAAATTAGCCTGTGAAACATCTCATCATATTGCTCACACATTAACACATTAGCTACTGATCCAGCAGGAGAACATGCCATATATAAACCCAAAAAATGTACAGAGAACGTAAGCAGTGCTTTAAAGCCAGAAAGATAAATAAGAGTCATATTGATATGGTTGATGACTAGTAATGAACTGCAAATATTTTTTTGCAGGCTTTGTGTTTAATATGCTGCCTCTAATCATGCAGAATGTTGAAGAGATTTTTTTTTACATTTTTTAATTTACAGTGTTAAGCTGGCAGACAATAAAACTGCTGGGAAAAAAATCCCATTGATTTACAATGAAGGAATGGCCCAAATCAACTCGAGACCAAAATAGTACAGGGACTTGAGAGGTGGGCTCTTCTGAAGTGAGCCAGTAAGCAATCACTTACACCTTGGCAACCACCCACAAACCCTAGCAACCACACAGCAACACACTAAAAATCATTCACTTCGCAACCACATTAAAATGCCATAGTAAGCATCCTGAACGAATTAGAAACTGATAGCTACACAAAAAAAAAAACACTCAGAACACCTTAGCAACTACATAGCAACACCTTGGCAACCACCTACAACACCCAAGTAACCGCATAGCACCACACTGAAAATCACTTAGAACACCTTATCAACCACATTGAAATACCATAGTAACTATCTGAGCATCTTAGAAACTGAGAGCCACGTTAAAAAAACACCTTAGCAACTGCATAGTAACATATTGGCAACCACCCACAACACCCTAGCTATGCATAGAAACATACACAAAAAAATCACTTAAAACACCTTAGAAACCACATTGAAATATCATGGTAACCATCATGAACACTTTAGAAACTGAGAGCTACACTCTAAAAACAACACTCAGAACTTACAACTACTTAACAACGTAACTCTTAACAACTACTTAGCAACACCTTGGCAACCACACATTGGTAGGTGTTGTGGCGGGAGGAGCAGACGACAGACATAGTGGGTGTGGCGTCAGGCCTCGAAGAGGCATTTTATTAACATAAAGAAACATAAAATGTTCAAAAGGGGGAAATAAAGTGTCCAACAAAACCGGGGATCTGGTGTCATCGTCGTGCCTGGGAAACGTGAAGGAAGGGTAGTGTGTGGATAGGATGGGTCCAGGTGAGGGGCGGGGTCCAACGGCCGCACGCACTTTCCTCCGGTCTGAGGAGCTCGTCCTCTTCAAACTCGGCAGCAGAGGGGAATTAGCAGCCCGACATCCTAGCCCGTCAGCGCCGTTATGGGTGCGTTTCCATTCCAGACCGCGGGTCCGGCGACTCACGTCTGTGGCAGCGCAGGAGTCCCTCCGCGCCCCCTTCCTGGACCCATGAGGACACCAGCGTGCATGCACGGAGAGAGAGACTAGCCTCCTGATGAGAGGCGTGCTCGGCATTTAACAGCGGCGGTGATGAGGCTTCATAACATTCAGGTGTGCCTCATCACCTGCCGCCATTTCTCATAATTTCAGCACCCCTCCTCTCTATCTCACCTACACCAGTCGGGGACCTGGAGTAGGGCGACGATTACAGGGACGGGGTGGCGCTGATTGTGAGGGAGAGGCAGTCGTTCCGTCACAGTGTGTAGCAAACACATACTAGCAACACACTAAAAATCACTTAGAACACCTTAGTAACCACATTAAAATACCCTAGTAACCATCCTGAGCACTTTAGAAACTGATAGCCACGTTAAAAACACCGTAGCAACTGCATAGCAACACCTTGGCAACCACCCACAATCAAGATGCAGCCCCCTAACAGAAACTGTTTGAGTTTGTAAAGGATGACCTGCAGCCACAGCCGTGTGTATCGGGGCAGCTGTCTGTCTAGCCTTTGACTCTGCCCCTCCCCTGTCCGTCTGATCTCTCTGTAGTTCACACCTGATCCCAAACCACTGCACTTCACATAGGAATTTTCCATTTTCTATTTTCTCTTGCAGCTCGTCCGGCCCCTTCCTTCCACCCCCAACGGTCTCTTCAGCCACCACAAAGAAAAATGTGTTCACTCTCTCTAACAAACACCAGTGTGCACACTTGATCACCAGCCCTTTATTTAAAAAAGCAACATATATATGTTGTTGCACTTCATGTTGTTGCCTTAAATTTAGGTTCAGGTCATTTTTGACAGTGAAGTATCTTGTCCTGAGGAGGTCCTTTAGCGTGGGAATTGTGTGGTTTTATTCGGGTCATCCAGCATGCCCTCTTACCTGTCCCTGACCCCTGAACTCCCCGTCAATCTTTCTTCACCTTCCTTTTCTCTCATTCTTTCTTCCTTTTCAACGATCTCCTCACCTCCGCAATCTAAAGACGCATCTCTCACTGCAGTGACCTCTCAATCACACCTGCTTTTTTGTGTGATGTTGTGTTATTCTCATTTCAAATCATTTTTTTTGTACAATGTTTATACATTTTATACAAATGTATAAACATTGCTTTATTGGAAATATATCTTGTGATGTGGACAAAATATTAAATATTATAATAGACAAATTTTTTCCAACTGATGTGGTCCGATTTTATGGTTGCATTTTGAAAAGAGCTTTTACACAGTTAAAAAAATTTTTTTTTCACTGTCAGAATAAATGAGTCAAGAAAGAAATGCTAAACAAATGTGGCTTTATCCCTCATGCTGGAAAAGAAAGGTCAACTCAAGTGCATTGCATTACAGTATTGTGCACAGTGGCTGAATTTGGAATAACACACCACCATCGCAATCGTACTATTTCTGCCGTATGTTTAAATGACATACAGTAGTGTGCAATTCTGAATTCAGCCTCTGTGTGCAATACTGTCCTCTGTTGTGCACAAATCTAGTAGGTCAGCATATGTGTAACCCCTCCTGTTCAAACTGCCCGCTCCAAGCAGGACTCGAACCCTGGTCCGCCGGCATGAGAGTCGAACGCTCTAACAAGGAGCGTTTGACAATGTCTTTGCCTCTGTCCAGCAGAAAAGAAAGTGGAAGGTAAAATACCAGATATGGAGATATAATACCTTAACTTTTCTGTTGAGAAAATGCAGATGTTCATGATTAACCTGGCATTTTGCTCATGAGGCATTTAGTTCCAAACAGTAATTATTGTGCCAGTCGTCTGAGCCACCACAACAAGCACATGTGAAGTACTTGATTATAAATGGGATACGTGATAATATGTCGTGGCCACGAGATATTAATATGTGGGAATGTCATATTAACTTGTGGGAACGTGATAATAAGTCGTGGCTATGAGATAATTTTGTCGAGGTAACAACATCATTATGTCGTGGCCATGTGATGTAAAGTCGTTGTTGGAAAAACCTATTTCTTGTGGCCACAAGTTAAATGTGTAAACAACCTGCGCGACCATAGCAACCTGGAATTATCAGAAATGGATTGGCCTATAGGCTAATTATAGTATTCATAGGCTACAACAAAACAATCAAAAAGGCGGGTGGTGGCTGGCAACATTTTTCAAAAACGCTGGCGAGAGAGTTAGGGATCACAAGAGCATTGTTTGCAGAACATTTGATTTGGTCAGGATGCGTGGCCACCTTTGAATGGCTGACTATAGAAAAAGACCAGGAGCGACTAACTACCCATGCCATCCATCCAAACCTTGATGCCTTGATCTAATGCCAGTTTGGTAAAACAATGTCTAACATTATCCAGTAGCTTGTATGACATCAGTGAAAAGGGATGTTTAAAGATTACGAATACATTTTTAAAATTTTAAATTTAGGCTGCATAAACTAGGTCAGCCGGAACCGGGAACACTTCCTATGACACTCAATGTACTTGTTACATCATATGATGTTTTATTAACAAGGTTCGGGAGAAGCACGTTCAGATAATTGACACAGGTGGAGAACACTCAGCTAATCAACAATAGAGGTATATATACACGCAGCAGTCCTACCTCCATTTGTTGACAATTATCAGCAACCCTTCCACCACCCCTTCGCCACACCTTTTTACTCTAAAACCACTTACATATACGGGGGGTACTCTGGGTTCGGGCCTAATTCCGAGCTCGAAGCCCTCCCCCCGGACAGCACGCCAATACGCATTGAATTACTCTCTATAAATTATATGTAAGTGCGAACTCGTGAAAAGAAGAATGGCATCTATGTTAATTTACATTTAATCATTTAGCAGATGCTTTTATCCAAAGCTACTTACAAATGAGGAGAGCAATAAAAGTAATCAAACCAACAATAGGGAAACAATATGCAAGTGCTGTGACTAGTCCCAGTTAGTCCACCACAGTACACGTAGCAAGTTTTTTTTTTTTTTAAATAGATATATCGAATAGTAAGTGTTAGTATAATTGGGTCAAGTATTGACGGAGTGTCTTCAGCAGTTTCTTGAAAATGGCTAAAGACTCCGCAGCTCGGGTTGAGTTAGGCAGGTCATTCCTTCAACTTGGAGCAGTCCAGGTAAAGGTCTGTGAAAGTGATTTTGTGCCTCTAACTGTGCGTTCACACCGCCGCCGGCGAGAGCGTCAAACTTCGCTCTGGCAGCCCTGCCATCGACGCTGTAGAAAGATTTGTGGACTCGCTGCCGCTCTGACGTAGATCGAATGCTTGGTTTTTTTAAAACTGCATTTAAAGGGGCTGCAAAGCAAACAATCATGTTGATCGGCGTTTGTGCAGACTGACCACAGGTAGGGTAAAACCATATAATATAACCTCATGAAATCATTTAAATGTAAAAGTTAAAAAAAATCAGATCGATGGAAAGAACTTAACAATTATAGTTACATGTTTGCTAGCGAAATAAACCAATTAAAAGCCATTTGTGTGGTGTATAAATAATGTTGCGCGTCTTCTTATCAAACCCGCCGCACCAGCAATGATCAACCTCTCCTCTATTTTGCTTGGGAACTAATGTGGTCGGAACCAAAGTTTACAGCACTGCGTTCTCTGGAATCCTCTCAAGTGGAGCACTACTACATTCCCATTGGTTGCCGCCGGTTGCCGCCGAACCCTGTCATAGCTCATTACCATAAAGTTGAACTGATTTCAACTCTCCTCGACGGCCAAATCGTCCAAGACGTGCCGCGCTGCTCTCGCCGGAGCTCGCCGCCGGGCTCCCATTGAAAATGAATGACTTCCAGCCACTTTGACACTCTCGCCGGCGGCGGTGTGAAGGAACCGTTAGGGATGATGGCACCACAAGGTACTGTTCACTTGCAGAACACAAGCTTCTGGAGAGCACGTAGGTCTGAAATAGAGAGTTTAGGTATAGTGGTGCATACCCTGTGGTTGTTCTCTAGGCAAACATCAGTGCCCAGCTGCAGAGGTTTGACAGTACATGCTGGAAGCACTGCCAAGAAAACATTACAATAGTCCAGTCTGGATAGAACAAAAGCTTGGACAAGGAGTTATGTAGCATCCTCTGATAAGGAAGGGCCTGATCCTCCTAATGTATTATAAGGCAAATCTGCAGGCCAGGGCAGTTCTAGCAATGTGGTCTTTGAAGTTTCACTGATCATCAGAGATGAGACTTTATCCTAGATCACCGGACTAATCTTCATGGTACTTTAGACCATGATGGAAACACAGCAACAGTTCCAGTTCCTGAAACAGTTTCAGCAAGAAATGTCATCCTATAAATGACATGTAGATGGAGCAGAGAAGTGATCCAAGCACTGAGCCCTGAAGCACTCCAGTAGCTAGATGTTGTGACTTAGACACTTCACCCCTCCACGACACCCATGCCCTTCGGCATGAGGTTAACTGTGTCAAAAGCAGCAGACAGATCCAGATGAGTACCTAGGATCTGGAAGCTGCTCTTGCCCGTCGCAAAGCTTCAATAATCGAGAGCAGGGCAGTCTCAATTTTCTCTTTTGAAACCAGACTGTTTATTGTCAAGGAGGTTGTTCTGTGTAACAAAGGTGTTGATTATATGAGTGAGTGCGGTTACAACTTAAGAAGAAATGGCTTGAAGGAGATGAGTGGGTATAGGATCAAGTGGACAGGTAGTAGGGTGATTGGAAAGGATGAGTTTGGAGACTTATGCCTCCGAGAGAGGAGAGAAGGAGGGGAGAATATGTGTGTGTCAGCTGTTAAGATGTACATGTCAATTTGTGGTGTGGAAAATTGCCCGCTGATGGTTGATGTTTTATGAATGAATGTGTCTCTGTTTATCCAGAGGATACCGTAGTCAGCCGGATCCGGGCCGTATCCAGATCAGATGGAGGACCTGCACCTAGACACGACCACAATGCATGATGTAGTCAGCCGGGTCCGGGTCATATCCAGATCAGATGAAGGACCTGCACCTAGACACGACCACAACACATGATGAAGTCAGCCGGGTCCAGGTTGTATCCAGATCAGACGAAGGACCTGCACCTAGACACGACCACAACGCATGATGTAGTCAGCCGGGTCCGGGCCGGATCTAGATCAGATGAAGGACCTGCACCTAGACACGACCACAGCGCATGATGTAGTCAGCCGGATCTGGGCCGGATCCAGATCAGATGAATGGCCTGCACCTAGTCACGACTACAACGCATGATGTATTCAGCCGGGTCCAGGTTGTATCCAGATCAGATGAAGGACCTGCACCTAGACACGATTACAACACATGATGTAGTCAGCCGGGTCCAGGCCGTATCCAGATCAGATGAAGGACCTGCGCCTAAACACAACCACAATGCATGATGTAGTCAGCCTGATCTGGGCTGGATCCAGATCAGATGAATGGCCTGCACCTAGTCACGACCACAACGCATGATATAGTCATCCGGATCCGGGTCGTATCCAGATAACATGAAAGACCTGCACCTAGACACGACCACAATGCATGATGTAGTCAGCCGGGTCCGGGTCATATCCAGATCAGATGAAGGACCTGCACCTAGACACGATTACAACACATGATGTATTCAGCCGGATCCAGGTCGTATCCAGATCAGATGAAGGAGCTGCACCTAGACACGACTACAACACATGATGTATTCAGCCGGATCCGGGCCGTATCCAGATCAGATGAAGGACCTGCACCTAGTCACGACCACAACGCATGATGTAGTCAGCCTGATCCGGACCAAATCCAGATCAGATGAAGGACCTGCACCTAGACACGACCACAACGCATGATGTATTCAGCCGGATCCGGGCCGGATCCAGATCAGATGAATGGCCTGCACCTAGTCACGACCACAACGCATGATGTAGCCAGCCGGGTCCAGGTTGTATCCAGATCAGATGAAGGACCTGCACCTAGACAAGACCACAATGCATGATGTAGTCAGCCTGATCCGGGCCACAGGGCACAGATTCTCAACCAAACCCATCTCCATAACGGCGTGATGAATCCTACCCTCACCCAAATGGAACTGGATTAAATATTTTGAATTTTCTTAATATTTTCTTCTAGAGCTGCTGTACAGCCAAAACAAACTTTGTTACATTATTTTCCTGTTATCACTGTAAAGCTTGATACAATATGTATTGTAAAAAGTGCTATATAAATAAAGGGGACTTGACTCATTTTGACTTGAAATAACATGCACTGATGAGTCGTTCACAATAATATCAGGAATATATATTACGAAAGTTCCGATTTCATGTTGACTTTAAACTTTTATTTGAAATGTGAGCAATCTGTAAACAGCATTTGGCTTCATGAAATTGCATTCAGTGGCAGATTTGTGTCTTTAAACAAACCAAATCAAATGCTCTCTCCAGTACTGACATCAGCACACAGCGAGTGATGGAGAGACTGGCTTTGATGCTGTGTGTGTGTGTGTGTGTGTGTGTGTGTGTTTGTGTGTGTGTGTGTGTGAGTGAGAGAGTGTGTGAGGTCGGGCAGAGAGCAAGGTAACAGAACACCACTGCAGACAGCACTTAAACACTCAGCGAGAGACACTCTCTCAGCTCCTGTTTCCAGTCACCTGTGTGGATGTGTGCACTGAGGAGAGCTCTGCAAGTTTCTACAGGACCCCCAACAGTGACGGCACAGGGGCCACACTCATCCTGACAGGACAAACCACAGAGACTGAGGAGAGAGAGAGAGAGAGAGAGAGAGAGAGAGAGAGAGAGAGAGAGAGAGAGAGAGAGAGAGAGAGAGAGAGAGAGAGAGAGAGAGAGAGAGAGAGTGGTTACCTATCACCACTGATGATCTCGAAGAAATACATAAACTATACGGTGAATTTGCAACTGAAGCCTTGCATAATATTATAACAAATTACCACGTTTACTTAGAAAAACAAAGGAAAAGCAGCACAACCTGTGTGAAAAAGTTTATAGCATACTTAAAAAAAAAAAAAAGGATCATCTTAAGTGTAATCTGAATGTAATGTTTTCCGAATCTTTCTTGCAAGTTATTTGCAATTTAATTAAACAATTTGCATTATTTGAACTTAAGAGTGTTTTTTGGACCTAGTTAAGTTGGACTCATATGTAGTCCATATATGTCTCATATGTAATTCATAATTACTTATATTCTCATTGAAATATGGTTAAAGTGTGCTGCCGAATGTACTGACAAGCATTTATGATAAACTACAATATACTTTATTGTCATTTGAAACTTGAGTGTCATGTATTTAGATAGATTTTTAACTACACATTAGTAGTGATGAAGTTGCCATTTAGTCTATTTAAAAATATGTTAGCTTGATATTAAAACATTCAAATTAAAATAATGAACTACACATGCTTGCTTGTTAATACATTCAGCAATTAAAATAAGTACTTCTGTAAAGCACTGCATAAATAATCATTTAAAATGTACTTACAACTTTTAATTTTACATTATTACAAAGTGCACTTTTTGAAAGTGTGTTAAAACAGCGGTGGCCTTTTATTTCATTAAAATGATAACATCTGCATGTATATATACTTCTAGGATGTGAAGTACACTACAAGTGCACACTTAATACAATCAGACTTATTTCAAAAGGGGAAATAATGCAAAGTCAATTATTACAGAATGCCTCATTCTCACCTTTCATAGTATAATTTTTCATTGTTACATTGTCAACCATGAACAAATTATTTTAATAATAAAGTATATTATTTGGCAGAATAATTGTTTTTTATTATAAGTTTGTCATTTTTGCGTACATGCAGCAGTAAAAAATGATCTGAAGATTTTTTGCATCAAGACAAGTCTTACAGCTGCCGGAGTGTGTGACGCTGTCGGCCGGATAACATAAACACAGGTGAAGAGATAGACGCATGAACTCTGAAAACATGCATGTACACACACACACATCTCTGAATGGTCAATGGTTACACGTCAGTCCTCTTTGACAAGAACATTCCAGAAAAATATCAACCTCTCACACTGTTTTTGTCTCCATGTCTCATGATTTCTCTGTGTGTGAGTGTGTGTGTGGGTAGGTGACTGTGAGTGTGTGTGTATGTGTATGTGTGTGAGTGTGTGTGTGAAGCACTGAGATACAGGGTAAAATCTTAGCTGTCCATCATACAGTCCTGTGTGTAGTTCTTTGTGTTCTGTCACACTCTGTTTCAAACACACAGAGACAGACACTGTTGGACTGCGGCCTCTCATCATACTCTTCATTCCAGCTGCATATCTCTGATACTCTTACATGGTAATATCACACAATATTTAATAAATCTCTTACAGTATGTTTTCTGTTAAATCAGCATTGACTATTTAGGTCATCCATGAAGTCTGACTAAAACGATTGCTATTTAAAATTTTCATAATTACACACTTGGGCTTACACTAACCCAAGAGATTTTGCTTGAACTTTAATGGTTAAAGTGGAAATGCCTTGTTTCATAAGTTATTTCATGTCAAATAAATAGTAAAAGCATCACTTCTGCCACCATCTGCTGCTGTACATTATGCACACTATATATTGTGTCTATAATGTTTAGTTAATGTATAAAAGCATTTTTATTAAAACTATAGCTTTAGTAAGACAAATGAGCCAGGTATTTTATCCCCCCAAAAATATATTATACGTTTCATAGTATTTGTTTATTTTGGTAAACTTTTACTTTTAAGCATAATATAGATGATTTGTGGACAAGGATTCATTGGTGAATCTGACTTATCGAGTCGCAGCTGTTCTTGACGACTCACTGACTCAACAACTCACTGATTCAAATCACTGATTCAACGACTCACTGACTCAACAACTCACTGACTCAACAACTCACTGACTCAACAACTCACTGATTCAACTCACTGATTCAGCGACTCACTGACTCAATTCACTGATTCAAATCGCTGAATCAACGACTCACTGACTCAACTCACTGATTCAACTCACTGACTCAACTCACTGATTCAAATCACTGACTCAACAACTCACTGATTCAACAACTCACTGATTCAACGACCCACTGACTCAACGACTCACTGATTTAATAAACTCACTGATTCAACAACTCACCGATTCAACGACCCACTGACTCAACGACTCACTGATTTAACAACTCACTGATTCAAATCACTGATTCAACGACTCACTGACTCAACAACTGACTGACTCAACAACTCACTGATTCAAATCCCTGATTCAAATCACTGACTCAACAACTCACTGACTCAACAACTCACTGATTCAAATCACTGACTCAACGACTCACTGACTCAACAACTCACTGACTCAACTCACTGATTCAATGACTCACTGACTCAATTCACTGATTCAAATCGCTGATTCAACGACTCACTGACTCAACAACTCACTGACTCAACAACTCACTGATTCAAATCACTGATTCAACGACTCACTGACTCAACAACTCACTGACTCAACAACTCACTGACTCAACAACTCACTGATTCAAATCACTGACTCAACGACTCACTGACTCAACAACTCACTGACTCAACTCACTGATTCAATGACTCACTGACTCAACTCACTGATTCAAATCACTGACTCAACAACTCACTGACTCAACAACTCACTGACTCAACAACTCACTGATTCAAATCACTGACTCAACGACTCACTGACTCAACAACTCACTGACTCAATTCACTGATTCAAATCGCTGATTCAACGACTCAGTGACTTAACTCATTGAAACAACTCACTGATTCAACAACTCACTGACTCAACAACTCACAGATTCATCAACTTACTGACTCAACAACTCACTGATTCAACCACTCACTGATTCAACAACTCACTGACTTAAATCACTGTCTCAGCAACTCACTGATTCAATTCACTGATTCAAATCGCTGAATCAACGACTCACTGAATCAACTCACTGACTCAACTCACTGATTCAAATCACTGACTCAACAACTCACTGATTTAACAACCAATCAATTACCAAAAACCTTTGTACTTTTACTCAAGTAAAATTGAAAATGATTATTTACTTTCACTGTAGTAATATTTTATATGGTATCTGTATTTTTAGGGCCCTTTCACACCTACCTTGTTTGGTCCGGATTTTCGGACTTTTCAGTTTGATCCGAATCAAAATTACAGGTGTGAAACCTCCCCCAGACCACGGTCTGGACCAAACAAGACGAAATCTGGTCAGACAAAAAGAGGTAGTCTCGGTCCGGATCAAACTGAACAAAGGTTTGGTTCGTTTCTAGTGTGAAAGCATTTTCTGTATGGTTCGGACTTTCCGAGCATTTACAGGAAGTTCCGATGTTTCCCGCATAGCCTAAACAACTGTATGAAAACAAATTGCCACTCACCTTGGTCTTTCCCCAAATGGAGGTGCCAGTTGGTTACTTGCTTACCTTACCTGCCGGCGATGATAAAAATGCTCGCACAACGAGGATGTTCATTTGCAGAATTTGAATAGTAGTTGGTGCTGCAGGTACACACAGAGAATAAGGGCGTCAAAATTGTACCTTTAGGGGTCAGTTTGTCATTGGACATATTTGTACATTTTTTTTAACCACAAAAAGGTTCATAGTTGTACCTTAAGGTAAGTATTTGTACTCTAAGGTACTAATATGCACCTTATAAGGGTACTGCCCAGCGCCAAGCTGTTGTACCCCTAAAGGTACAATTTTGACACCCTTATTGTAGTAATGCCATAATAATAACAGTATAGTGACAATGATATGCGTCTGTTCATTCATTCTTGTCAAAGTTACCTGCTGAACACTCTGACGTCAGACGCACGTCCGTTTACAAACCAATCAATGTCAAGATGCAGCCCACATAGATGATGTCGACAGGACACAAGTATGTCATGTAAAGTTCTTTAGTGCACTCGCATAATTGCAATGTGAAACCAAACCAAAACTAATCGAATGTATCAAATGTATCAAAACATGAACGAAACATGAAAGTGTGTGAAAAAAACCCGGCCTTACTCAAATACTTGATTTGTGTACTTCGTCCTCCTCAGGATTATTCTGTCATACAAGCATATACAAGGTTGGATATTGTTAGTGGATGAATTAAATAGACCAGTGAGAGTGAGAAAAGTGTTTTAATAGACTTTATTTTTCCAAACGCTCGAAGGGTAAAAGTGAGGAAACTTTTACACGAAAAGGAGGTAAAAATACTGTATAATAAAAACAAAAAACTACTTAATTCATACAAGTCTTATTTTGAGCCTGTTATTCATATTCTAGAAACCAGAAAGGAGAGTATAGGATTCAGAATATTTTCGTGTAGTGAAACAATTTCCAGCTTTTTTTTCTTTTTCTTCCAGAAATACATATAATATGAATGAACTGTCGCTCCTATCTATTCAAAAGTAATTATTCAAAAGAGTTTTTTAAGTTGCGAGAGAATGATGAAAGAAGGGTCGAATGCCACTATCATCTTGTGTGGCAGCTTTGGTTCTGTCTTTCTCTGTCACTTGACTGTGTTTCAATACACAAACACACCTCGTCTGTGGCAGCGGGGCAGAAATGAGGTCTGGGGTGAGGGGCATCATTACAAGGGTTTGGTTTATCTCCATCTTATCCGAGCAGAACGAGGTATGCCTTCCCAAATCTGACACACGCTGAGCCAAAGAATCCATTCTGAATGGGCAACAAGGAAACAGCATGTTGTTCTTTACAAAAGCACGGTTAGAAACAATTAGTTCCCCAGGTGGAGGTTTGATTGCGGTGGTTAATTGTCAGTCAGAGGTGAGCCGAGAGGCCCAGGCACGGGCGAGAGCTAAGCGATGGAGTCAGGGCTTTACAATGGCTGCCTTTCTTTCACATTCAGGTGCGACAAAGCAGGTATGCTCAAAAGACTTAATCCCACAGTCAGAGTCTTGGCAGGACAAGAGAGGCCTTTCACACAGGAAGGTGGTGCGTTTGTGTTTTAGGTATGTTCTCTCCTCCCATTCTCACTCTACACCTAAGCCTAAAATTTCATCTCACAAGACAGAAAAACTATTTTCCCAAGTCCCTGATATACTCACTGCGAAGTTGTGTTTCGTTCTTCACTTAGGGGTAAAACGAAGTTTGAATACTTTTCCAGCGATGTTAACAAACATCCAGACGCCGTCCACACTGCTGAGAGCGACGTTTAGATGAATATGTGTTGAGCGCTGTCTCTTTCATTTAGAATTACAACTTCAGTTTTTGCTATAAAGCGACCCTTCAGCGCGTTCATGTTTTTATCAGAAATCAGAAATATAGCAGTACACAAGGGCACTACGCTTGCAGCCTAAAATGTTCTAGTGTCTGAGCTTGACTGACTGCACTATGCACTAATTGGTGGGCCGATCAGGTGGCAACTGGTCCTTTCCGTTAGAAGTTTAAAAATGGCCAAAAAAACAAATAAACAACAGAATACGAAGGTAGAAACAACAAAGGATGTCAGAAGGTACCTGCGTTTGTACTCTGCTTTGAATGTTTAATGTATAAGAAAGAAATCCACTGATAATTTAGTATGCAAATATAACAATACAGCCAATCAGAAGGTACAGTTATGTAGAGCAAGATTTTGGACCAATGAAATTTTAGTGTGGACGGGGCTACTCAGCACAACCAAATCTTATGTAGGTCTACTAATTATACCAACAAAACCAAAGTTAGAATGCATGCATATAAGGCTGAACTTATTGCATCAGTTTAATACTTAGAGGTTTAAAGCAAAACCAAAATGTTTGCGGAATAGCAAAACAATATGTCTTGCAAAAGCTGTAACTATAATAATTCTCAGTGGTGGACGAAGTAAACTCAAGTAAAAAGTAAAAAAAAAAGTACAGATACCCTATTAAAATAGGTCTCCAGTAAAACTATTAGTACTCATTTTGAGATTTACTTGAGAAAAAAGTACAAAAGTACTTGATTTTTAATGTACTTAAAAGTAAAAAGTATTGATCGAATGAACCATTGTAGTAAAGCTCGCTCATACGGGAAGAAGGAGGCGGGAACCGGAGAACATTCAAAATGTTTAATCAAACAAACATAAAATAATAATGGCGGCGGCAGCCCCTCGCGGCCGACTGCCGCCTACACACAAACACAAAATGAAAATAAAAAGCTGCAGCCCCTCGCGGACGACTGCAGCGAACACATAACAAAACGTAAATAAAACATAACACAAAATCCAGGCCTGGTCCTCTCTCGTCCCTCACTGTCGTCGCTCCTCCTTTATACTCCCTCACTCCTCCGCGAGAGCCGAGATCGCTGCGGCTCGCAGCTGGCGCTCATCCTCTCTGATGAGCGCCGCCTCGTCCCGCCCTCACGGTCCCTCGACCTCGCTGCTCGCCACATACCCCCAACGCCCTTCGCAGGCCGGGGGGGCACTCCCGAGACTGCGCTCTACTCCCCCCCCCCTCCCCGGGGGGGCCGATCACGGCGGCCGCGGGACCTGGGGGTAAGAACAGCGAGGTGAGAGAACGGAGCGGGGAGCATGAGGAGCGACAGAGACGAGAGAGTGGAGAGAGGAGAAAAGAAAAAAAAAAAAAAAAAAATTCTGGTCCGGTTCCCAGACACACTGCCGCTCGGTCCTCAGCCAGCCGAGAGGTTCTTCTTCGCGGTGCCATGCGGTGGTACTGGACGCTCGGTGGACGGCTTGAGCCTCCTCCGCCCCCTGGCGGCCGGCGGTGGCTCCTCCTTCTGAGGGCGGCCGGAAGCGAGTCCCTGTCCCGCGCTCCCTGCTCCTCCCCAACATGGCGGACGGCAGCAGGCTTCGGCTCCGGGCAAGCGCTGGGGACTCCTTCGCCCCCTCGCGGACGGCAGCCACCCCACCTCGACCCAGGGGCACGGCAGCGAGCTCTCCGTCCCACCGACCTTCATCCGCTCCAGCACCACCGCTTCGGGCAGCCGCTCGCGGACTTCTCTCCTCCGCGCTGCCCGAACTCCGCGGCACCGCGATCCCCCTCAGCTGCGAGGGCTCTTCGACAGCGCTTCCCTCCTTCCTCCCGGGTTTCGGCACCACTGTAGTAAAGCTCGTTCATACAGGAAGAAGGAGGCGGGAACCGGAGAACATTCAAAATGTTTAATCAAACAAACATAAAATAATAATGGCGGCGGCAGCCCCTCGCGGCCGACTGCCGCCTACACACAAACACAAAATTAAAATAAAAAGCTGCAGCCCCTCACGGACGACTGCAGCGAACACATAACAAAACGTAAATAAAACACAACACAAAATCCAGGCCTGGTCCTCTCTCGTCCCTCACTGTCGTCGCTCCTCCTTTATACTCCCTCACTCCTCCGCGAGAGCCGAGATCGCTACGGCTCGCAGCTGACGCTCATCCTCTTTGATGAGCGCTGCCTCGTCCCGCCCTCACGGTCCCTCGACCTCGCTGCTCGCCACAACCATATATTTATTCTAGCCAGCACTAGGTTTAGACTGGTCAGTAGTCAGTATCAATAAGAAAGATTAGTGCACACAATTAATATGTACTGAAAATAAGCTAATTTTGGGAACATTTTACAGTGTCCTTGTTACACGTTACATGTAGTTACTATATTAATAACTATGAATTATGAATAATTACATGCATCTAACCCTAAACCAAACCCTAACCCTAAGTATGTACATACTGTTAATTTTTATTACTCAGGACTTTTCTGAAAAATCATGTATAATTACACTGTAACACGGACACCTTAAAATAAAGTAACCCAAACCTTTTTTATTTTATTACCAACACTTATTATACACTATTAAAACATTAAATGTTAATAGGCTATACTAATTCAAGTGTGCAAATAATATATGCTACCGTATTTTAAAAATGGGGGCAAACTAAATAAAATAAAAAAAACAATGTCGACGTCACAGGGTAAAATGCTGTAACATGCTGTAATGTGTTTTACAGTAAATAACTGACAGTCATGAAAATATGATTAATTTACAATAACCAAAACAAAAATTCATTAGTAACGTTTTGCAGCATCAGTTGCACCACATTAAAGCTCTGAGGATGATATACCCATTATTGGCTCATTTTGAGTGGATCATTGAATCAGTGAGTTGTTGAATGAGTTGTTGAATTAGGAAGTCTTTGAATCAGTGAGTTGTTGAGTCAGTGAGTTGTTGAGTCAGTGAGTTGTTGAGTCAGTGAGTTGTTGAGTCAGTGAGTTGTTGAGTCAGTGAGTTGTTGAGTCAGTGAGTTGTTGAGTCAGTGAGTTGTTAAATCAGTGAGTTGTTGAGTCAGTGAGTTGTTAAATCAGTGAGTTGTTGAGTCAGTGAGTTGTTGAGTCAGTGAGTTGTTGAATCAGTGAGTTGTTGAGTCAGTGAGTTGTTGAGTCAGTGAGTTGTTGAGTCAGTGAGTTGTTGAATCAGTGAGTTGTTGAGTCAGTGAGTTGTTGAGTCAGTGAGTTGTTGAGTCAGTGAGTTGTTAAATCAGTGAGTTGTTGAGTCAGTGAGTTGTTGAGTCAGTGAGTTGTTGAGTCAGTGAGTTGTTGAGTCAGTGAGTTGTTAAATCAGTGAGTTGTTGAGTCAGTGAGTTGTTAAATCAGTGAGTTGTTGAGTCAGTGAGTTGTTGAGTCAGTGAGTTGTTGAGTCAGTGAGTTGTTGAGTCAGTGAGTTGTTGAGTCAGTGAGTTGTTGAATCAGTGAGTTGTTGAGTCAGTGAGTTGTTAAATCAGTGAGTTGTTGAGTCAGTGAGTTGTTAAATCAGTGAGTTGTTGAGTCAGTGAGTTGTTGAGTCAGTGAGTTGTTGAGTCAGTGAGTTGTTGAATCAGTGAGTTGTTGAGTCAATGAGTTGCTGAATCAGTGAGTTGTTGAATCAGTGAGTTGTTGAGTCAATGAGTTGCTGAATCAGTGAGTTGTTGAATCAGTGAGTTGTTGAGTCAATGAGTTGCTGAATCAGTGAGTTGTTGAATCAGTGAGTTGTTGAGTCAATGAGTTGCTGAATCAGTGAGTTGTTGAATCAGTGAGTTGTTGAGTCAATGAGTTGCTGAATCAGTGAGTTGTTGAATCAGTGAGTTGTTGAGTCAGTGAGTTGTTGAATCAGTGAGTTGTTGAATCAGTTCGAAGTAACAAGGAACGACATGTTCTTATGGAATTTAAAGGAGTAAAAAGTACAATACTATGCTTGGGAATGTAGTGAAGTAAAAGTTTCAAAATAAAAATACTCTGATAAAGTATGAATGCTTTACAAATGTACTAAATGTAACAAAGTAAAACTACTTCATTACTCTTCACCACTGTTTTTTTAAATTTATCATTAGGCCAGGTGTTCTTTCCTCTCTTCATTGATGTTGTGAAAGGAAACCTGAGCTGGCTCCTTCATGCATGGTCTTATCACACTTTTTGGATGCTGACTAAATTCCCATTCATACAAACCTGAACACGAAAGACATGTGTCTGTGTTGCACAGAACCTGATCTTATAGCTTCACCTATAGCAGCCAATTCTCTCTCTCTCTCTCGCTCTCTCGCTCTCTCTGTCGACTTCTCTCTTTTTTCCTCAAGTCAGGCTTCACATACTAAGTACCCCTTACACTGAAATATCACCTGCTCTCTGCTCCTTTAATCACTTGACTTTGCATTCCTTCATGCAATTTAGGAAAGCCTTTCGTGTACAGGTAGAAGGAAAGAATTTCCAAAACAAAAAAGTGAAGCAATCCACCCAAGCCACAACTGACATCAGGTCCTCAGCAGAATCCTCCAATCATTTTGTCTCTAAACTCAAGTGTGACACAACTGACATTGTTTTATAGCCTCTGGACTTGAATATTTTTTTGACAAAAAAAAAAAAAAAGATTTTCACATAATTGTGGCAAAAACAAGAACCAAAACTAAGGTTTAAAAGGCCGATTCCTTTGGCAAAATTCGTTCAGAATTGGCTAAATTCAGAATTGAATGGTGATTGGTGTAATTATGGTAATACTAGTGACACCAAATGGTTTTGTGAACAAATTAGGTTTGACCTTGGCTGCAGTCGGATTTAACCAATAGCTGACACTTTCTGCTTCCTGTAGTTATGCTTGCGCGATGTTTGCATACTTTATCACAGATGAAGTGGATTAGATGTAATATTTGTCAAATGCGCAGACATTTTCATGTAAAATTTAGTACTTAATGTAGTGCTTAATACAGCACATGTATGTAATAAAGTTAAACATTTTTATGACTACATATTTAAATATCAATAAAGTGAGTTTTTTTTATCAGTTTTATTTGGATAAAAATGACATAATATAACATTAAGATTATGTGAGGAGTTTTTACTGTAATGAAAACTGATTTTGTGAGCGTTAGCACAACTGAAGGTTTTAGAATAAACACAAAACGCATGTGAATATTGTCATACGGTGAATCTGGCCAATCGTGAACAGCTGTGTCGTCATCAGAGTTTGTGCAGCCACTCTGGAGAAGCTGCGCAGAATGAGCCAGCCGGCTGCTCTCGAGTCGTTCTAGTATCGCATGAAGTCAAACACACCATGGCTGAATCTGAAATCGCCCCCTAAACCCTCATTCACTCTTCCCTACGTTAGTCCACTAATATAGTTCACTTGAAGGAGTGAATGAAAACAAGTGTGTGAAGTTGGACAGCCGTTGAGTGTTCATTGGCTGTACACTCGTTATTGCGGTGCAATGTGGGAGTGCACTCAATAATGTCCACTATGGTTTTGGACACCACTACAAATGGCTGTCCCCTCAAATAGTGCCCTATTTGAGGGTATAGGGGTCGATTTCGGATTCAGCCCATGACTGTTTTCAAACAGGTTTTTGAACACTCCCCTGTCTTCCATTGGTCAGACAGACAGAAAGCCCTGCCCCAAACTCACTTGATTTATTGCTGTGCAGGCAGGTTGGGATGTTCAAACAAACAGAGCAGTATTAAAAACACTACTGTATTAACAATTGTTTTGACTATTTCACCTTTAAGAAGTTGGAATTTAATTAAATTGGCCAGCCCTAAATTAATGATAGAAAGAGGAATTCAATGAAATTCACCCCACCACTTTTATTACTCCAACAATACACAACTGAGTTTTTAAAAGATGTCTCTTCTGCTTACCAAGGTTGCATTTATTTGATCAAAAATACAGTCAAACAATATTTTAAAGGCACTATATGTAATTTTGCCACTAGATATCGTTTATTCAAAACAACGAATAAACGTTGAGTCCATTACCTAAAAATGTCCTTCACTTCCTCTAAATACCTTCCAGAATCCTTAACTAACACATCCACTGTGGCAGGGTTGTGGATGGGACTGTCCTCCCAGCCCTTGAGCTCCACAAGCACTTCCTCAGCAACGCACAATGTTGCCGGCTCATGCACCTGTTCAGAATCTAGCAGTGGTCCGGAGCGATGACTCCTTCCGACCTCTTCTCTGGTTCGGGCTCATCCATGGCTGGTCTCTGGCGGCTTTTGAGTGGGACTGGTAATGCTGTCATCTTCAGCAGGGCCAATGGTAAATGGCGAGTTGTTATTTACCAGTACCCACTCCACAAAGGCGGTGAAATCCTCCTTTGGACTGTCTGCTGGAACGCGTGCCTTCGACCACTCACTCAGGCTGGCATGGTAAAAGACACAGAGCGAGCGGTCTGGGTACTGCGTCTGGCACGAAAGATGTAAAAGGTCCCATGTGAGCTTCCAGCGGACGGTCACCCTGCTGCTCCTGGCAGAGTAACTGAACTACAGGGAGGAAGACAAAAGAACAAAAAAGGGAAACTGCCGCAAATAATATACTGTAACTGTCTTGGTCCGTTATGTAACACGTAATATATACTCTCACGACGAGGAAGACTTCAAGAAGAAAGGCATTAATAACAAATACTCAGGAAACAGGCTAAACTTAGGAGAAATACACACAAACATTAACGAGAATGGACAAAGTCTCAGGGACAACACAAGGACTAAGGCCAAATCTACATGAAGCCAGAGCTTTCCCTAACCAATCTTTTTCCCTCCTTGTCTCAAGAAATATCTGCGTACACACGAAACCATTGAAACCGACTCAAAACGATAGTATATATAGTATACATGCCAGACCAGTATGTGGCGCTGTAATTCTGCCACAGAAATACACTAAAAACGGAGAACAGTTGTGGCTAGAAGAGGTACAACAACGGTCGGAAGTGAGGCAAAATCTCACGATAAAACAACAATAAATACATTTGCCAGATTGTGTTTTAGTAACGCCTACACCTACCCCAACCCTAAACCTACCCTTACAATAATGCAATGACAGTAATTAAATTACGCAATATTGATGTGCACATCAAGTATCCCTTCTAGTCTTTACCGTGTGGGACCAAGCGGCAACCTCCCGCAGTTTCTCTTGAAGCTAATACTGAAGTGACTTAAACTGCAATTCATCGACTGGCTGCTAGGGACAGGCTCCAGAAGGGAGCAGAATCTCATTGAGCCCCAATGTTTAAAAAACATGTTTACGGTCTGGTACAAATTGTGGTTTTGGTCTATACGGCTAATTTTGCCCTTCATGACAACTGTGAGGGGGGTGAATTTTTTTTATAACTAATTTGTTTACATTATATAAAGCCTTAAAGTTCTGCATAATTAAGGGCGTGGCCATTTTGAGTGACAGGTGAATAGCCATTTATCTGCTGTCTGTTAGTAATTGCGTCACCTCAGCTCCGCCCACGTCCCGCCTCTTTGCCCATTTTCTGTTATCCGGGAGTGACGCGCGATGACCAACAACGACCAGCTCGACCCTACTTTACGTTTCAAAACTGCTCTTCAGAATCCTATAGGTGGCGTCACGGACACTACGTCCATATGTCCACTCTGGGAAAAAACACAATGAAAGGGGAACACAGAACATGTTACAATATCTTATATATATATATATATATATACAAAGTCATATATCTATTAAGTAGTTATACAATATTTTCGTGGAAACCATGATACATTTCAGGATTCTTTGATGAATAGAAAGTTCAAAAGTGCTGGAAATCATAAATGTCTTTGCTGACACTTTTGATCAATTTAATGTGTCCTTGCTGAATAAAAGTATTAATTTGAAGAAAAAAAAAATCTTCTTAATGGTAGTGGTTATTTATTGATTAATGGTTAATATCAAAAATATCATCTAGGATTAAAAACTACTTATGGCAGTTATATTAATTTCTTTAAATTGAATATAATTTCAATTCTATTTTCTACATCAATTCAATTCCAGGAACTGGGATTCTAAACCGGCGCACCTGGACAGCTTATTACAGTTCAAATGGAGACTTTTGCAATACATTCCACTTCGTCTTGTTCCAATGCAGTCGGCGCGACTGATCTTCTGTTCATTTCCCTGTGGCTACAGCAGCCGCTGTTCACATCAAAGAGGGCAATAGAGAACTGGGCCAAACAAATGCACAAGTAGTAAAACTTAACAAGGTGTGAATGTCCTCGTGTTGCCCTGACACAAGTGATGCGTAGCCACGGCCTGTTTGCTGTTTTTTGAATGTGTGCAAATTTCTGATTGGTGTTTTGGCCTTACGTGAGCGACGATGAGGTTGCGTCGGAGAGAGCTGACGGTTGGTGCCAGCTCTGGGTGGGGGGCAAATGTAAAGGAAACATCAGGTGTTTGAAGCAGCTCTGCCTGTGCTTGCACACGCTGATTTATCTGTGCATTTCAGAATTATGTTCCCGACCTCTTCACCTCGGTGCCATTTGTGTTCTTCCCCCCGCTCTGTTCAGGCCATAAAACAAGCATGTATCTGCACCCCCCTGCCCACCTCCAGAGCGTTACTCCTGCTCCGGTGTCACCCACAGTTCACTGTCCGTGGACGGACGTCCAGCCGGCGACCCGACAAGAACTGGGGTTGGGGGGCGGCTCTGCCTAACGGTGCATTCCAGGACAGAGAAAACACCTCTCTCCCTTCCCCAACACACGCTTTGTAACTGGAAGCCACAACACAGACATGAGACTGTGCACACAAAAGGAGCTGGTGAGCAGCCCGGCTTGATGTGGCGAGATTGATCAGCCGTGAAAGCATGAATCAGCAGTGAGAAATGTTAATGGGGTTATTACGCTGATCAATGAGCGTTTTAAGAACTTTTCATGACTGATGACGCCATCACTTCTCACAGGAGAAAAACTTCACTAATGTCACAGGACATTTGATGTTTGGACCTATTGAAGTCTAAGGCCACGTTGGATGCGTTTGAAAGCATCCTTTTCTCTGAGTTTTGGCCTTCTGTCCACAACGACACAGCATTTTTGTTCTGCGAAAATTACGTTTTTGAGGAAGACATTCAAGGAATTTTCTTCACATAATGGACTTCAATTGCAACCAACGGCTTGAAGGTCCAAACCAATGCCGTTTCAAAGGGCTTTGAAGGGCTTGAGAGGCTCTGCACGATCGCAGCTGAGGATTAGGGTCTTATATAGTGAAACCATCTGTCATTTTCAAGAAAAACGAAACATCTACATACTTTTTTAACCTTAATTGTTAATCTTGCGCTGCTCTGCGGCACACCACGGAATGCACAATCACGTCGGAAAGGTCACGTTAGACGGATGTGGAAGTACCGCCCCAAGCGAACGTGCAAGGACTAATACAAAATAAACATCACATCCGTGGTGTGTCGCATAGCAGCGCGAGATGAGCAATTTTTTTTAATTTTTTTTTTATTAATGACCAATGGTTTCGCTAGATAAGACTCTATTTCTTGCCTGGGATTGCGCAGAGCCTCTGAAGCCCTTCCTTTGAAACTACACTGATTAGAAGCCCACTATATGGCGAAATGTTTTCCTCAAAAAACTGAATTCCTTTTCCACTGTAGAAAGAAAGATATGAATATCTTGGATGGCATGGGGGGGGGGGGGGGGTGTATAACTCAAGATTGTAAAATGAGTCGATTGATTAAATTAAATTACTTATTTAATAATCAAATATAACCTCTAATACAACGTGTCACCAACGCCGCCTCAGATCTGTTTCAGAATGAACGCACTCTTACTGGAACAACACGCTGAACACGCCAACTAAACCCAATGAATTCACAACGATTTGTTAAAATTGTGTTCTCATTAATGTTATGTAATATGACAGTCCCAATCAAAGTTATTATTAATCGTGCGTTGCTGTTTGAGCTACGTGCACTAAGGCGCTGAATGAACAACGGGAAACTGAAGCTCTTTGCTAGCGCGTTGTTTAGCTCAAAGAAATGCATCCTATATGAGATTGATCATATATATATACAAAATAAACATAATATTACAAATTATATCTGCACAAAATAATGCGTATGCACAAGTGAACTTGAACTAAGTTACGTGCTATTCAGAATGCGTGACTCATGTTGTGCACGCGCTCTTCCTGGAGCAACGCGATGAACAGGCAACTAAGCCCAAATAATTCACAATGTTTTATTACAATATTGCTCTCTTTATAATGTTATGTAATATGACAGTCCCAATTATAGTCATTCTTAGTTGTGAGTGCTGTTTGATCTGAATATGATCTGACCGGCACGCTTTACTACCGTGTTAAATCTTAACCTAATGCATCCTATATGAGATAAATCAGATGTAAGCCCCAGGAGCTAGGGACTTTGGGGTGGTACTCTGTGTGTTTCGACCACAGGAACTTTCCCCAGGAGCTAGGGACTTCGGGGTGGTACTCTGTGTGTTTCCACAGCAGGAACCAGGGTCTAAATAAAGTTCCGGGTAAAGATTTCCCCCTCAAAACGGCCCTGCTCGCAATGTAGAACTTTTTCAAAGTTCAGGAACTTTCAGAGGTTCAGGGGTAACCTGCTGATTGGTTGAGCTCAACCTAAAAGTCTGATGTAGTGCGTGCAGCAAGAGTTGTTTGCTATTCGAATCAACAATGGAGTTTAAAAAAATTCTCCCGATGGACCGACGACGAGGTTCAGGCTTTATTAAGTGTATTTGCGGAGGATGAAATCCAGTGGGCTCTAGAAAGTCGCGTGCGGTCCTACATCACCGGACTCTAATCTTCACAGTACTTTAGACCGCAATGAAAATTGTTCCTGGGACAAATTGTTCCGGGTAATTTTGGTGGAAAAGGGGCTATAGGCCTACATAAAATAAACACAATATTACGACTTACATTTGCACAAAACAGAAGGCTGCGGTTGAGCAGCACACACGTAGCCTGACGTCGTCATACTCAGATTCTAGTCAGAATATGAGTCTGATGCTGCTCCATTGGGCTGTGATTATGAGGCAGGTTTCAACGCACAGGAAAGAAACCAGGAAAGAAAATGCCTCTGCACTCAATTGGATAGACCTACAACCAATCAGAGCAACGGAGCGTCGCATATTTGTCCACAGAACTCAACTACACGCACACTGGAAGAAGAAGAAGAAGAAGATGAGTGTAAACGATCTTTGCCGGTGTTTTAAAAAATAATTTAAGGATACACAGAGTACTTACCAACACGATCATCATTTTTGACAGAAATAGTGAAGGTGAATGCATATACGAACAAGTTCTCCGTTTAGGATTAGAACGAATTCAACCCAAGCACTCTTTGGTGACGTGTATGATTGATGACGTCACTGTTGATCATCTGTCCATCATCGTATAAAGCCCGCCCTGACAATTTAATTTGTCCGAACAGCTCTTGTACAAGCATAGCTGCTCCACAACGTATCAAGTCCAGACCGAACTAAGTTCGGCTGGTATCTAGGCTAGCACGAACGCTCATGACCCTGCTTAATCGACGATCGATAGGTTTTTATCTATTAATTGTATTATCGACAATTAATCGTTGATTAATCATTAACATCCCTAGTTTATACGGTTATGTGCTGTTCACTCTGAGTGTTGCTAAAGATAAATGTCACTTCGTACAATCTTCATATTACATTCCTGCAAAGATGGCAGGGAATTCAATTGCTGCCCTGCATCAAAACATGAGGGTGATTGTGTTTTAGACCAGACGTGGAGTGGCGATTGATTGCGACCCAACACGCATTTGCTAATTCACGAGTTCACACTTACATCAAATTAAATAGAGTAAATATTATGCGTATTTGGCGTGCTGTCCGGGGGAGGGCTCCGAGCTCGGAAATTTTGCCAGAACCCAGAGTATCCCCCAAAATGCAAGAACAGAGGACAGCCACCAGAAAACCCCCCCAAATACGCAGATAATTGGTGTGCTGGCGTTTTGATAAGCCTGGTTGCTTGACCAGGAGGGCCTGTGTTGCTTCTGATGGGAGCAACTCATGGCATCGGGCGGATGAGCCCTACTGGCTGATGGCTGGAAGCAGCCTTAGTTTGGAACAACTGGTTGGGAAGGCTCTTGCAACATCCAATGGGAGGCCAATGCTCACTGTATCAGATGGAAAAACCCTACCGGCCGATAATGAGAAGCAGCATGGTTTGGAACAACTGGTCGGGAAGGCTTTTGCAACATCCAATGGGAGGCCAATTCTCACTGTATCAGATGGAAAAACCCTACCGGCCGATAATGAGAAGCAGCATTGTTTGGAACAACTGGTCGGGAAGGCTTTTGCAACATCCAATGGGAGGCCAATGCTCACTGTATCAGATGGAAAAACCCTACCGGCCGATAATGAGAAGCAGCATGGTTTGGAACAACTGGTCGGGAAGGCTTTTGCAACATCCAATGGGAGGCCAATGCTCACTGTATCAGATGGAAAAACCCTACTGGCAGATAAAAGAGAAGCAGCATGGTTTGGAACAACTGGTTGGGAAGGCTTTTGCAACATCCAATGGGAGGCCAATGCTTACTGTATCAGATGGAAAAACCCTACCGGCCGATAATGAGAAGCAGCATTGTTTGGAACAACTGGTCGGGAAGGCTTTTGCAACATCCAATGGGAGGCCAATGCTCACTGTATCAGATGGAAAAACCCTACCGGCCGATAATGAGAAGCAGCATGGTTTGGAACAACTGGTCGGGAAGGCTTTTGCAACATCCAATGGGAGGCCAATGCTCACTGTATCAGATGGAAAAACCCTACCGGCAGATAAAAGAGAAGCAGCATGGTTTGGAACAACTGGTTGGGAAGGCTTTTGCAACATCCAATGGGAGGCCAATGCTCACTGTATCAGATGGAAAAACCCTACCGGCCGATAATGAGAAGCAGCATGGTTTGGAACTACCTGGCCGGGAGGACCCGTGTTGCCTCTGACGGGAGCTCATAGCCCTACTGGCTGGTAAGTGTGGAGCAGTCAGAATTTGGGGTGACCGATCGGGAAGGCTTTTGCGACATCCAATGGGAGGCCAATGCTCACTGTATTGGACGGGGAAAAAACCCTACCAGTCGAAAGAAAAGGGGTGCACATGATTTAATCCGCCCAACCAGAGGGGCCCCCTACTGGCTGGTGAACGGGGGGCGCGTTGCTTGAAACGGCCGATCAGGAAGGCTCAGGCCGCATCTGACGGGGAGATCAATACTCGTGACGTCAGACAGGTGAGCCCTACTGACCGATAGACGGGGCGGCGCAATTAAAAAGAAACGACTGACCGAGGGGGCCCACCCAGCCTCCACCAGGAGCAGTTTCTGGCGTCAGGTGAGTGGGTCCTATCAGCACGGTAAAGGAGAAGTGAAACACCCGGCCAGGAAGCTCTCGCCGACATCTGATGGGAGATCAATACTCGCTGTATCAGATGGGTAAGCTTCGCTGGCGGACAGGTGGAAGGTAAAGCATGAAAGTTCGCCCAGGAGAGCTCTTGCAGCATCCGAAAGGAGATCAATACTCGCGGTATCGGGTAAGCCTCGCTGGACGGAGGAAAGAGAAGGGATAGACATAGACCTGGAGAGCTCTGTGGTGTCCGAAAGGAGATCAATACTGACGGTATCGGACAAGCAAGCCACGCTGGATGGAAAAAGAAAAAGATTGATAGCAACTTGGAGGGTCCTCGCGGCATCCGATGGGAGAACAATTCTCAAGGCATCGGAAAGGGAATCCTCGCTGGTCAGAGAAAGAAAAAGATGGAAGCTGGCCTGGAGGGCTTTCACGGCATCCAACGGGAAATCAGCTCAAGGTGTCGGATGAGTGAGCCTCGCCAGATGAAAATGAGGAAAAGGAATAGCCACTGTCCAGGAGAGCTCTTGCAGCATTCGACAGGAGATCAAGACTCGCTGTATTGAATGGGTGAGCCTCGCTAGATGGAAAAAAGAGAAAAGATAGGATAGGGTTTTTAATAAGGGTTATTAATTAATAAGGGTTTGGTGAGCTTTCCTGATGTGGTATCGGTCGGTCCTGATGTAACTTTGAAAAGCGTGAGAAGACCATCTTCCGAGAGCTTGGATCTGCTTGCGACATCCAATGGGAGGCCAAGGCTCACTGTATCAGACCGGAAAAGCCCTACCAGCCGATAAATGAGGAGCATCATGGTTTGTAACCACCTGACCAGGAGGGCCCGTATTGCATTTGGCGGGAGCTCGCATCGCCGGGTGGACGGGCCCTACTAGCTGATGAACGTGGAGCAGTCCTAGTTTAGAAAGACAGATCGGAAAGGCTCTTTACGACATCCGATGGGAGGCCAAGGCTCACTGTATCAGACGAGAGAAGCCCTACCGGTCGAAGAAAAGGGGAGCAACTAAATCGCCCAACTCAGCTGGAAGCTCACAGGCTGGTGGACGGGGGTGCGTTATTTGGAAACGGCCGATCGGGAGGGCTCAGGCCGCATCTGATAAGAGATCAAGACTCGTGGCATCAGATGGGTGAGCCCTACCGACCGATTGATGGGAAGGCGTAATTAAAGAGAACGACTGACCGAGGGGGCCCACCCGGCCTCTATCAGGATCAGTTTCCCGGCGTCGGGTGAGTGGGTCCTATCGGCCAACGGCACGGTGAAGGAGAAGTGAAAACACCTGGCCAGGAGAGCTCTCGCCGACGTCTGACGGGAGATCAAGACTCGTTGTGTCAGACGGGTAAGTCTCGCTGGCAGACGGGTGGAAGGTAAAGCAAGTTCGTCCAGGAGCGCTCGGGAAACTGCTTGGAGGATGCTGTTGAGTGATGCTTCAAGGAGGGGTCTTAGGGGGTGGTTTATGGGAATATTAGTTCTGAATAATGAGGTACTGGAGTTGGGAAAAGATCCGCCTCTGGAGCCAATGTCCTGAATTTCTGAAACAAAAAACGAGACTGGGAGTCAGCAATTAGGTTTTCGGACCCTGGGACATACTTAGCAATAATGATGAATTGATCGCAAGCCGAGATCCAGGTGAGACGTCTTAGAAAGGGCATTAGAGCGGGTGAATGAGAGCGGCCTTTATTAATGCACTGGACTGTTGCCTCATTGTCGCAATGCACTAATATGCTGCTAGCCGGCCATTCTTTCCCCCACAGAAAGGCTGCAACTACGAGAGGGTAAAGCTCGAACAACGCTGACGACTGCAGCGAGTCTTGAAGCTGTGGTGGACATGGAGACGCGAACCATCGTCCTTGATAAAATCCCCCGAATCCGATTGAAGGGGCTGCGTCTGTGAAAAGTTGGATGTCGACGGAGGAAGAAACGAGATTATTGTAGAAAAAAGACAGGCCATTCCACTGATTTAGAAATGTTATCCATAACCTGAGTTTGTCGCGGCACGTCTTGGTTATTGGAATTAGGTCCTCCAGCGAGTGAACCGAAGAAGCAAGTGAGAGGAGATGCGAGATGAAAGGGCGGCCCTGCGGAATGATGCGCATGGCGAAGTTTAAGTGACCTAGCAGTGATAGAATTTTGCGTTTGGAACGGTGGGAATCATCTAGAAAAGTAGATGCGATAAGAATTATCCTATCAATTTTTTCTTTTGGTAGTGAAGCTTAAAATTTTACTGAATCTAAATTAATACTGAGAAACTCAATCGACGTGGTGGGACCCATGGTTTTTTCCTGGGCGATGGGGATTCCGAGTTCTGAAAAAACATTTTTAACAGTGAGGATATGTGCGGCAGGGATGGCGTCGGGAGGTGAGATAATTAGAAAATCGTCTAGCAGGTGGATGAGGTGAGGAATGGCATAATTGTTCGACAGGATCCAACAAACAGCTTCTGATAGTATGTTGAAAATCTTGGGGCTGCTTTTACAACCAAACGTTAGGCGAACGGCGAAGTAGAATTTCTTGTGCCAGCGAACCCCGAATAAGTGCCAGGAGTCGGAATGGATGGGCATCACTTTGAAAGCATAAGTGATGTCAATCTTTGCGAGCCAAGCACCCCGACCAGCGAGAATTCGTCGAGAGGGATCAAGCTGTTTATGCTAGGAAACTGTGAGTTATGCGGAGCCCGAGAGATCAATTATAAGGCGTTTTTTACCCGAAAATTCTCTTGTGGCCACCCCTATGTGGCTGATACGAAAAATTTTGAAGGGAGCGTCGTCGAAAGGGCCGATCATAAAACCTGACTCGACTTCTTTTTTAATTAGCTTATCTACAACTTCGACTTCAGCGAGAGCAGATTGGAGATTGTGTTCTGGGAAAGTGGGCATTCAATGCCGGGTATAAAGCCGTATTTGAGTCCGGTCAGCAAATAATTTGTGAAATCTGCGTCCGGGTGGTGCTCTAATTTGACAGAAAGACGAGAAATGTTAACAGGAGTCGATAAATAATTTTTGGGGGTTTTTTTATTAACTGATTTCAACGCCCACGTGGGCAATGACAGTGAAACCTGGAGGGGCGTGATTGGGAGGAACGGCCCCCCTGATCTGAACCCGAGTGGTGTTCAGTTATTGGACTTCTGTGCTAGTTACAGTTTGTCCATAACGAACACCATGTTCAAGCATAAGGGTGTCCATCAGTGCACATGGCACCAGGACACCCTAGGTCGTAGGTCAATGATCGACTTTGTGGTCGTTTCATCTGACCTGCGGCCGTATGTCTTGGACACTCGGGTGAAGAGAGGGGCGGAGCTGTCAACTGATCACCACCTGGTGGTGAGTTGGATCCGATGGCGGGGGAGGAAGCTGGATAGACTCGGTAGACCCAAACGTACTGTGAGGGTCTGCTGGGAACGTTTGGCCGAGTCTCCTGTCAGAGAGATCTTCAACTCCTGCCTCCGGCAGAGCTTCGACCAGATCCCGAGGGAGGCTGGAGATATTGAGTCCGAGTGGACCATGTTCTCCACCTCCATTGTCAAAGCGGCTGCTCGGAGCTGTGGACGCAAGGTCTCCGGTGCCTGTCGAGGCGGCAATCCCCGAACCCGGTGGTGGACACCGGAAGTAAGGGATGCCGTCAAGCTGAAGAAGGAGTCCTATCGGGCCTGGTTGGCTTGTGGGACTCCTGAGGCAGCTGACAGGTACCGGCAGGCTAAACGGACTGCAGCCCGGGTGGTTGTGGAGGCAAAAACTCGGGCCTGGGAGGAGTTCGGTGAGGCCATGGAAAAGGACTATCGGCTGGCCTCGAAGAGATTCTGGCAAACCGTCAGGCGCCTCAGGAGGGGGAAGCAGTGCCCTACCAACGCTGTTTACAGTGGCGATGGGCGGCTGTTGACCTCAACTGGGGATGTTGTCGGACGGTGGAAGGAATACTTCGAGGATCTCCTCAATCCCGCCGTCACGTCTTCCATTGAGGAAGCAGAGGTTGGGGGCTCAGAGGAGGACTCGTCCATCACCCAAGCTGAAGTCACCGAGGTGGTCAAGAAACTCCTCGGTGGCAAGGCACCGGGGGTGGATGAGATCCGCCCTGAGTACCTCAAGTCTCTGGATGTTGTGGGGCTGTCTTGGCTGACACGCCTCTGCAGCATCGCGTGGCGGTCGGGGACAGTGCCTCTGGGATGGCAGACCGGGGTGGTGGTCCCTCTTTTTAAGAAGGGGGACCGGAGGGTGTGTTCCAACTATAGGGGGATCACACTTCTCAGCCTCCCCGGGAAAGTCTATGCCAGGGTACTGGAGAGGAGAATTCGGCCGATAGTGGAACCTCGGATTCAGGAGGAACAGTGTGGTTTTCGTCCTGGTCGTGGAACACTGGACCAGCTCTATACCCTCTACAGGGTGCTGGAGGGTTCATGGGAGTTTGCCCAACCAGTCCACATTTGTTTTGTGGATTTGGAGAAGGCATTCGACCGTGTCCCTCGCGGCGTCCTGTGGAGGGTGCTGGGGGAATATGGGGTCCGGGGTCCTTTGCTGAGGGCTGTCCGGTCCCTGTATGACCGAAGCAGGAGTTTGGTCCGCATTGCCGGCAGTAAGTCAGACTTGTTCCCGGTGCATGTTGGACTCCGGCAGGGCTGCCCTTTGTCGCCGGTTCTGTTCATAATTTTTATGGACAGAATTTCTAGGCGCAGCCAAGGGCCGGAGGGTGTCAGGTTTGGGGACCACACGGTTTCGTCTCTGCTCTTTGCGGATGACGTTGTCGTGTTGGCCCCTTCTAACCAGGACCTCCAGCATGCACTGGGACGGTTTGCAGCCGAGTGTGAAGCGGCTGGGATGGGAATCAGCACCTCCAAATCCGAGGCCATGGTCCTCAGTCGGAAAAGGGTGGCTTGCCCACTTCAGGTTGGTGGAGAGTTCCTGCCCCAAGTGGAGGAGTTCAAGTATCTAGGGGTCTTGTTCACGAGTGAGGGGAGGATGGAACGGGAGATTGACAGACGGATCGGTGCAGCTTCTGCAGTAATGCGGTCGATGTACCGGTCTGTCGTGGTGAAGAAAGAGCTAAGCCGTAAGGCGAAGCTCTCGATTTACCGGTCAATCTACGTTCCTACTCTCACCTATGGTCATGAGCTTTGGGTCATGACCGAAAGGACAAGATCCCGGATACAGGCGGCCGAAATGAGCTTTCTCCGCAGGGTGGCTGGGCGCTCCCTTAGAGATAGGGTGAGAAGCTCAGTCACTCGGGAGGAACTCGGAGTAGAGCCGCTGCTCCTCCACATCGAGAGGGGACAGCTGAGGTGGCTCGGGCATCTGTTCCGGATGCCTCCTGAACGCCTTCCCGGGAAGGTGTTTCGGGCATGTCCAACCGGGAGGAGGCCCCGGGGAAGACCAAGGACACGCTGGAGGGACTATGTCTCCCGGCTGACCTTGGAACGCCTCGGTGTCCCCCCGGAAGAGCTAGAGGAAGTGTCTAGGGAGAGGGAAGTCTGGGCATCTCTGCTTAGACTGCTGCCCCCGCGACCCGGCCCCGGATAAAGCGGAAGAAGATGGATGGATGGATGGATGATTTGAACACTGGGCATACGTAGCGAGCATGTGCCCCGCCACAGAAATTGCAAATATGCAGGAATCTGCAACGTTGTCTGATACATCTCCCTTGGTTGAAACTGTTGCAGGCCTGTTTGTCAATGAAGCGAGGGGGATCCCTTCTAGACTCGTAGTTAGCCGAGTAGTTTGCAGTTTGTGGCACATAGCTAGTAGATTTAGCCTGGGTTGGATCCGGGCAGGGAGGGGAAGGGTTAATCTTAGGACATGACGAAGTAGCATGTGCTACAGACCTGCAGACTGCACACAAAATATTCCTGCAGCCTAAGAACACCCTGCTGTGGAGGTCCGTGTCGAGAGCGCCCCAGTAAGCGCACTGGTTCCACTGGGCAAGCCGCACGGCACACTTCGCAGAGAAGAGTTTGTGGTATGTGTAAAAATGACCTCCCCCATAGGACAGCGCGAGCTCGGCTATGATTGCCAGATAATCATTCAGCTCACGGCACCTTTGGGGGAAAACTGAACAAATGATGTCCGTGAAACGACAATCGAAAATTCAGGAAAAGAAAGTAAGCGGGATGAATGTGGGTTGGGGTTTTTTAAAGTGACTGAAAAGTCCCCGCAGTCTATTTGACGGTTTATGTTTGACACAGGAAACAGAGAGAGGAGTGATGACAAATCAATGTCCAAACCTGCCAGGATCTGTGCCCTGTTTTGGGCCACTGGAGGCGGCTCAGAGGAAACAGCGTTAGCTGGGACAGGCATCGGTGTTGCTGTGAGGAGAGAGAACGAAGATTTAGTTTGCAGAAGGGGGTTGGAAAAGAGAGGAACCGGGGCTGCGTCTGGAGCTTGGAAGGAAAAAAATGTTAGGGGCATGAGAAAGAGAAGGATGCATCTGAGACGTATGCTCTTGTGCTGCTGGTAGAGGCGGCCCTGCGTCTGCTGGAGCTGCAGGCCACTGAAAAGAATGCGTGTTAGTAAATTGTTGATAACTTGGAGCTTGGACCGCTAGCAAGCTCGCGTTAGCATCTGCAGTGGGAGCTGGAGGCCACTGAAAATGCAAAGGATTAGGAACTGGAGGAGGAATGAGCTGAGAGGCTGAGGGGAGACCTGTGGGCCCAGCCCCAAACATCTCTGCGCCTGTAGAAGTCCAAGCTAAGAAACTGTCAACGACAGGAAGGTAAATCGGCTGTCTATATACACCTCCTATCGTTGATTGACTGATTAGTTTAATGAGCTTCTCTTGTGTTCAATTAGGTTTAATTATCTGGGCCTGCTCCACTTGTGTTTAACAGTTTTAATTTCCTGAATGTGCTTCCCCCGAAATTTGTTTATAAAACATCAATAAAATGATTGTGCCAGAAGAATAGCAGAACTTTATGATGTCTGGTCTCTAGCTATCATCTCAATCAGCTTTTATTGCATTTTACACATGCGCAGTAAGATGATTTTAGCGTGTTCAGATGTTTCAGTGTGGAAGAGAAACTTTTGGAAAACAGAAGTGTGGACAGAGAGCATTTTGAAACATAAACTATTAATTAATATAGACGAGACGTAGCCTCAATCACCTGAGACGAGCACAGAGGATGTGGCCGGTGTCCTGAGAGGTCCACAGTGGCTTCAAACCTAAAAACAAGGCACTAAAATTATAACATTTATATACATAGATTAACTGTTTTAAAATGTGTGCCAATGATTGTTGGCAAAATGTTACTCTGGACCACAAAACCAGTCATAAGGGTCTTTTTTTTTTTAAATTGAGATTTATACATCATCTGAAAGCTTTCCATTGATGTATGGTTAGTTAGGATAGGACAATATTTGGCCCGAGATACAACTATTTGAAAATCTGGAATCTGAGGGTGCAAAAAAGTTAAAATATTAAGAAAAGCGCCTTTAAAGTTTTCCAAATGAAGTCCTTAGCAAAGCATATTACTACTAATAATACATTTTTTATATATTTACAGTAGGAAATTTACAAAATATCTTCATGGAACATGATCTTTACTTAAAGCTGCTGACCGTAACTTTTTTATGTTCAAGATTTACAAACATTATATAATGAGAATGTACAACATGAATCCATTTACCAAACCGTGTTTTTGTCTTACCATGAATCATTATGATACACTTATAACAAGTGACTATTTCAGACCAGACTGGTAGGAACTGCTGCGGAGGAGCACAGTCCCTGCGTAACTCACCATAGACATAAACAGAGAGAAGTAGCTCCGGCTGCAACGTTATTCCGCAAGACGCATGCAGTTCTGTTTATTAACCGCTATAGCGCAAAAAGTTACGGACTGCAGCTTTAATACTACTTAAAATGGATCATTTTTACCCATACAACGTATTGTTGGCTATTGCCACAAATATACCTGTGGAACTTATGACTGGTTTTGTGCTCCAGGGTCACAAATGTAAAATAAACAAACCGGAAATTATATTTTATGGTCTTATGCTCAGTACACATTGTAGGATTTTGGGCTGTCCTAGACGAAAGATGACCAATCATGGTGATTTCTGTGGTTGTGGCTCCTAAACGGTGGTCCTGCGTTGCACAGTGAGAGAGGTTCAAAGACCGCTGCGACTAGAGGTTCAGACCGCTGTCACGGTCTTGAGAAGATAGCCTGCGATCATTTTATGACAGTGACAGAAGTTTAGCTTGATCATCTCACAGTGTGTTTCCTGTTACGACCTACATCAACTGACCAGCCAATACAAATGCAACATGAAATGGCGTATTGATCAACGCGACATGGTGCTAAAAAGGTTAAAACTACTTCCCTCAAGCTCCATTTGCAAAATTGCCATGCAAAGTTGGCCTCTTTTCCCTAGCCATGACGGCGTCCATATTCTCCTCTTTCGCTTCCTCCTCTGTCAGGCCAGAAGCTCCACTCTGCTTCACTTAAACCCACCCTTAACATGCCTCTCTGAAACAATGTCACACAAACCCATCATTTCACCAACAAATGGAAGTTTATCAGAAAACTAACCAGAAAGAAATGACTAGAAACTAGAGAGATCGCAAAACCAACATGATAAAAGCGGCTGTTTGTTGGTATTCTTGTTTACGTAAAGATTTAATACCCCATCATCTATGTTTTAACACAGTTTAGTGATTGATCATAATGAAGCAATTTGTGTCAAGATTGCACATTAGTCACACAGAAATAAAGTGTTATTTAACGTTATTTTACTAAAGAAAGATGACACGCATACTTATTTAGTCGCGTCTGTTTCTGTTTAGTTGTAGTCGCAGGACAGTATTACATCACATTTAGAACGAACAATCATTTTGACAAATTATCCAACAGTCACAAGTTCTCAGTTATATTCCTGAAAACTTTGTTGCTTGCTTTATTTTATGACATAGTAGGCTTTGCGGTGCTAAATATGGACATCAGACAGTCCGGTATAAAGAGACAAGACCTACTGAAAGATTAAATAAATACATGATTGTGATAGTCTATCTGATTTGTCTGATTTATTCAAGCAGTTGTATTTGCCATGTTTACTATGGTAATGGTTAGCGCAAAATAGTCTTTTGCATCACAGTGTCTGCCGTATACAATGATCAGAATCACATCGGATCACAAACAGAAGTTATTTCAAACACTCGCTGCTGTCTGAAAGTGAGTTTTGAGCTAAAATAACAAAAAAAATCACACTGTCGTCTCCAGAGACTCCGCCTTTGTTCGTAACCACTCATTAAGCCTGAGCTGGCCCACTTTGGACCAATGTATTCGGCGGGCCAAAAAAACCTGGCCGTTGGCCCCGAGGAAGCCCAGACGAGGCCCGATCAAGCCCTGGGTGTGACAGTGGAAACGCGACTGGCCCTGGCACACATTAGCACACCCACTTTTGGCCTGGCAGTAGAAACGCGGCTATTGTTGAAGTAGCCCAATTCCATGGGAAAACGTCTCGGCTACTCACGTAACCTCGGTTCCCTGAGAATAATCTAAATGAGTATTGCGTCGATAGACGCTTATGGGAAAAGTGGAAAAGAGGAAGTGTATGACCAGGTCGTTTCTTCCTAGAGATTGGCCACAGGAGCATGGGAAGCTGCTATGGCCGCCACGTATAGTTTGAGCGTGGAGGGGGTACGACCCGTGTCCAGTAGCTCTTGTAAAAATGAAAGTACCAATGGTACTTCACATGAATAGGGTTCTTGGTTCCGAGCTGAGCACCAGCTGGTACTGACCATTTAAAGGCGTAGAGGAGTCTAGTGGACGGAGCTCTGGCCTCAGCGAAATTGTTTAGGACTCCTTCTGGAAGGTCCCTTGGTACGCGTTGAGGGGCCATACATGGAGGTCCGATAAGTGGGACGGGGTTGCCATATTGTTCTGTTCGCCTGAGTAAGGAGGTCAGAGTTAGGGGCGCGCCAGAACTTTGTAAGTCCGTAGTGAACTTCTGGGAAGAATAGGGCCTGTTGGCACCCCGGCCGGAACCATTCATCAAGGCGGCTTTGGGGGGGCTCTGCTTGCGGTGACCAGTCGAGGCAGAGCTCTGCGACAGCCCTGGCAAGAACGCAGAGAAGTTTGCCGTTTGTGCTCGCCCTGGTGTCAGCTTTGCCGGTCTGAGGCGGGGGCGTGAGCTCGCTCGTGTCCGTGTGCTCATGAGTCCTCTGACCCCGCTGTTTATTCCTCCGAGGTTCCTGGGAGGTTAGTAACGGAAGGGTGTGAGGGGTGGGTCGCTTTCTGAAAAGAAAGCTAGCCGAGAGCGCAGAGAGGAGAGCGGCATGCAGTGAGAACAGCAATTTCAGCATGGCCTTTTCCCAGGGGCTCTGCATGTCGCACAGTCAGAGCGCAGCATTTGCAACAGCACTTGCTTTTTTAGAAAAATGTGCTCTTTTTCTCTTAGCGTTTCGCTAGAAAGGATACTCGTCGGATGGCTGCAGGGAAACGGCAAATCAGCAGATGACGGCATTGAGTCAGATTGTGCTGGGCAGGAAAGCCACCGTCTGCTGAACTGCTGCTGCAGATTAACTGTGCTCCGCTGCTGGGCTCGAGAAATCAGCGAAGATGTGAGTCGTCATTGAAGGAAAATAAATCTGATTACTATGGCAAAAATGAGCTTCTTTAGTAGCCAGTAGCTCTGCCCATTTTGGCTCCGCCCGTTTTACCAATGCTCCCCGATTGGTTTGCGCAGATATGTCGCCTTGCCATAGGTTCGTGCAGTTCTAGCAGCCCAACCAACCAACACGCTTATAGCTTGCATAATGTTGGCTGTGCAGCAGCACTGCATTTTAAAAATAAGGCTTCAATATTTCGAGTAAAGGAGTTTTCCCATAAGTGTCTAGCGATGCAATACGAGGAACCGCTTTCGAAAGGGAACCGTGGACTTGGCAACACTGTAGCGCGGTGAAGTCATTTTTGTTGCGTGCACCTTCACTTTGCGCTGATGCGGCTAATATAAACAAATTATCATAGTTTTGATGTTGCGCTGTCTAAATTTATAACAGTAAAACAGCGCATTCATTCTTCTCACAGTGCTACCTTAATTCTTATTTTGGCAATAGGCCTATACTTTATTGTTATTTGGATATTACACATTGCAATTAATTCTGTCATCTTTTATTCACCCTTTATGACTTCATTGAACACAAATGAATATATTTCTAATTTTTTGGGCCATACAATGAAAGTCAATGTGGTCCAATGCTGTTTTGTTCTTCGAAATATACACTTAATGTAATAAAATAATTGAAGTCACATGAAGCGACATAAAGGTAAGTAAATTATGACAGAATTTCACTTTTGGGTGAACTATTCCTTGAAAATAGATCTACATCATTTAGATTTGTTTAAGCTCTTGACATTTGTGTAATTATGAGAGAGTTTTTATATTTTCAAGGGGGCTTCTTTCTCTCCAGGGGTCACAATTCGTCTTTGGAAAGAACTTGGCGATAATAAGTGTTCTGTGTCTGAGCTTCCTAAAATAAGAGCCTTCCTCTGACAAAGTCTTGAGCCCCAAATGACCTGGGACTTGTTTGAAAGCACGCGGTGACCCCTGCAGAGAGTGTGAACACCGTCATCTGATCAAAAGAGAGATGCCGTCTGTCTCCGTGCATGAAAACAGTCACTAAAACAGTTTAGCCATCAGACATTTTTGCACAGACATTCAAATTTGTAATGTTCATTTTTCATGTTGCAGTTTGGCACAAAAAATGGAATGTCAAAATATTTAACCCTAACCCTAACCAAACAGGTAAACTCGTCTACTCACTAGTCGCTTTCACCACTTAGTGTTAATGATGTTGAAGTCATGTGACCATGGTGTAGTTTGTTCATCTTTAGCTTTTTACTTAAGCTGATAGTATTTAGGCTTCAACATTCATAGAAGAGGTGTACATTTGTGAAGTTATCATGATGAATGAATCATGAACAGCGCTCTATAATGCAGTGCTTTAAACCTCTAAAGGCAGTATTTATAATGAGATTAATATCAAACAATAGAGTTATAAAGCTATATTATTCTCCTGTGGTTGTAAATAAAACAGAGGTCACAATGAGGTTATTGATTCTGACTCATGTGGTAAAGAGAGTAGTTGTTCAGTAATGACATCTTGTGGACAGAAAATGTATTGCAGCCTAAATGATTACCAAAACTGGTATACGTGGAATTTAGTGTGCAATTTAATATTATATTATATAAAATGTTATAATTTTAATCGATTAACCGCGATTACTAACATACTATAATTTACATAATATATGTGTGTGTACTGTGTATAATTATTATGTATATATAAATACATATGCATGTATATATTTAAGATTTTTTTAAAATATTTAAATATAAAATATTCATATTTACATATAAATCATATAAATATATACAGTGTATATATTATATAGCACATAAACTGTCTAGAGATGAAAGTGGTCATTATAGCGCTGAGAACTTTCCTCCCGTATTTAAAAGGGGCACCACGTGCTGGTCCGAAAGGACAACACGGCAGTGGTGGCTTACATAAATCGCCAAGGCGGCCTGAAATCATACAGCCTGCATCATAAGGTGAAACACCTCTTTATATGGGCGAGGCGCAACCTGAGCTCGCTAAGAGCAGCTCATGTGCCAGGTATCCTGAATGAAGGGCCGGATATGCTATCCAGGGACAACGTTCCCCCAGGGAAATGGTCACTCCTCCCTCAAACGATTCAGTTGATATGGAGTGTCTTCGGCGAGGCAGAGGTAGACCTGTTCGCCTTAGAAGACAATACTCATTGCCCAATATATCCAAACACAGAGATGTGCTGGCCCATGCTTGGCCCAGACTCCCTCTGTATGCGTTCCCTCCGGTCACAATGATATCTCAGATAATCAGAAGGATCAGGGAGGACAAATGTGCGGTACTCTTGATAGCCCCGCTGTGGAGGAGTCAGATATGGTACTCAGAACTGACTCAGATGCTGGAAACAGCCCCATGGCCGATACCGCTGAGGAAGGACCTCCTCACACAAGCGAAAGAGAAAATCTGGCATCCCAGACCCGATCTATGGGCCCTGCATGTATGGCCTATCAACGGCTATCAGGGAACCTTCCCGAAAAGATACTATAAACACTATTTCAGAGGCTAGAGCCCCCGCAACCAGGCGGCTTTATGCAATGAAATGGTCAGTCTTCTCAGACTGGTGTAATGCGCAAAACGTGAACCCACAGTCATGTGAGGTGGCAGAAGTGCTTTATTTCCTGCAAGAGCTGATGGACGCGGGTCGCTCCCCGAAGTATATGTGGCCGCAATAGCGGCACATCACATCCAGGTGACGGGTCAGTCCCTGGGGAAATGCGAGCTCATAACGTGCTTCCTTAAAGGGGCCAGAAGGCTGAATCCTCAGTTCCTGTATGGGACCTTTCCACAGTCTTACAGGCTATGAAAAGAACACCATTTGAACCACTACAGTCAGTAAGCGTAAAGCACCTTTCACTTAAAGTTGCTTTTTTGCTGGCTTTAGTGTCCGTAAAGAGAGTAGGTGACCTGCATGCACTTTCAATGAGCGCATCCTGTCTAGAGTTTGGGTCTAACAACCCCAGAGTCGTCCTCAAGCCAAGGTACGGTTATGTACCTAAGGTGCTCTTCACTCCGTTCAAAGCGCAAGTCATTACGCTTTCAGTGCTGCCTTCATCAGAAGGTGAAACAGACGCAAACTTTCTCTGCCCGGTCAGGGCACTGAGATTATATATAGAGCGTTCTGCCCCATTCAGGCAGTCAGAACAGCTCTTTGTCTGCTTCGGCTGCCACACCAAAGGTAGTCCGGTCACGAAACAGAGATTTGTCTAGATGGATAGTCAACGCTATATCGTTGGCTTATCAGTCTAAGGGCCTCAACTGCCCCATAGGCATCAGAGCTCACTCCACGAGAGGCATGGCCTCTTTATGGGTCTGGTCTAGTGGGATACCACTGGCTGATATTTGTGCGGTGGCAGGCTGGGCCTCACCATCCACATTTATCAGATTCTATAATTTGGAGGTTCCCGCTTTACAATCGGGTATTCTTTCCATGCTTGCTTGCTCAGTGTGTCGCTTCAGTCGATTTGTAAACTGAGTTCCTATGGTGACACAGTCTTTTATAGATGCATTATGCAAATTCAGGCGGATTGTTTGGGCAGGAGCATATTGGCCACCTCATTGGTCCCCCCACTCAGTCGCCTCGCCATAGGTTCGTGCAGTTGCAGCAGCACAGCCAATCAGTGCGCTTATATGCTCTGCTAGGTCTGCTGTGCAGCTGCACTGCGTTTTACATGGATCATTTTAAGGATAAAATTTGCTTCAATTCTCGAGGAACTAGGAGTCCCCCTAGCATATTGGCTACGCAATATTCGCTCCCTTCTCACAGGGAACCGAGGTTATGTTAATAACCGAGTCGATTTAGTTTATCATTAATGTTAGATAAGACACGATTAACACGACAGCAGTTAACACGACATTAAAAAGTTACCATATTAAACCCTGTAATATTGAATAAATAATATATAAAAACAATCTGTGAAAGGTTATCCCATTTATTTTCTTTTTTACAACTAGAGACTGCAGAAATTACTTTTTGTGGAAAAACTCAAAAAAATTATTTTTACTGTGAGTGATGACAGCATCTGAAATGCTGACGGTTCCAAGATGGCGAATGCATCGAAGTGTCTGGAGCCATAGATATCCATAATGAAGGCTAGATGTCTTACAGCGGAGTCTCTAATGTCATCACCTGCGGCCATCTTGTCACAGGCAGGGCTCTGTGGTGCCTGATGTAAGGCGAGTGATCTGCATGAACACAAATACTCTTATCTCACTGAAATATTGACGGATTTACAAATGGTTTGGTTTCTTACAAACGTTATTAACGTGGCTATAATTATGCGTTAACAAATTATGAATAATTTTTCATAACTATGCAGTGTCATAACTACATCTCTGACGTTTATAACACACCAAACAGTTTGAAAATCGGTAGAAAATTGAGCACGTTATGGTTATTTAAAAAGTGCAAGCATCCATGAAAACAATGTTACGAGTGAGCGAGCTGCCTGTGACAAGATGGCCGCCAGGTGCGGACGTCGACCTCCATTGGCCAGCAGCGCGCACGAGACATCTAGGCTTTATTATGGATATCTATGTTTGGAGCGACACATCAATGGGCATGAAGCCAAACCCCCCTCATGGAAAAGGAAAGCAGTTGTATTTACAACGGTAACGAGCGATTATTACGATAAACTAAACATGGATTTTAAGACTTCACAAGTACTATGTATGTGAAGTTAGTGGCACCACTGTTGCAGTAAGCTTCCACAACGTTCTTGATACTTGATTTATTGGTTCCACTGAGGTGGCACCTCATGAATATTCATGAAGCACTCGTGGGCACAACGTCCAAACGAACGGAAGCGCAAATAGTGCATGCTCTTCTAATCGCTACTTTTTAATGGATTGTTTCGAAAAATATGCCGTTTCAGTGTTAAGCATAAACTACAACAGCTCACATGTTCAAAACAATGCACAGTGTACGTTATATGATAAATCACCTAAGATGCCTGATTGTTTACAGGCATTCAGGTAGGACACAGCAGAGCAAACACGAGCAACTATCTTAGGCTAATACTCTTTTATGTGTTTAACTTTCTTTCTTTTTTATTTGTGAGGTTTTAATAGTTTGATTAGCAGCCTACCTAGTTGTCATTCGTGCCCTAATTAAATGTATGCTAGCCTGCCCTTCGTGTGTGCAAACGCTGCCTACAAAATCAGCTGCCTTACAACCCCATACAGACGCAGCCGAGGGGTGCATTTCAATCAGCTCCCTAGCTCAGTAGTCAGGGCACTGATCAGGGAGTCAGCCCTTTGACTACTGAACTAGGGAGCTGATTGAGACGCACCCTAGATTGGATGTAAACTATTGCACTGCACTGAGTGCCCACAAGGTGTCAGTATATGTCAGAAGGATCGTTAACACCTTGGTCAGCCAGACTCCTGCGTGCTGTGCCAGCCATCTATTTTGAGAAACTTTAATATATTACATTCAGCTTAAACTTTTGTAGTGTTGTTTAACATATTATTTTTATTCTATTCACATTAGGGCACACAGAAGATGCACACAAACTGAAAAACTGATAAAATGAGAGCTGAAACCACTCCAGACGTGTCCTCCCACTGGCTCATGATGACGGTCTGAATCCTGGGGTCAGTTAGGACAAATTGGTCATGTGACCATCCAAACCCTGCACACCTAACACCATCCTCTGATTGGTCCAGATTTTCTTCTTTCTCACACCTCTTTGTTTCACCACTGACACCCTCAGCATTTATGGCAGACCTTAAAGAGCGTCTCTATGGTGATTTGTTGGCGGTCAGAGGGCCGACCTGATGGTGGAGAGGGAGAACGGTCATAAAGCGTGTCTGCTGTGGTCAGATAGGGTTTGACAAACATGCTGGCGAACAAAGTGTCTGATAGGAATGTTTGTACACGAAAGAAAATTCCATTATTACACATATCAACGTTAATGGATTTCATCTAATCAAAATAATACAGGTCATAGTTTGTATAAAAGTGAGGATATGTTTTTGTGTTGTCCACTTTCTCTCCTGATAAGGAGGAGTCAGGTGTTTTACGGCACCAAAGGCTTTTTGCTGATGGTTTTAATTGCACTTCTAGTAGTTCTGTCATCATCTACACATACTGCTAGGGGTTTTACTTGTCAGATGAAACTAACGATAATGTGGATAAATATTGCTTTATGATATGATATCAGCTGATATGAAATGGTTTTTTTTTTCATATGTAGAGTTAATAATAAATAAATAAAGCTCCTTAATTACATTATTAAATTAAACGTCCGACGGATGGGTAGATAGATAGACGGACGTAGGGAGGGAGGGATGGATGGATGGATGGACGAACAGATAGAGAGATAGATCTATAGATGGACGGACGGACGGACAAATAGATAGATGTACGGACGGACTATATTACAGATAAAAGATGGATGGATGGACGGACGGACAGATAGAGATAGAGCGATAGACAGATCTATAGATGGATAGATGGACGGATGGACATATAGATAGATAGATACAAATAAAAGATAGATAGACAGATCTATAGATAGACAGACGGACAGATGACTTGATAGATAGACAGATCTATAGGTAGACGGACAGACGGATAGATGGATGGATGACGGATGGACATATGGATAGATGGACGGACAGACAGAAAGATAGATGGAAAGATAGATAGATGGATGGATGGATGGACGGAGGAACATAGATAGATAGATAGATAGATAGATAGATAGATAGATAGATAGATAGATAGATAGATAGATAGATAGATAGATAGATAGATAGATAGATAGATAGATAGATAGATAGATAGATAGATAGATAGATAGATAGATAAAAGATTGATAGACAGATCTATATATAGACGGATGGCTGGATAGATAGATAGATAGATAGATAGATAGATAGATAGATAGATAGATAGATAGATAGATAGATAGATAGATAGATAGATAGATAGATAGATAGATAGATAGATAGATAGATAGATAGATAGATAGATAGATAAAAGATTGATAGACAGATCTATATATAGACGGATGGCTGGATAGATAGATAGATAGATAGATAGATAGATAGATAGATAGATAGATAGATAGATAGATAGATAGATAGATAGATAGATAGATAGATAGATAGATAGATAGATAGATAGATAGATAGATAGATAGATAGATAGATAGATAGATAGATAGATAGATAGATAGATAGATAGATCTTCTCTCCATGATGTTAAAACTCTGTTTCGTTCTTGACAGATCACATGGCAGATGCGAAACACTGTCATGAAGCTGTATGCATCCGGTGGAGAATGGCGGGTTCTTCTGGGAAGATCTCTCTACATGTAGGTCATCCTTCCTTTGTCTCTCCTGTTCTAGGCCAGGATACTATTTGATGTTGCCATGCCATTCATAGAAAGCTAATGTTGCCTTGGAAATGTGTAACAAGCGATGGTGGTGGCGGGCTACAGTGGATGTGAAGGAGGGAAGGGGAAGAGAAAAGGGCTTGTCAGTGAACTGAAGTGCAATGTTGAGGGAAGGAAGATAAATGCCTGTATGCTTTTGTTCGCTGTGGATGCATGATGGGTCAAGGCTGATTAAAAGGAGCAGCTGGCTGCATTCGGCATGTGGATGGATCCAAAACGAAAAAGGGGGAGAGACTTACTGGAAGATGAGACTTGATTTGTTGTTTTGTTGTTTTAGGTCCCACTCAATCCTCTTGAGGCTTAACAACAGCATATGAATATCAAGAGGTCGTCTGCTTAAGGCTGTAAATGTTAATGCAAATATGAAAGTTAATTCATTTGAACTCAGAGCCGTTTATAGCCTTTTGTGAGTTTTGTTGCTACATGTTTTATTACTTAATAAAAGTTAATAATAAAAGTTAACTTTTACTTAATGAAAGTTAATAAATTGTTATTTTTCTAGATTAACTTAAAATTAAGTAAAAATTAGTAAAAAATACATTTGGCCCCACTTTATATTAGGTGTCCTTAACTACTGTGTACTTGCATCAAAAAATAAGTACAATGTACTTATCGTGTTCATATTGTGTTGCACACACTTTTGCTGATATTGAGGTGGGATACATGTAAAGTTAAGGACAGGTGTGGTGGTATGGGTAAGTTTAAGGGTAGGGTTAGGTATAAGGAAAGTGTCAACTGTGTAATTACAAATGTAACTACAGAAATTAATTACAGATGTAATTACATGCAGGTATTTTTTTAAATGTAAGTACAATGTAAAAACATGTATGTACACAATAAGTGCATTGTATTAAATTATTAATTAAAATGTTAGTATATAGTAGTTAAGGTCACCTAATATAAAGTGGGTCCATACATTTTACTAATGTTCTTATTAAGTTATGAAAACATTATTTCATAAATGCCTCTGAACGTTTAATTTTTATTGTTTTTTCTTGGTTACACAAATGGTAAGGGAACATACCATTATTTCATTTTGCAAACGTTACTTTTGAATGTTCTCTGAACATTCCAAAAAAAGTAGGAACATTATTTTTAAATGTTAGATGAAGGTCCAACTAGTTTCAGAAAAAAAATGTTGCATGAATGAACATTCTATTAAAAGGATAGTTCACACAAAAATGAAAATCCTGTCATCATTTACTCATTGCACATGTGGTTCCAAACATGTAAGACTTTCGTTCATCTTCGAACGTGCTGCGTAACACAAGAATTAACCTCATTGGTTCTTGCTGAAGCTCAAACGTGCTGCGTAACACAAGAATGAACCTCATTGGTTCTTGCTGAAGCTCAAACGTGCTGCATAACACGAGAATGAACCTCATTGGTTCTTGCTGAAGTTCAAACGTGCTGCGTAACACGAGAATGAACCTCATTGGTTCTTGCTGAAGCTCAAACGTGCTGCGTAACTCAAGGATGAACCTCATTGGTTCTTGCTGAAGCTCAAACGTGCTGCGTAACACAAGAATGAACCTCATTGGTTCTTGCTGAAGCTCAAACGTGCTGCGTAACACGAGAATGAACCTCATTGGTTCTCGCTGAAGCTCAAACGTGCTGCGTAACACGAGAATGAACCTCATTGGTTCTCGCTGAAGCTCAAACGTGCTGCGTAACTCAAGGATGAACCTCATTGGTTCTTGCTGAAGTTCAAACGTGCTGCATAACACGAGAATGAACCTCATTGGTTCTTGCTGAAGCTCAAACGTGCTGCGTAACACAAGAATGAACCTCATTGGTTCTTGCTGAAGCTCAAACGTGCTGCGTAACACGAGAATGAACCTCATTGGTTCTTGCTGAAGCTCAAACGTGCTGCGTAACACGAGAATGAACCTCATTGGTTCTCGCTGAAGCTCAAACGTGCTGCGTAACTCAAGGATGAACCTCATTGGTTCTTGCTGAAGTTCAAACGTGCTGCATAACACGAGAATGAACCTCATTGGTTCTTGCTGAAGCTCAAACGTGCTGCGTAACACGAGAATGAACCTCATTGGTTCTTGCTGAAGCTCAAACGTGCTGCGTAACACAAGAATGAACCTCATTGGTTCTTGCTGAAGTTCAAACGTGCTGCGTAACACGAGAATGAACCTCATTGGTTCTTGCTGAAGTTCAAACGTGCTGCGTAACACGAGAATGAACCTCATTGGTTCTTGCTGAAGCTCAAACGTGCTGCGTAACACGAGAATGAACCTCATTGGTTCTTGCTGAAGCTCAAACGTGCTGCGTAACACAAGAATGAACCTCATTGGTTCTTGCTGAAGCTCAAACGTGCTGCGTAACACGAGAATTAACCTCATTGGTTCTTGCTGAAGCTCAAACGTGCTGCGTAACACGAGAATGAACCTCATTGGTTCTTGCTGAAGCTCAAACGTGCTGCGTAACACGAGAATGAACCTCATTGGTTCTTGCTGAAGCTCAAACGTGCTGCGTAACACGAGAATGAACCTCATTGGTTCTTGCTGAAGCTCAAACGTGCTGCGTAACACGAGAATGAACCTCATTGGTTCTTGCTGAAGCTCAAACGTGCTGCGTAACTCAAGGATGAACCTCATTGGTTCTTGCTGAAGCTCAAACGTGCTGCGTAACTCAAGGATGAACCTCATTGGTTCTTGCTGAAGCTCAAACGTGCTGCGTAACTCAAGGATGAACCTCATTGGTTCTTGCTGAAGCTCAAACGTGCTGCGTAACTCAAGGATGAACCTCATTGGTTCTTGCTGAAGCTCAAACGTGCTGCGTAACTCAAGGATGAACCTCATTGGTTCTTGCTGAAGCTCAAACGTGCTGCGTAACTCAAGGATGAACCTCATTGGTTCTTGCTGAAGTTCAAACGTGCTGCATGACACGAGAATGAACCTCATTGGTTCTTGCTGAAGCTCAAACGTGCTGCGTAACTCAAGGATGAACCTCATTGGTTCTTGCTGAAGTTCAAACGTGCTGCATGACACGAGAATGAACCTCATTGGTTCTTGCTGAAGCTCAAACGTGCTGCGTAACTCAAGGATGAACCTCATTGGTTCTTGCTGAAGTTCAAACGTGCTGCGTAACTCAAGGATGAGCCTCATTGGTTCTTGCTGAAGTTCAAACGTGCTGCGTAACTCAAGGATGAGCCTCATTGGTTCTTGCTGAAGTTCAAACGTGCTGCGTAACTCAAGGATGAGCCTCATTGGTTCTTGCTGAAGTTCAAACGTGCTGCGTAACTCAAGGATGAGCCTCATTGGTTCTTGCTGAAGTTCAAACGTGCTGCGTAACACGAGAATGAACCTCATTGGTTCTTGCTGAAGCTCAAACGTGCTGCATGACACGAGAATGAACCTCATTGGTTCTTGCTGAAGCTCAAACGTGCTGCGTAACACGAGAATGAACCTCATTGGTTCTTGCTGAAGCTCAAACGTGCTGCGTAACTCAAGGATGAACCTCATTGGTTCTTGCTGAAGCTCAAACGTGCTGCGTAACACGAGAATGAACCTCATTGGTTCTCGCTGAAGCTCAAACGTGCTGCGTAACTCAAGGATGAACCTCATTGGTTCTTGCTGAAGCTCAAACGTGATGCGTAACTCAAGGATGAACCTCATTGGTTCTTGCTGAAGTTCAAACGTGCTGCATGACACGAGAATGAACCTCATTGGTTCTTGCTGAAGCTCAAACGTGCTGCGTAACTCAAGGATGAACCTCATTGGTTCTTGCTGAAGTTCAAACGTGCTGCGTAACTCAAGGATGAGCCTCATTGGTTCTTGCTGAAGTTCAAACGTGCTGCGTAACTCAAGGATGAACCTCATTGGTTCTTGCTGAAGTTCAAACGTGCTGCGTAACACGAGAATGAACCTCATTGGTTCTTGCTGAAGCTCAAACGTGCTGCATGACACGAGAATGAACCTCATTGGTTCTTGCTGAAGCTCAAACGTGCTGCGTAACACGAGAATGAACCTCATTGGTTCTTGCTGAAGTTCAAACGTGCTGCGTAACTCAAGGATGAACCTCATTGGTTCTTGCTGAAGTTCAAACGTGCTGCGTAACACAAGAATGAACCTCATTGGTTCTTGCTGAAGCTCAAACGTGCTGCATGACACGAGAATGAACCTCATTGGTTCTTGCTGAAGCTCAAACGTGCTGCGTAACACGAGAATGAACCTCATTGGTTCTTGCTGAAGTTCAAACGTGCTGCGTAACTCAAGGATGAACCTCATTGGTTCTTGCTGAAGTTCAAACGTGCTGCGTAACACGAGAATGAACCTCATTGGTTCTTGCTGAAGCTCAAACGTGCTGCATGACACGAGAATGAACCTCATTGGTTCTTGCTGAAGCTCAAACGTGCTGCGTAACACGAGAATGAACCTCATTGGTTCTTGCTGAAGTTCAAACGTGCTGCGTAACTCAAGGATGAACCTCATTGGTTCTTGCTGAAGTTCAAACGTGCTGCGTAACTCAAGGATGAACCTCATTGGTTCTTGCTGAAGTTCAAACGTGCTGCGTAACTCAAGGATGAACCTCATTGGTTCTTGCTGAAGTTCAAACGTGCTGCGTAACACGAGAATGAACCTCATTGGTTCTTGCTGAAGTTCAAACGTGCTGCGTAACACGAGAATGAACCTCATTGGTTCTTGCTGAAGTTCAAACGTGCTGCGTAACACGAGAATGAACCTCATTGGTTCTTGCTGAAGTTCAAACGTGCTGCGTAACTCAAGGATGAACCTCATTGGTTCTTGCTGAAGTTCAAACGTGCTGCGTAACACAAGAATGAACCTCATTGGTTCTTGCTGAAGTTCAAACGTGCTGCGTAACTCAAGGATGAACCTCATTGGTTCTTGCTGAAGTTCAAACGTGCTGCGTAACTCAAGGATGAACCTCATTGGTTCTTGCTGAAGTTCAAACGTGCTGCGTAACTCAAGGATGAACCTCATTGGTTCTTGCTGAAGTTCAAGCGTGCTGCGTAACTCAAGGATGAACCTCATTGGTTCTTGCTGAAGCTCAAACGTGCTGCATAACACGAGAATGAACCTCATTGGTTCTTGCTGAAGTTCAAACGTGCTGCGTAACACGAGAATGAACCTCATTGGTTCTTGCGGAAGCTCAAACGTGCTGCGTAACACGAGACTGAACCTCATTGGTTCTTGCTGAAGTTCAAGCGTGCTGCGTAACACAAGAATGAACCTCATTGGTTCTCGCTGAAGTTCAAACGTGCTGCGTAACACGAGAAAGAACCTCATTGGTTCTTGCTGAAGTTCAAACGTGCTGCGTAACACGAGAATGAACCTCATTGGTTCTTGCTGAAGTTCAAACGTGCTGCGTAACACAAGAATGAACCTCATTGGTTCTCGCTGAAGTTCAAACGTGCTGCGTAACACGAGAAAGAACCTCATTGGTTCTTGCTGAAGCTCAAACGTGCTGCATAACACGAGAATGAACCTCATTGGTTCTTGCTGAAGTTCAAACGTGCTGCGTAACACAAGAATGAACCTCATTGGTTCTTGCTGAAGTTCAAACGTGCTGCGTAACTCAAGGATGAACCTCATTGGTTCTTGCTGAAGCTCAAACGTGCTGCGTAACACGAGAATGAACCTCATTGGTTCTTGCGGAAGCTCAAACGTGCTGCGTAACACGAGACTGAACCTCATTGGTTCTTGCTGAAGTTCAAGCGTGCTGCGTAACACAAGAATGAACCTCATTGGTTCTCGCTGAAGTTCAAACGTGCTGCGTAACACGAGAAAGAACCTCATTGGTTCTTGCTGAAGTTCAAACGTACTGCGTAACACGAGAATGAACCTCATTGGTTCTCACACGTCATACCATAACTGATGTGTGCCTTGATGAATATTTATATCCGAGTAAATTAAATCAGTTTGGAGCGACATGAGGGTACATAAATGATGACAAAATAAAGTTTTTGAACTAACCCTTTAATTTTACCAAAAGAACTTTGTTCATAACCTTACCAGTACGTTCTCAGAACATTCATTGTAAACCGGGATTCCCAGGCATTCATTTGAACCCCTTTAGCTAGCAATGGTTTGGTCTGAGTCATTTTAGAAAAGCACTAATCAGCTGTTTAGTGAGTGATTGAGCATCTGCCATGACAAAGCAAGTGTTTAAAAGGTACTTCTGTTCTTTTATTCACACTGCGGTTGTCTGTTGCTCCGGGTTCCCTTTGGAAAATGCCTGATCTTCTCCTCCTCCTCAGTAAGGCAGTAATGCTCATTTAAGCCCAAAGCAGTGCTGCGTTTTATGAGCCAGGATTCATTGCTGTGACTTTAAGTTACTCTATCCAGCATGACTGCCAGCTGTAGGTGTTACAACGTGGAACCAAGGTTCTTCATAAAGGTCAAACTACATAAGACCTTAATTACCGCCAGTGATATTTGTATTGTTCTACATGTTCCTGACTGCTTTAGTAACTAGTCCTCCAGTTTTCTTTCTGCTTTTCTTCTACTCTCAATCTGCTGTGTGGATGGCTGTGGCATTCAGGGGCTGAGTGTGTGGTCACTGCGGTCTGAGAGCTTTTGTTGAGGCCCAGGGGAATCATATATTATGTGCAAAGGGGAATTCTGCTGGGTTTCTGAATGCCTGTCCTGAGGGAAACGACTTAAAACGAAGAAATAAATAAACATTTAAATCTTAATTACTATTGACTGTAGTGTAGAGGATCAAAAGTAAAAAATAAATAAAAATAAAATACTGACACGGTGTTCTTCATGTTATGGAATTCCCCCCGCCCACCCCTCCATATTTGATTTTCATAATCAGGGAGGCGTGTTTTTTTCCTCCTAATTAAAGGCTATACAAAAATACAAATTTGTTAATCAATGGCAGAAATTATATTTTCCATGAAGGGGCAATATTTTATTTTATTTTGTTATAAAGTCAGATGTAACCAATAAAACATGAAGAAGTTTATAACAAGCAGAAGGCATCACTACAAATACACCAGCAAGTCAAATCTCTTAATATTCAATTTACTAAGGTTCTTGGTTTATTATTGGCTTCTATGGTTCCATGAAGAACCTTTTAACACTTTAATATGGGGAATGCATATTCATGACTTTTGCCTTAAAGGTCTCATGATGTGTATTTTTTTTATTTTATGTTTCCTGAGGTGTACTTACACTCACCTAAAGGATTATTAGGAACACCATACTAATACTGTGTGTGACCCCCTTTCGCCTTCAGAACTGCCTTAATTCTACGTGGCATTGATTCAACAAGGTGCTGAAAGCATTCTTTAGAAATGTTGGCCCATATTGATAGGATAGCATCTTGCAGTTGATGGAGATTTGTGGGATGCACATCCAGGGCACAAAGCTCCCGTTCCACCACATCCCAAAGATGCTCTATTGGGTTGAGATCTGGTGACTGTGGGGGCCATTTTAGTACAGTGAACTCATTGTCATGTTCAAGAAACCAATTTGAAATGATTCGAGCTTTGTGACATGGGGCATTATCCAGAGATGCTCACAAGTCTCTGAGCTAGAGTCCAAGTCAAGTCTCAAGTCTCTGGGCTCGAGTCCAAGTCAAGTCTCAAGTCTCTGGGCTCGAGTCCAAGTCAAGTCTCAAGTCTCTGGGCTCGAGTCCAAGTCAAGTCTCAAGTCTCTGAGCTAGAGTCCAAGTCAAGTCTCAAGTCTCTTTATTATAATAAGTCTCTGGTTATAATAAGTGTTGCATCACATACGGTGACCCATCCAGGCTGTGTAGAACACTGCAAAGCTATATATAAGGAATTCAAAGCATGTAATAAGTTATTTTGACACCTTTCTCTATTAACATACCATATCAGCTCATTAAACCTGCAGTTGTCGATCAATGAATATGAAAAGACAACAAGTGAATATGAAAAGACAACAAGTAAGATGCTTATCTAATAGCTAACAATTTTATGTGCAACACAGCACATCTGAAACCACAAAGTTCTGGTACTCAGGGTATCACAAAAACATTGCAAAATGTATAAGCAATAACACACTTTTTTCCACTTAAAGAGAGCACACACTCAAGCAAACACACAGAAACACTCTCTCACAGTCACACACGCACTCAAGTGCACACACACTACCCACACGTGGTTTACGGGGACTCTCCATAGGTGTAATGGTTTTACTAATGTACAAATGGTATAATCTATCCACCTACACTAACCCTACCCCTAAACCTACCAATCACAGAAAACTTTTGGCCTTTTTTGAATTTAAAAAAAGCACCATTTAGTATGTTTTTAAGCAGTTTGGATTATCAACCATGATTAGGTTTTATTTTAATACCCATGTTGAAATATAATCTTAGTGACTGTCCTTTTCATGACAGATTTATCAAAACATAGCATTAAATAATCAAGACATCACTAACAGGTTAAGTAGAATTTATATATATATATATATATATATATATATATATATATATATATATATATATATATATATATATATATATATATATATATATATATATATATATATATATATATATATATATATATATATATATATATATATATATTTATATATATAGATAGTGAAAGAGTTGATTTCTCCAGTGAATTAACAGCTGTGGACTGAATGACTTCTGACTCTGAGGTAAATGATGCGGCGTGACATGTTTCTCAAGCTGTTTGACATCTTTGCGCGATTGAAACACTGATTGAGCGATTACACGACATATAATACGTTTCAGTAAGTGTTATTCTCAACATACCTTAAGATATTAATTTATGTTTATTCTTCTGGAAGAGATGATCGCGTTCACTCGCGCGCGCGCGCCGCGGCCGCTTGAATTGACGCGCCTATACATGATTGCTCGTTGTCCTCTCATGTGTGGCCGCGAGCAGCAGATACGTAGTACGTAGGCAGGTTATAGGTACCGGAGGGAGGGGAATAACATCGAGCTCATCAGACGTTTCCTAAAAATAAACATTGTTCACGAGTCCCGCAGCTCGAGTCCGAGTCGAGTCTGAAGTCTTTTGAGGACGAGTCTGAAGTCGAGTCTGAAGTCACTGTGTGTGCGACTTAAGTCGCACTCGAGTCCGAGTCTCAAACTCGAGTCCCCATCTCTGGCATTATCCTGCTGGAAGTAGCCATCAGAGGATGGGTACATGGTGGTCATAAAGGGATGGACATGATCAGAAACAATGCTCAGGTAGGCCGTGGCATTTAAACGATGCCCAATTGGCACTAAGGGGCCTAAAGTGTGCCAAGAAAACATCCCCCACACCATTACACCACCACCACCAGCCTGCACAGTGGTAACAAGGCATGATGGATCCATGTTCTCATTCTGTTTACGCCAAATTCTGACTCTACCATCTGAATGTCTCAACAGAAATCGAGACTCATCAGACCAGGCAACATTTTTCCAGTCTTCAACTGTCCAATTTTGGTGAGCTCGTGCAAATTGTAGCCTCTTTTTCCTATTTGTAGTGGAGATGAGTGGTACCCGGTGGGGTCTTCTGCTGTTGTAGCCCTTCCGCCTCAAGGTTGTGCGTGTTGTGGCTTCACAAATGCTTTGCTGCATACCTCGGTTGTAACGAGTGGTTATTTCAGTCAAAGTTGCTCTTCTATCAGCTTGAATCAGTCGGCCCATTCTCCTCTGACCTCTAGCATCAACAAGGCATTTTCGCCCACAGGACTGCTGCATACTGGATGTTTTTCCCTTTTCACACCATTCTTTGTAAACCCTAGAAATGGTTGTGCGTGAAAATCCCAGTAACTGAGCAGATTGTGAAATACTCAGACCGGCCCGTCTGGCACCAACAACCATGCCACGCTCAAAATTGCTTAAATCACCTTTCTTTCCCATTCTGACATTCAGTTTGGAGTTCAGGAGATTGTCTTGACCAGGACCACACCCCTAAATGCATTGAAGCAACTGCCATGTGATTGGTTGATTAGATAATTGTATTAATGAGAAATTGAACAGGTGTTCCTAATAATCATTTAGGTGAGTGTATGTGGGAAATGAATATGTAAAAAGATAAAAGTGAGACACTGTTTTCTCTTTAATGCTTGAATTTAGTCAACATGCATCTGCTTTGTATTTATCTAATTCATCTCAAAGGTGTTCTATCGAGTTGAGGTCAGGACTCTCTGCAGGCCAATCAAGTTCCTCCACACCAAACTTGCTCATCCATGTCTTTATGGACCTTGCTTAGTTAATACCACTAACAAGGCTCAAAATAGCCTCACACTAACACAGTAGCATAATGAAGGCCCTTACATGCAAACCGAAGCATTGAGAACTTTGTAAGTGTACAAACAGTTTAATAAGAAGATACTTTATAAAGACAGTACATTACGCGTATACAGACAAGAGCCATCTTGGAAAACAGTCTCGACAAGTCGAGCCACGAACACTGTGCTAAGTGATGAACTGTGACTTGGAATCTCATATGGTCCGTTGTTTCCGGAAGAAAGCACTGAACGCAACAGAGAAAATAAATAAATAAAAATAATTTTTAAAAAACTGGACGCAACAGAGACTAGTGCTTCCAAAGGATACACACTAAAGAGATGGCAGATTATTCATCTGTGGCTCGACTTGTCGAGACTGTTTTCCAAGATGGCTCCTGTCTGTATACGCATAATGTACTGTCTTTATAAAGTATCTTCTTATTAAACTGTTTGTACACTTACAAAGTTCTCAATGCTTTGGTTTGCATGTAGGGACCCTCATTATGCTACCGTGTTAGTGTGAGGCTATTTTGAGCCTTGTAAGTGGTATTAACTAGCGATTTAATTTTACTTATTCTATGCCCCATATACTAGCGTTATAAGCTAATCTGTTTTTAGAGATAAAACTCTTTACATTCGATTTTCATGAAAACGCATCCCAGAGAACGATCTACTCGGTAACCATGTGTTAATTACCCCTAGGTTCATTTTTCACCTGAGTTGTCCTTTAAGGTTATGAATAAGCTGATGTGTTCCAAAACAATGACAAAATTCGCATTTAGGAGATATAAGCATTCAAAACGTACAGTCTCTCACTTCCGTTAAAATGGATCACAGATTTTTATGACATCACCACAGACTTCAGCTTCTCATCACATCTTCTGTCCAATCAAATGCTCTTTAGAAGTGTGTGTCTTGTTATCTTGTTAAGATTGTTTGTTGCTTGTGTATTTATTCCACTGTGTTTCCCATGTTCATTGTCAGTCGATGTTTCACTGTAGATGCTCTTGCTTCTGATTTCCTGGTGTTTTGCTCTGTCCCTTGTTACTAAACCTAATCTGCATGTTGATCCGCCTCATCCTGCTTTTATTCAACCTAGCATTACAGCCGTCACCTACTGGCGATTTAGTTTCTTGTTTAAAAGTATCATTCTTTCCAACATTTCTTATTTGTATATTCAAAATATATTTAAAACAATCTCATATTTAATGCAGTTGTAATTTTTCAGTGTAAATTATTTAATTTGATTGGTAACAGCCCTATGTCTTATTATTCAAATTGCATTTATTGATCAAATTCAACAATTTAAAATGAAAGATGAAGCATACATTTTATAAGATTAGGGGAAAAATGCCCTTTATAAAGGGAAAAAATGCCCTCAGGGTAAATATCACAGATATGAAGACACACTATTACACATTATGAAAGAAAAGAAATACATCAACCATGTGTAGTTGGACAGAAACTAAACATAATTTTGAAAGGTGTGTGTGGGGGCATGTTTTTGTGAAATATCAGGACACAAATGTGTATAATGACATGGGTATGACATAGGTATTACAAAAAGAGGGTGAAATATGAGGACGTTCCCCATGTCCTCACTTTTAAAAATGCTTATATTTCACACAGAATGAGGTTTTTTTCACAGAAAGTAAACTGCACAGTCTCCTGTGAGGGTTAAGTTTAGGGATAGGGGCAGTGTAGGGGGATAGAAAATACGGTTTGTACGGTATAAAAACCATTACGCCTATGGAATGTCCCCACATTTCACAAAAACACCCCTGTGTGTGTGTGTGTGTCAGTGTGTTTGTTGGTGGGTGTATCTAGGCTCCATCTCTCCTCCGGGCTGGGTCCGGCAACAATACTTCATGTACCTCACATGCTATGTTCTCTCTTGCCAGACACCGTGGAAAGAACCTCCTTGTATGGCGGATCCAACCTTGGATGGAGACAGCATAAATGTCTCCACATGCCTCCATTGCCTGGAGAAGTGTGAATAGGGACGACAATCATACACGTTCCATGTTGAAAAAAAATCCTCAATAGGGTTTAGAAACGGTGAATATATGGATGCAGGTAGACAACAGAAAAATGGGAATGAATAACAAACCAGTTGTGGACATAATGGGCGCGATGAAAGCTGACATTATTCCAGATGATGACAAATCTTGCCTGGTCTTCATTCTGCAGACCTTGAACAAGCATACCATGAACAGCATCCAGAAAATGTTTGATGTGATCAGTGTTCTGTGCAATTGCAGCACACATTGTAATGTTTCCGCCACATTGTCCAGGGACATTGACAATGGCCCTTTGTCCAATGACATTTCTCCCCCTTCTTCTGGTTTTGCAGAGATTGAAGCCCATCTCATTCACATACATCCATTCATGGACGATGGCATGGGCATCCATCTCCAAAATTCTCTGTAAAAGACAAAATAACATGTAGACTTTGTAGGCGCAAGTCTGATATATTGGAGAAAGTGTTGTATGCATACATCCACAAAGTCATATCAAAGGTTCTTGACTCTGTCACAGTTCCTTTCAAATGGGACCCTGTACAGCTGTTTCATTCTCAGTTGATATTTTTGGAGGACACATTGTATTGTTGAGGGGCTCACAGCATTTATGTTAGCAAAAATCGTGGCATCATTAGGATTGCGTATTTTACAAATTCTTAAAGCATTGTTGGCCAAATCCAAATTCACAATAGCTGTCTCTTGCTCTTCAGTGAACGTGTGACCTCGTCCACCATGAAACCTTTGCATTGCCACTCTATAGAAGATTCAAGAACAGTGTGAGTGTGTGCCATAAACTGTACCGTAATATATACTATTTTATACAATATAGTCAGAATGTCTTCTTACAGTCAGATGCACTGTTGTACAGTTTGATAACCCACCAGACTGTGAACAATCATGCAGTGCACTGCACTAAATGGATGCATGGATGCTAAAATATACACTATATTGCCAAAAGTATTGGGACACCCCTCCAAATCATTGAATTCAGGTGTTCCAATCACTTCCATGGCCACAGGTGTATAAAATCAAGCACCTTGGCATGCAGACGCTTCTACAAACATTTGTGCAAAATGGGTCGCTCTCAGGAGCTCAGTGAATTCAAGCGTGGTACCGTGATAGGTTGCCACCTGTGCACACCTCTGGAGTGACCAATTACGCTTCTCTGTCACGCTTCCCATGGATGAGTCTGGGTTTGGCTGTTGCCAGGAGAACGGTACTTGCTTGACTGCATTGTGCAAAGTGTAAAGTTTGGTGGAGGGGGGATTATGGTGTGGGGGTTGTTATTCAGGGGTTGGGCTTGGCCCGTTAGTTCCAGTGAAAGGAACTCTTAATGCTTCAGCATTCCAAGACAATTTGGACAATTTCATGCTCCCAACTTTGTGGGAACTGGATGTTTTCTGGATGGTCCCTTCCTGTTCCAACATGACTGCGCACCAGTGCACAAAGCAAGGTCCAAAAAGACATGGATGAGCGAGTTTGGTATGGAGGAACTTGATTGGCCTGCACAGAGTCCTGACCTCAACTCGATAGAACACCTTTGGGATGAATTAGATAAATACAAAGCAGATGCATGTTGACTAAATTCAAGCATTAAAGAGAAAACAGTGTCTCACTTTTATCTTTTTACATATTCATTTCCCACATACACTCACCTAAAGGATTATTAGAAACACCTGTTCAATTTCTCATTAATGCAATTATCTAATCAACCAATCACATGGCAGTTGCTTCAATGCATTTAGGGGTGTGGTCCTGGTCAAGACAATCTCCTGAACTCCAAACTGAATGACAGAATGGGAAAGAAAGGTGATTTAAGCAATTTTGAGCGTGGCATGGTTGTTGGTGCCAGACGGGCCGGTCTGAGTATTTCACAATCTGCTCAGTTACTGGGATTTTCACGCACAACCATTTCTAGGGTTTACAAAGAATGGTGTGAAAAAGGAAAAACATCCAGTATGTGGCAGTCCTGTGGGCGAAAATGCCTTGTTGATGCTAGAGGTCAGAGGAGAATGGGCCGACTGATTCAAGCTGATAGAAGAGCAACTTTGACTGAAATAACCACTCGTTAAAACCGAGGTATGCAGCAAAGCATTTGTGAAGCCACAACACGCACAACCTTGAGGCGGATGGGCTACAACAGCAGAAGACCCCACCGGGTACCACTCATCTCCACTACAAATAGGAAAAAGAGGCTACAATTTGCACAAGCTCACCAAAATTGGACAGTTGAAGACTGGAAAAATGTTGCCTGGTCTGATGAGTCTCGATTTCTGTTGAGACATTCAGATGGTAGAGTCAGATTTTGGCGTAAACAGAATGAGAACATGGATCCATCATGCCTTGTTACCACTGTGCAGGCTGGTGGTGGTGGTGTAATGGTGTGGGGGATGTTTTCTTGGCACACTTTAGGCCCTTTAGTGCCAATTGGGCATCGTTTAAATGCCACGGCCTACCTGAGCATTGTTTCTGCCCATGTCCATCCCTTTAGGACCACCATGTACCCATCCTCTGATGGCTACTTCCAGCAGGATAATGCACCATGTCACAAAGCTCGAATCATTTCAAATTGGTTTCTTGAACATGACAATGAGTTCACTGTACTAAAATGGCCCCCACAGTCACCAGATCTCAACCCAATAGAGCATCTTTGGGATATGGTGGAACGGGAGCTTCGTGCCCTGGATGTGCATCCCACAAATCTCCATCAACTGCAAGATGCTATCAAATCAATATGGGCCAACATTTCTAAAGAATGCTTTCAGCACCTTGTTGAATCAATGCCACATAGAATTAAGGCAGTTCTGAAGGCGAAAGGGGGTCAAACACAGTACTAGTATGGTGTTCCTAATAATCCTTTAGGTGAGTGTATAATTGAATGAGGAAAGGAACAACAAAAGAAAACTGCAACAACAGACTAGCATGTTGACTACTTTCTTTCTGGCCAGAAAATTTCTCAATGACTCTCCGATTAAAGTCAGTCATCTCAGTAGTGTCATGACGTTTGCATAATTCAGTTAGATATTTGAGGTCTCTTACCCCCGTTGTTGTCCACAAAACTTCAGTACAGACACTTTGAAATAAAAGACAGGGAAAGCAATAAAGGGCATTGCTAACAACACATCCAGCCAGCCACCTAACTTACATTTTTCATAACAAGCGCGTTAAGCTCCGAGTGTAGCTTCGTCCTCTGTCACTGGCCTGCTGCTGGATTTGTAAATCGTGTTGGTCCGGTTCGGGATCCTTTCTCCTTTTTTTTCTTCCAGCGAATGCCTTGTGAAAGAATTTGGTTTAACTGCTGCCATCTCTACGAAAGTGATCATCATAACAAGGTTTTGGCGGAGTCGGAGTGATGATGTCGCCCGCACACTTTCGCTTAAGTGGCCAAGAGCGTAAAGTTGAATGACAGGTGACGAGAACCAATCAGATTGGATAAAATAACACGCATCCAATTCTGATTTGCCAGGGACGCAGCGACCTGCGTCCGGAGGAGGATTTTTAAGAAACCAATTAGAGACCAGCTTCAGGTCACATGCTGCCCATAGATTTTTGGACTCAGATAGACATCCATTTGTCCGGCGTCCCTCGCGCATGAAACATATTGAAGAACATATAAAATAGTTAACCGATCAGAGCCAGTTTTTATTAAATGCTGATGCTCTTACTAACAGCCGGCACGTTATATGAGTAAACAATTTCTTTTTATATAATTTTTGTATACATGTATATTTCTGGAATTTTGATGGGGGCGGCGCCCTAGCGCCCTCTATTGACCAGCCGCCACTGCTTGCCACTGTAAATCGACTCAAATTAGCCTGGAATCTCTGTCCAGCCTCTCTCATTGTTAAACCATGGTTGATCACTTGATCAATGACAGTAGCCCTAATCTCTTCTTGTTCCTGATCTTTGTCTCTCTCCTCTTCTCCGACTGACTTGTCCTCCTCCTCCCCTTGCTCCCCTTTCAACTCATCCTCTAATTCGAACTTTGCCCCGTCCTCTGGCTCTCCCTCCAACTCCCCTTACTCTGCCTGCATTGTTTGCATCCATTGTTTAAAACCTATAACTTGACCTTTGGGATCTTTATAGGCCTATTCTAAAGCCATGTATTGGCTGGTGTTAAGTAAAGCAATGAGTGTTTGCACATGTGAGGAGTTAGTGTGAGGCAGTGATGAAGTGTGGCATTTTGATTGGTTGTGTGAAAAAGGAAATCAAGATACTTCCTGTAAGATTTTTGTGTGTTACATAGAGAATTGTGTTTTTTGCAAAAAATGTTTTATGAAATTGAAAACTGAGTTGGAGCCAGAGAATTAGTGTGCTGTTTTGCAAATTCGGTGTGTGGTTCTAGTGTTTGAGTGTCAGGTTTCAGAAATTGTGTGACAAGTAATGATTTTGTGTGTAAGCAGTATAAATCCTGTGTGTAAGCAGGATTTACTGTAAACTGTAAATGTGTCAAAGCGGTTGAGAATATTGAGAATATTGCTTCAGAATAAATTATATCTACAACATTGAAGTGCACTCCTGGATGCACTATGGGAAGAAGGCAAGCCGGTGGAGGCAGTGTGATGCTTTGGGCAATGTTCTGCTGGGAAACCTTGGGTCCTGCCATCCATGTGGTTGTTACTTTGACACGTACCACCTACCAAAGCATTGTTGCAGACCATGTACACCCTTTCATGGAAACGGTATTCCCTGGAGGCTGTGGCCTCTATCAGCAGATAATGCGCCCTGACACAAAGCAAAAATAGTTCTGGAATGGTTTGAGGAGCACAACAACGAGTTTGAGGTGTTGACTTGGCCTCCAAGTTCCCCAGATTCCAATCCAATCGAGCATCTGTGGGATGTGCTGAACAAACAAGTCCGATCAATGGAGGCCCAACCTCGCAACTTACAGGACTTAAAGCATCTGTTGCTAACATCTTGGTGCCAGATACCACAGCACACCTTCAGGGGTCTAAGTGGAGTCCATGCCTCGACGGGTCAGGGCTGTTTTGGCAGCAAAAATGGGACCAACACTATATTAGTCATAATGTTATG
>CM042253.1:5993095-6055595 GCA_023566225.1 Romanogobio albipinnatus | reverse complement strand
TGAAGGCCACGTTAGGCCACCTGGAGATGAAGGCCACGTTAGGCCATTGACGAAGAATAAGAGCTATAGAGACTGGCGAACGGGATGAGTAATAATCTGAGAACGTGACACTGTGACACCACCACCAGTATTTGCATGAGGATTACTTAGAATATGGACATTGAACATGCAATAGATATGGATATTGACATAGGTGTTAAACCAATAAACAGAGGGAATTGTTATGCTACTGCAAAAGCCGCGTAGGCTGTATGGACTGCCACGTTGGTCATATATTCACTGCCTCAATAGGCCATGGTACAGAGAGCTGCGTAGGCTGTATGAACTGCCACGTTAGGCCATGTATACTGCCTCAATAGGCTGGGGTACGAAAAGCTGCGTAGGCTGTATGGACTGCCACTTTGGCCATATATTCACTGCCTCAATAGGCCGGGGTACGAAAAGCCGTGTAGGCTGTATGGACTGCCACGTTAGGTCGTATATACTGCCACAAGAGGCCGGGGTACGAAAAGCTGCGTAGGCTGTATGGACTGCCACAAGAGGCCGGGGTACGAAAAGCCGCATAGGCCGTATGGACTGCCACGTTAGGCCGTATATACTGCCACAAGAGGCCGGGGTACGAAAAGCCGCATAGGCTGTATGACTGCCAGGTTAGGCCGTGTATACAGCCTTGATAGGAAAGGGTACAAGAAAGACGCGGCGACTGAGAATGATAAGCCAGTGTGCAGAGAAGGCTGCGATAGCCCATAGTGAGGAGAAGACAGCGTGGGTGCATGAGTTGGTCTCGATAGACCCTATGAAAAAGTATTAGGAGTTATATAAACTGTAACTTACCTGATGCTTGTTAAGACACATAGGTAATCTTAGGATTACCTGAAGGTTTGAGCATTCTATAATATTAGAATGCTGACGATCATCTTGACCATCATACAATCCTGCGTTCAGTTGCTGTTGTAGCAGCACATAACCCTGAATGAATGTCCGGTATACTGATGAGATATAAAATTGCAGAATGATTAGGGGTGCAGGGATGTGCTTAGAGATATCCTCTTTTACAGAGACGAAGGCCACACTGATGAAGCCGCAGTAGGCCACATAGAGATGAAGGCTACAATAGGCCACCTGGACAGAGATCATGTTAGGCCACAGAGAAATTCATGAAAGGCTTATAGAGACTGACAAAAACAGGATTGATGAGTAGTAATAAAGGAGAAAACATGCCACCGCCAGTATTTGCATGAAAATTATTACTTGAAGTTGCTGAGTGTTTGAGTCAGATCTTGCTTGTACTATAATGCTGAGGATGACCATTGAGCTGCGTTCGTAGCAGCCCCAATCCGAAGAATGACCTAGGCATAGATGAGTTGGGGAACTGCAGTTCTTAGCATCTGCAGTTGGAGGATTCGAAACCATTGGGCGTGACTTCAGCTCACAGCTAGATAGAACACCATCTAACCGTCAGAACCTGTTGAGAGAACCCCCAGAAGAAAATAAACCAGAACAGCATGACAAATACATAACCGACAATTGAAAACCTCAAACAATGCCCTTGCGGAAGGATAAGAATGTTTTAGAAGACGCTTTACTAGCTAATAAACCATAGCTGGCTATAGAACCCTGCAAAGCAACCGAACCAATGAAAAACAATAATCAATGTGAGAGTCATCGTTTGATAACCTAAGCCAAGTTCATACTGTTTGATTTTTTGGCCACGTTTGGCAGTCTGAGACAAATATCGCTATCCTAAATTCTTTTGACCCTAGGCTAAAATATTTTGTCTTTGATAGCATGTTTGACATACTCACCAACAGCCATGATAAAATTGTAACCTGAAGTAAATTAAACAAATGTGAGTGGGTTGATGTAACCTCCAGACAAATTCTTGTGCGTTTGATTATCATGCAGCCTGACATTAATGCAGCGGAGTTCCCACAGTGTGACATCAGGATCACAGTCTGAAAAGAAACGAATCACAATAATTATAAGCCGCACCGTGTGTGCCAGCTTTGATGAAGAGAAAAAAAAAAGCTCACTGTGAGAGAGCTCGTCATTTGCGGGAATCAGTACGCATGTGCAGACTTTGTCAAACAGTCACACTATATTTACTCCCCTGTATATTGTGTTAGTCTCGATAGACTGACAAATGTTGGTGTTTACAATGCGAGCGTAGCCAATCACAGACACGTCTTTCCTGTAGCTCAAACAGTAGAGCATAGTGCTAGCAACGCCAAGCCATGGGTTCGATTCCCAGGGAAAGCAAGATCCGACAAAATACCAAATGTGCAACTTGAATACGATGCAAGTCACCCTGAACAAAAGCGTCTGCCAAATGCGTAAATGTAAATGCCTGTGGAGTGCTTGAATGCAATGGCTAATTGGAGGAGTTAACATAACACGGAATATACACAATCAGGATTGAATGGTTCAGCGCTTGTTCGCTGACTAATTCTGCCTTCTAGTGCATACGTTTGACCAACGAAGAGTAGAACATGCTATAGATTCATGATTTGGTGTAGTCAGATTGACCGAAACGGTTTCCGTTCCGTCTAGTGTCGGAGTTTAGTTGAACTGAAGCATTGGACGGTTTCATGCGTTTATAAAGGGAGCGCACTCTGCTCACTTACTATATTCATAAAAGATTTGAATAATTGTATTCCCGTGCTGCGATTTAGTTGCTGTACAGGATGCAATCTTTATGTAAACGGGTCGGATTGAGTACGGAATTAAATTATTGCTGCTATCGAATATCCAGTCAAACCTTGTTTTGTATGCAAACCTTACTTGACATATGGTGCTTTGAGTACTAGCGAGATACACTTTGTTTAATTCATAATTGTAGCCATGGCGTCGTAGTACAGAAGGACCAAGTGAGACGTAACACTAAATTCTAAAGTTCCTAAAAATAGACAGAGGCATCCAGATATCAGTAGCGGAATAAAACACGAATAGAGTCAAATGAACTGGAGTAACGCAAAGACAAAAACACAATTACTATACATGTTTGTTTTTATTAACTAATTTATTAATATGTAGCGCATATTTATAAAGCAATAAGCAACGGCACCTTTATATGAGCACAGAACGCAGTTCTTCCTCATAGTAAAGGAAGCCATGTCGAATCACACAAGGAAGCCATTTCAACACTGGATGCCCCGTATGTTTGAGCAAAATATGTACTCTGCTGGATGACAGGCCCAAAACACTTCTAAGCTTGAAACTATTGTGTCAGTTTCAATTGCATTTTGTATGTGACGAACTCACAGTGCTTGCAAGATGAATAGCACGATTGAATGAGAACGGATCAAGCACTGATGTCGGTGCTGTACTTTAAAAACTATGCTGAGCAAATTAGCATAGTTAATTCAACTTTAGCGATCTGATAACACTGAATCCATTCGCGATTTCAGCTCAACTTGTGTTAATCATGAAGCCCCGATTAACTGGGTGCATGTTGCTTTAAAACCCATGTTGGTTTCCTTGCATTCGTGGGGAGAATGATAGAGGCTAATATGCTGTGCCATCTGTTCTGTTTCAGCTTTTCTAAACAAAATACAATCGTTAACGGTAACTGGTGTCATGCGAATCATTTACGAGGCACTATGGATAGTTTACAACACGAGCAAGCGATAACGAGCAACGTTGCACAAGCAGGTGCGCGTCTCGTGCATGCATGCTTGCGACAAATTGAGAAAGAGTAAAATACTACACCCAATTGAATCGGAAATGCATAATCCTATACATATCACTGTGATGAATGCTGATGAAGTGATGACGCCAGAATGGTGATGAAGATCACAGCCGTGTCTTTGATAACATGCCCAGATAGTCCTCCATTGAAAGTGATTGTTCTGGATCTAAACGCGTGTCTGTTGCCGCGACAGCCCAATGAACAGAATGATAGGCTGACATGGACTTTGAAGGCCACTGTATTGCACATTATTAATTTTATAATAGGACCAGCGATCGACCGCTACGGAACGTCCGGATCGTCAACTGTAATGTTGGCGTCAGCATCTGTGAACTCAGACATGTGTAATTACCAATCTTTTATACTCTGAGAATTATGACTTGATTGGATAGGTCTGAATGTGATAAGTGACGTAACATTGAATCTTCCAGTCCTTTGGGCGAAAATGCCTTGTTGATGCTAGAGGTCAGAGGAGAATGGGCTGACTGATTCAAGCTGATAGAAGAGCAACTTTGACTGAAATAACCACTCGTTACAACCGAGGTATGCAGCAAAGCATTTGTGAAGCCACAACACGCACAACCTTGAGGCGGATGGGCTACAACAGCAGAAGACCCCACCGGTTACCACTCATCTCCACTACAAATAGGAAAAAGAGGCTACAATTTGCACAAGCTCACCAAAATTGGACCGTTGAAGACTGGAAAAATGTTGCCTGGTCTGATGAGTCTCGATTTCTGTTGAGACATTCAGATGGTAGAGTCAGAATTTGGCGTAAACAGAATGAGAACATGGATCCATCATGCCTTGTTACCACTGTGCAGGCTGGTGGTGGTGGTGTAATGGTGTGGGGGATGTTTTCTTGGCACACTTTAGGCCCCTTAGTGCCAATTGGGCATCGTTTAAATGCCACGGCCTACCTGAGCATTGTTTCTGACCATGTCCATCCCTTTATGACCACCATGTACCCATCCTCTGATGGCTACTTCCAGCAGGATAATGCACCATGTCACAAAGCTCGAATCATTTCAAATTGGTTTCTTGAACATGACAATGAGTTCACTGTACTAAAATGGCCCCCACAGTCACCAGATCTCAACCCAATAGAGCATCTTTGGGATGTGGTGGAACGGGAGCTTCGTGCCCTGGATGTGCATCCCACAAATCTCCATCAACTGCAAGATGCTATCCTATCAATATGGGCCAACATTTCTAAAGAATGCTTTCAGCACCTTGTTGAATCAATGCCAAGTAGAATTAAGGCAGTTCTGAAGGCGAAAGGGGGTCAAACACAGTATTAGTATGGTGTTCCTAATAATCCTTTAGGTGAGTGAGTGAGTGAGTGAGTGAGTGAGTGAGTGAGAGAGCTTGTGTGTGTGTGTGTGTGAGAGAGAGAGAGAGTTTGTGAGTGTGTGTGTATGTGTATGTATGAGAGAGAGGAGAGAGAGAGAGAGAGAGAGAGAGAGAGCTTGTGTGTGTGTGTGTGTGTGTGTGTGTGTGTGTGTGTGTGTGTGTGTGTGTGAGAATGAGTGTGTGAGAGAGAGAGAGTTTGTGTGTGAGTGTGTGTGTGTATGTGTGTGTGAGAGAGAGTGTGTGAGTGAGTGAGTGAGTGAGTGAGTGAGTGACTGTGTGTGTGTGAGAGAGAGAGAGAGAGAGAGTGTGTGAGTGAGTGAGTGAGTGAGTAAGAGAGCTTGTGTGTGTGTGTGTGTGTGTGTGTGTGTGTGTGTGTGTGTGTGTGTGTGTGTGTGTGTGTGTGTGTGCGAGAGAGAGAGTTTGTGAGTGTGTGTGTGTGTGTGTGTGTGTGTGTGTGTGTGTGTGTGGGTGTGTGTGTATGTGTGAGAGAGAGAGTGTGTGTGTGTGTGGGCATGTTTTTGTGAAATATCAGGACACAAATGTGTATAATGACATGGGTATGACATAGGTATTACAAAAAGAGGGTGAAATATGAGGACGTTCCCCATGTCCTCACTTTTCAAAATGCTTATATTTCACACAGAATGAGGTTTTTTTCACAGAACGTAAACTGCACAGTCTCCTGTGAGGGTTACGTTTAGGGGCAGGGGCAGTGTAGGGGGATAGAAAATACGGTTTGTACGGTATAAAAACCATTACGCCTATGGAATGTCCCCACATTTCACAAAAACACCCCTGTGTGTGTGTTTGTGTGTGTGTGTGAGAGAGAGTTTGTGAGTTTGTGAGCGAGTGAGTGTCTGTGTCTGTGTGTGAGAGAGAGAGAGAGAGAGAGAGAGAGAGAGAGAGAGTGTGTGTGTGAGAGAGAGAGAGAGAGAGAGAGAGAGAGAGAGAGAGAGAGAGAGAGAGAGAGAGAGAGAGAGAGAGAGAGAGAGAGAGAGAGAGAGAGAGAGAGAGAGAGAGAGTGAGTGTGTGTGGTCCAGGGACAAAATGTCCCCAGAAAGTTTTGTGTGATGTGTAGGTTTAGTGGTAGGGTTGTGTGTGTATGTGTGTGTCTGTGTGTGTGTGAATGTGATGGGTAGGTTTAGGTTTTAGTGTAAGGGGACAGAATATACAGTCTGTACTGTATAAAAACCATTACGCCTGTGGATAGTCCCTATAAAACATGAAAACACAACATACGTGTGTGTGTGTGTGTGTGAAGTTTGGGCATAAATAAGTGGCATTCTGCAGTGGTAAGAGTCCCGCTGTGCTTGATGAACTCTGTGTGCCAACATTCATACTGCTTGCGTAAGAAGTCTGCTTTAATAAATGGCATTAGCATTACAAAGCAAAGTGCTAAAATGACGGCTGAGTTGGTGGGCTGGACCTCTATGAGGGGGTCTGCACTCAGATCTAGAGACACACACACAAACACTGGGATAAAGGAGAGTCTGGATGAGATGGCTGATTGGGATGTTACACTTGCAAATTGAGGAATGAAGATGGTGTAAATGCATAATATATAATATGAGACGGATGCAATTACACAGCACACTCCAAACAAACAAATGGATGCTAGGAGTCAAGCGGCTGAAGATCATCACATGGCAGAAAGCACCTGTAAGTCAAAGCTCTTCAGATTCAGTTCATCAGGGTCAAAATATCTCATACTGCTAGTGAAGATGCAGATTTTTTTCATTATATATAACATATATAACATTTTCCCCCCATTACAGATTGCTTGCAATTGTGAGAAAATTTACATTTTATTTAAAGGTAACATTTTTTTATTTAGTTTATTTCCAGTTTGTTTAGATTATACATCAAAAAGTCACGATTATCATTGTAGTTTCATACTGTACTTTGAAATATGTAATTTTGTGTGACATACAGCTATTACATTTACATAAGTTATATTTGAGGAACACACGCCTGAGCAACAGTTTGCTCTCCTGTGAAAGTGGGAACTGCAGCGAGGTCACCTGATGAGTTTTGATGCGGTTGTCCTTTGGTTTGCATTGGTAATGTGATTATTTAAAGCAACTGTGTCCTGCTTTGTCCAGATGTGAAGATGTCCTCATTGCTCTTTGGAGTGATTTTGGCTAATGCAGTGGTAACGTTGGATTCCGACTTCTTTCTCTATATCTAATTTTTGAAATTCTGCAAGAATGATCATTTCAAATACCCATGTTCTCTGCTCTTTTTTTTTCTTTGTATTTTTTACAATGAAGATTATGGGAATATGTGAACCAACTCAATCATGGTCAGACAGGGCAAAAAGAGGACCTTTGGGTGAGTAAATGTTGTATTTCCCTCTCATATACAATAATTAATCCTGTTAAGCCTACCGTATCATATTTGATACATGAAGGCCTTGTATCAAAGTGATTCTAAATGATCAACACTTTGCTGATAAAACCTGTTGCACTCGATTAATAGTTTAGACTTTTAATCAAGTAAAAGTCATTTTTAGTGTAATTGTAAAAGCGTCCTCCTTCAGCTCATGCTTCATGTGTCTTTCTGCTGTGAAATCTTTGCTCATTATTATAAATCAAACGCAAAAGATTAACTTTGATATTGCTAGCAATATTTCAGGATGAACACATGAACTGAAGCAACTGCGGTTTAATTGATTATCCGTACATCATGTTTAAATGTGAGTATGAAATATGATCGTCAGGCTTTTGAGGAAGTTTTATGTGTTCATCTCTGAATCATCATTGTATTGTATTACATTGCATTACATGTTTTGATCTTTGATCACAAAACTAAGCATTTGAAATGTATTTTAAGACATATACAGATACAGAGAGATGACTGATATTTATATGCATTTTACGTAATTATCTGTTATACTGTTATGAAAATCATTAGTTTACATAAGTTGATGTATTAACTAACACAAACTAACCATGAGCAGTACATTTGTTACAGTATTTATTAATCTTTGTTAATGTTAGTTTAAAAAAATCTGCTGTTCATTGTTTGTTCATGTTAGTTCACAGTGCAAACTCCATCTCGCTTTTTGTCCAAATATCAGCATCTGCAACAAATCGCATATTTTTGCTCAGTTTGGGCCTCTATATAAAATTGAACTGTTTTTCATCTTTGAGTGTGAGCTCCATATTCTCACTATATTATGATCCATAAAATCATGATGTATCAAAAAGGTTACAAATCATAAAACACATGTACAAACTTTATTTTATATTTAGTTTATAGGTTCACCAAACTGTTCCATTTAAAATAATACTACTAATAATAATAATATATATATTTATTTATGAATTGCAGCTGTGGTTGCCAGAATAATTCTGTAAAAATACAGTAAAAAAAAAGAAGAAGCAGGAACCGTAGAGTTAACAATTTCATCCAATTTAAAATCTGTAATTTCCAGAATTGTTTTGAACTATTAAAAAGGAAAAAAAAATAAAAAAAAATAAAAAATCAAATGTGAAGTGTTACACTGAGAATTCTGGGAATGTGAGTTTACAGCATTTCACTGTAAATACTATTATTGTTCTTTTTTTTACTTCCAAAAACACATTAACAGCATTTATTACATTTTAAACAGTATTTTACTGTACAGTTACATGATAAGAAAGGTTAGCTCTACAGTTATTTTCCCATATAGTACAAGAACATACTGTTAGTTATTTAACAGGCGGTTACTGTAGCATTTTTTGCAGTTGAAATTACGATCATTTTTAACATTTATAAATCTACCATGCAATTGTGATATAGCCTATCAGGGAAATAATTGTGTTTTGTTTAACGTTGGTTGGTATTAGACACATGAAAGCACAGCTACAAGCAAGCAAAACCCTCAACGGTGCAATGGTAACATTATTAACACAGATCCTGGCAGAGCTCCAAAACCATTATAATTTAATTTTACAAATCATAAAGCTGTATTATTGTATGCATTAAATATGTGACCATTGGGAAGTAAACCAGAAACGCATAATATCTAGTAACTGAAATCTGAGTAGGGTTATCAACAGTAGTGGTCTTTACTATGTTTCAGGCCTTGCAACAGAAGGGGCCTCCGCATGCACTCGAAAAAGAGGTTGGAAATGAATGGGGGCTTGGGGCAAATAATGCCACCAAAATTAAAGTTCCCGTTCTTCGTAATCCCATTGTTCAAACTTTAGTTAGTGTGTAATGTTGCTGGTAGAGCATAAATAATACCTGTAAAATTATAAAGCTCAAAGTTCAATGCCAAGCGAGATATTTTATTTAACAGAAGTTCCCTTTCAAAGCCTACTGCGAACGGCTGGCTTGGACTACATCCTGGTGCTTCCTACATAAATGCCGTCGATAGAACAGTAGAACAGACTAACCTCCGCCCACAAGACTACGTGAAAAAAGGGGGCGTGGTCTTGTTGCTGTCCCACGTGGAGAAGAGGACGTGTCGCGTGGAGAAAAGGAAGTGTTGCGTTTGAGTGTGTTTGTCGCCATGTCGTCGAGACGCTGTTATTTTCATCCCGGAGTCAAATCACCTTTGTTTGGCTTTCCCAGGGACGCTGTAGAGATCATTAAGCGCATATATCTCCCGTTAAGAGGCGTGACCTTTCCACGTTCGCTAAGCTGCTGTCGAATCACAACACGGGAACCGCTGGCACAATCAGAACTCGTTACGTATTTCTGAAGGAGGGACTTCATAGAATAAAGGAAGTCATCAGCCGTTTTTAGGACAGTGAGAACAGCGGTATACAGATGAGTAAATTGTGTTAAAAATACTGTTTTTTTTTACACGCGAAACATGAACACATGTTATATTGCACACTGTAAACACAATCAAAGCTTCAAAAAGACACGAAGAACGGGACCTTTAATAAAAATGCTTCCAAAATCCAAGATATGATGCAAAAAAAGTTCTACGTTCTTGTTTTTAATATTTATAAGTGGAATCACACAAGCAAGGATGCTGTTTTCCATTTGCTAATGTGATTATTGATTTTATGCTACAATTCAATAAACAATTTGTTAATAGGCTATTAGGTGACTTGCATTTAAGACACAAAGGACCTATCATAGACCCGGCGCAATGCAACGCCAGGCACAACGGGTCCGTGTAACGCTTCACAATTCAATTTTCAGACCATATAGTGCAAATGCAAAAAATAAAATATTGAAACAAACGTCCATTTTTTCCTTTTTCTCGGTTACTTCATCAGTGGATTTTTGCCATTTTCTCTCCTTTTTTCAAATTTCCTTTTGCTAAATTATGACTTAAGAAATTATCTTTTGAATGAATTGAAATCTAACCGATTTTATTTTCCTTCTATTTTTTCCCCAATTTACGTGGACTGTGCCATAGCTATAGCGGGGGAGGTCGCGGACTGTTTTACATCGTTTATGTAGGCTATAGCCTGCGTGCACGTTGAGAAGTAACTTATAGTTTAAAAGGCTAACACAGAGGACGCCATAGTTTTTGTTGTTAATAAATATATAATAGGCTAATAATACTGTGCTAAATGTAGAATTCAGGTCTGGCCATCGGGAGCAGCGGGCAAAACGGTGGCCTGGCTACTTATTTGCCCGCTGGTTTGTATTTATCTATACTTATTTGTTATTAGTTCACGTACACACACACACACACACACACACACACACACACACACACACACACACACACACACACACACACACACACACACACACACACACACACACACACACACACACACACACACACACACACACACACACACACACACACACACACACACACACACACACACACATATATATATATGTGTGTGTGTGTGTGTGTGTGTGTGTATGTATGATTGTAAATAAGTATTTGAACACCCTGCTATTTTGCAAGTTCTCCCACTTAGAAATCATGGAGGGGTCTGAAATTGTCATCATAGGTGCATGTCCACTGTGAGAGACATAATCTAAAAAAAAAATCCAGAAATCACAATGTATGATTTTTTAACTATTTATTTGTGTGATACAGCTGCAAATAAGTATTTGAACACCTGAGAAAATCAATGTTAATATTTGGTACAGTAGCCTTTGTTTGCAATTACAGAGGTCAAACGTTTCCTTTAGTTTTTCACCAGGTTTGCACTGCAGGAGGGATTTTGGCCCACTCCTCCACACAGATCTTCTCTAGATCAGTCAGGTTTCTGGCCTGTCGCTGAGAAACACAGAGTTTGAGTTCCTCCAAAGATTCTCTATTGGGTTTAGGTCTGGAGACTGGCTAGGCCACGCCAGAACCTTGATATGCTTCTTACAGAGCCACTCCTTGGTTCTCCTGGCTGTGTGCTTCGGGTCATTGTAATGTTGGAAGACCCAGCCTCGACCCATCTTCAATGCTCTAACTGAGGGAAGGAGGTTGTTCCCCAAAATACATGGCCCCGGTCATCCTCTCCTTAATACAGTGCAGTCGCCCTGTCCCATGTGCAGAAAAACACCCCTAAAGCATGATGCTACCACCCCCATGCTTCACAGTAGAGATGGTGTTCTTGGGATGGTACTCATCATTCTTCTTCCTCCAAACACGTTTAGTGGAATTATGACCAAAAAGTTATATTTTGGTCTCATCTGACCACATGAATTTCTCCCATGATTCCTCTGGATCATCCAGAGTCATTGGCAAACTTAAGACGGGCCTGGACATGTGCTGGTTTAAGCAGGGGAACCTTCCGTGCCATGCATGATTTCATTAGTGTATTACCAACAGTAACCTTGGAAACGGTGGTCCCAGCTCTTTTCAGGTCATTGACCAGCTCCTCCTGTGTAGTTCTGGGCTGATTTCTCACCTTTCTTAGGATCATTGAGACCCCACGAGGTGAGATCTTGCATGGAGCCCCAGTCCGAGGGAGATTGACAGTCATGTTTAGCTTCTTCCATTTTCTAATGATTGCTCCAACAGTGGACCTTTTTTCACCAAGCTGCTTGGCAATTTCCCCGTAGCCCTTTCCAGCCTTGTGGAGGTGTACAATTTTGTCTCTAGTGTCTTTGGACAGCTCTTTGGTTTTGGCCATGTTAGTAGTTGGATTCTTACTGATTGTATGGGGTGGACAGGTGTCTTTATGCAGCTAACGACCTCAAACAGGTGCATCTAATTTAGAATAATAAATGGAGTGGAGGTGGATTTTAAAGGCAGACTAACAGGTCTTTGAAGGTCAGAATTCTAGCTGATAGACAGGTGTTCAAATACTTATTTGCAGCTGTATCATACAAATAAATAGTAAAAAAAATCATACATTGTGATTTCTGGATTTTTTTTTTTAGATTATGTCTCTCACAGTGGACATGCACCTACGATGACAATTTCAGACCCCTCCATGATTTCCAAGTGGGAGAACTTGCAAAATAGCAGGGTGTTCAAATACTTATTTTCCTCACTGTATATTCTAGAAATGTATTAAAAAGAAAGACGCTTTCAGCCTTACTCAAAGGCCGCGGAAACATGGCCAGTGGGTTCTTTACGCAATCCATTCCCGGCATTCTTATTTTGCTTCTTATGTATTAAATATACAGGCCATTAGTTTATGAAACCTTGATCAAAATTAAAATACAATTTATAGAAAAAGACCCCCATGTCTCCAGACATATTGCGCGTATTATAGCCTATATCTTACTCATGCTGCTCACTTTTCATCATCAACATATGAAATTAAAACAATAATACAATAGGCTAATATTTAAACATATAGCCTAACTATGAATCTAAATAGGCTACGTTTTGCATTTAGCCTCCACTCCAAAAGCTTCAAAAATGTATTTTGTTTATTAACGCAAAGTTTTAATTTCAAATGTAATTTCTAAATTCAGTTCATATTTCCAACAAACTAAATTCTGAGCCAAAATAACGAAGTGGTAAAAAAAACTGCAAAAATGAAAAATATTAAAGAATTCGCGGGCGCTTTCGTCGGCATGAGTAAGATAGGCTATAAGACGCGCAATATGTCTGGAAACATGGAGTGGGGTCAGACATGATTTTTGTTGAGTGTTGTTTTGCAGAAATCATTTCTTTGAAGTGAATTTCGTTTTCAATAAATTGTATTTTAATTTTAATCAAGGTTCATCTAATTGCCTGTATATTTAATACATAAGAAGCAAACCAAGAACGCCGGGAATGGATTGACATGCGTAACGAACCCACTGGCCATGTTTCCGCGGCCTTTGAGTAGCCTAAGGCTGAAATAGCGTCTTTCTGTTTTTAATAAATTTTTTGAATATATGTCTTAATTACAGTAGGCCTATTATAGACAGTTATGATATTTGTGGCTGCACCGGGGTCCATCATTACTAGGTTAAAGTTACACGCTTTTCATTAGTGATCCATGGCACCTGCTACCTATGGCTGTTATGAACTGCAGGCTTCAATCAATAAATTACAACAATTTCGTGCTATGGGCACTGCCACTGATACAGGCAGCGATATTTTTCTGCTTCCAAACAAGTGTGACAAAGGCATGGGCTAAATACATTCTCTAATGTGGATACAGACATATATACACACATCACTATACAACATCTTATTAGGAGAAAAAACATGTCGTTTTAACGACATAAGATCTCGTTATTACGAGAAAATTATGTTGTTTTTACGACATAAGATCACGTTATTACGAGAAAAGATGTTGTTTTAACGACATAAGATTTTTTTCATTTATTTATCCTTTGTTTTACCAGGGTAGTCACATTGAGACAGTAGTCTCTTTTTCATAAGATCTCGTTATTATGACATAATTGAGTGAAAAAAATTATATGTATGTGGCAGCAATGCGTCACCGTAATATTTACATAAGGAAAAATTTTTAAAATCTATCTGAATTGGTAGCCTATGCCTGTGACTGTCTTTTCACTTTTTCTTTCTTTATAATTTTGTTAAAGTTATAAAGTTCAGCAAATTTTAGTTAGCTTTTATCCACATCTTAGCCTAGCCTACATGCCAAACATTCAAAATATTTGGGCCTAAATAAACTCCTTTGCCGATGTTTTCACTTAGATTTACACACATAGAATATGTTGATCATCATTCTCGTTTCCACGGCAACATTGAACTTTTCATTGAATATAGCCTACTGCTTCTCACATCTTCTCTTGCCCTTAAATTTAGCAGTCATTAACTCGGTTCATTACAAGCCGTTAGCCGAGAATGATAGGCTTTGATATGCCTAAATATGTAGGCTATATAATGATATGCTGCAAGTCAAGAGTAGGATTCATAATTTGTATCGGTTAATTATCAAATGGCGAGTTCTTAAATCATTCGGGTACATCGAGGCATGCATCAATATAATAAAGTAGGTATGTGTGTGTGTGTGTGTGTGTGTGTGTGTGCATGCGTGCACGTGAGTGTGTGTGTGTGTGTGTGTGTGTGTACGTGCACTAATAACAAATAAGTATAGATAAATACAAACCAGCGGGCAAATAAGTAGCCAGGCCACCGTTTTGCCCGCTGCTCCCGATGGCCAGACCTGAATTCTACATTTAGCACAGTATTATTAGCCTATTATATATTTATTAACAACAAAAACTATGGCGTCCTCTGTGTTAGCCTTTTAAACTATAAGTTACTTCTCAACGTGCACGCAGGCTATAGCCTACATAAACGATGTAAAACAGTCCGCGACCTCCCCCGCTATAGCTATGGCACAGTCCACGTAAATTGGGGAAAAAATAGAAGGAAAATAAAATCGGTTAGATTTCAATTCATTCAAAAGATAATTTCTTAAGTCATAATTTAGCAAAAGGAAATTTGAAAAAAGGAGAGAAAATGGCAAAAATCCACTGATGAAGTAACCGAGAAAAAGGAAAAAATGGACGTTTGTTTCAATATTTTATTTTTTGCATTTGCACTATATGGTCTGAAAATTGAATTGTGAAGCGTTACACGGACCCACAACGCAAGTGTTTTTTGCTAGTTTCAGCCCAACGTAGTTATCATTTTCACGTGCCATGTTGTTTAAATATCAAATGCACTGGCGCCATCTGTTCACCCATGGGCGTGCTGGTCTGAAAACCAGGTGTGTTCAGACACATTGTTGGCGTGTTGCTATTTTGAGGAACTGAAATCGACTGGGCCTTTGACCAACACAAACCTGGTCTAAAGTCAATAAGTATTTTTTGTGTTATTTAAAAGGGGCACTAGTAATATGTAAATATGTACTATTAGTAATATTTATGCTCACAAATTCCTCCATGTAAATAGCGAATCCGCCATGGTGCGAGTGCAACTGGCTTTTAAAGGGAATGGGAGATGAGACTCTGATTGGTTTATTGCATGTTATGCCCAAAACACACCCATGACTAGAGACTAGAGACTAGAGACAACCCTTTTGGACCATGTGCCGGGGTCGCCCTGTTTTATTTGAATCGTTAAACTAGCAAAAGTCGATTTGGACACGCCATAAGTGCACCTACGCCCTGAGCTTCAGACCATGCACAAGGATCGTTAAAATAGGGCCCAATATTGTTTCTTTATTTTGCCAGCGAAATTAATCGCAAACAGTAGAGCCATTGCGCATCTTCTATGAAATGGGCTTTCGAAAGGCAAAGGCTACCTCCTGGTTTATCAATAAGAATTAATCAGCTGACTTTCCTTCACACCATCTCAACCTGTTGCAGATGTGCCAGACGCTAACATTCTGCTCCAGAACGACGCCGTGTACCAGCTTGTGAACACATCGTTCAGTTTCGAACAAGCTCTGCATTACTGCCGTGGTCAATCCAGTGCCCTCACAACATCAGGGGTCAAAGAGGACGAGGAGGGAGCCCAGCAGTTACTCTTGAAATCCAATCTCAAGAGCCCCGTTTGGTTTGGAGCCAACAAAAGTCAGAACCCGACAGCCCATCTTCCTGAACAAAGTAAGTTTGGTTTTCTATGACCAGCTTCCACAGGGAATGAACAGGTTCTCTCAAAGTTATGAACAAACGTTCTTCCATTAATGCTACTAGAATGTTCTTTCAAAGTTATCTGGTCTTCAATAATGTTCTCAAAACATTAGAACAAAAACTATATTTATACATCGTACATGGGATGTTTTCTTCTTCTTCTGAAAGGTCGGTAATCTAATGTTTTTTAAATGTTTCAGAATGTTCAAAAGTAAAATTCCCAAAATTATAGAATGGAACGTTCGTGTTAAAAAACTTTTAAGCATTTAAAAAAACTGGACGTTTGGAAAACTTTCAGAAAGAATGTAAATAGCGAATCCGTCATAGTGCAAGCGCAACTAGCTTTTAAAGGGAAAGGGAGATGAGTAGTGTTAATTTCGTTGACAAATAATTTTCTTCATAATTTTCGTCAACAACCTTTTTTCACTGTCGAAAACGAGACGGTAACAAAATAAAAACCAGTTTTGGATGACAAAAACCGATCCAGAGATCCAGTCGGTACTGATGTCCTATGTAACAGATGTGCACATTTGAATTTCCGCAGGGAAATATGGCGCTGTTGCGCATTCTACAGGCTCAAGAAACTGTACTTCAGAGCGGTTCATGAACTAATGGTGTTTATGAACTAATGTTGATGAATAATGACAATGTTTACTTTACAATGTTTATATAGTAATATGCATATTTTATCTCCCTCATATGAACTTGAAAGAGAAGCCTACAACTGCAATAGTAAGGCACAAACATTTCAAAATAAGAGTCAATGTGTATTTCGAGCTTGTTTATAATTAAAAGTCACACATTATATATACGTTTTTGGTTACACAATAAACTGTATTTAATTTCATTCCCATTTAATTCATAGTCAGGAGGAAAGACTAAGAACAGTATTTGACACATATTATTCAATAAAGTATCAGGGTTACAATAGTTAACTAAAACCATTAAAATATATTTATTATCTAAAATTAAATAAATGTTAACTGAAATTAAAAAAATAATGAACTTATTTGAAGCTATAGCTTAACCTGATATACTAACTAAAACATAAGTACAAATTGAGAAAATCTATATAGATGTTTTTAAAAATACATACAAAAGAAAGTGAATTGAGCTCTCTTTCGTGTATATTTCGTGTATATTGTCAAAAACACAATTATGTCAAAATGTCAGTTTTGTCATGTATTCAAGTAATAGTCGGTTATGAAATGCTTAAATGCTCAATGAGTGCATTACAATTTAACTAAACTCATTAGATTTTAGTCGACTAAATCTACTGTAGATTTAGTCGACTAAAATGTTATGATATTTAGTCGACTAAAACCTTATGATATTTAGTCGACTAAAACTAAAAACAATTCCGATGACTAAAAAATGACTAAAACTAAATGGCATTTTAGTCAAAAGACCTAGGACTAAAGCTACATCAAAATTTGCTGTCAAAATTAAAACTGGAGTTGAGACTGGTTGGTTTATTGCACATTATGGTCACAAGACACCCATGACTCATTAATTAAGAGACGAGGGACAACCCTTTTAGACCATGCGGGGCACGCCATTTAAACATTAAAAAAACTGGACGTTTGGAAACCTTTCAGAAAGAAAGTTTGCATTAGCAAAATGTTCTTAGAACACACACATATATATTTTAATTATTTATTTTTACCTGGGTTAGGCTTAATTATGGGTTTTTTGTCCTTCAGGAGGGAAAGAAAGTAGGACGATCTTTTACCGTTGAAAACAAAAAGTCTTAATCAATGTCTAATGAAATCTCTGAACCTTCACAGAAACGGTCCTCCCAGGTTTATCTTTCAAGTCTAAGGATGGCTATGCCGCTGTGAACGCATCATTCCCGTCACTGTCTGCGGTGAGCGTTTGCATGCGCGTGCAGTGGGACCCGCGGCACGAGAACGTGTCCACAGTGTTCTCGTATGCAGCTAGCGTTTTCATCAACGAGTTCCAGCTGCGCGGGGGGATAGACGAGTCCAAGCGGAATCATGCCGACAGAAAGGTTCGCCTTGCTCTTCTCATTCAAGGACAACATCATCCATACAAAGCCGAGCTACCCATTGATGAAGGCTGGCACCATGTTTGTGTCACGTGGCGCTCAAGTGATGGATTTTGGGCAATTTATGTGGATGGACAAAAGGGAGATTCTGGACAAGGGAAAGCTCGGGAAAAGGCAAATGACATATACGGAGACGGGATATTTATATTGGGGCAAGACCAGGATACTTTTGGTGGAACGTTCACGGAGCCGTTTGTTGGAAACTTGACTGACCTGAACATTTGGGGTGAAGCTCTGGAGTTAAAACAGGTGCAGGCACTGAACACCTGCTCACAGCTGACCAATCACAAAGCCTTGTTCAGATGGCGGGACTGGAGCCTAACTGTCCATCACTCCGTGCAGAATGTGTCTGCAACACTCAACTGTCCAGGTAAGCATACTTTAACGCACTATTTAAAAATAAATATAGTTTTTATTTTTAATGTTTAATACATTTAATGCATATTTAAAATATACTTATTTTGCCTAAAAAGTAATGTTTTTGTTACTATCATAATTGCTATTTAATACATTACTAATGGTCCTGTAGCTCTAAATGTCTACTTTGAATTATATTTATTATATAAATGTATAATTTATTATAATTTTTTTGTTAACTATCAAAAATAGCGAGTATCCTAGTAACCGGTTATGTCTCAAGTGAACGTAAACAGTAAACGCATGTGTGTCAGTATCAGTGTATTGGATCCGTGCATTTGCTCGTAAAGTAAAGCCTAATATTCCTCCTGCTATCTGTGTTTTTAATGTTAATCTAACAACAAAAGACAAGGGGAAAAAAATCACTCGCTGCTCTTGATTGAATAACTTTAATAAGGATGTTTAATCCATACAGTGAAGACTATGCAGTGTTATTTTACATTTGATTAATTCATTAAATCTCTGTTACGTATGTAACCCTCGTTTCCTAAAGGAGGGAATGGAGACATCATGTCGGGAAAGTGAACTGACGAATTGTGATCTCACTTGAGAGACCAATCCACTTCCAGCGTAACTAAACGAACCAATGCACATTGGCATGTGAGATTTGTATCTGACACTCCGCCCCGCAGTGCAGGTATAAATAAGGAGGCGAATGCATCGCATATTTGGTTTTCGCTGAGGAGCCGAGCCGGTGACCCGGCTGCTCAGCGGTGGTACAGCGACTGGCGACGGGGCATGACGTCTCTGTTCCCTCCTTCAGGGAACGACGTAACTGAGACATTCCCTTTTAAGTCGGTCATTCTTGACGTCATGCCGGGAAAGTAAACTGACGAATTGGGATCCCTTATGTTTTAGGGAGGTATTATGTGGAAATTACACAAATGGACTGGCTGATAAGGGCAGAACAACATATGGAACAGTGTTTCTCTCTCACTGTGTGTGTGTGTGTGTGTGTGTGTGTGTGTGTGTGTGTGTGTGTGTGTGTGTGTGTGTGTGTGTGTGTGTGTGTGTGTGTGTGTGAGTTTCTCTCTTGATGATGATAATTTAACCTTAACTTAATTTTAGGCACTTAGCATACAGTCAGTAAACATGGGCAAAGCCTCAGAAATGGGTGTGTTGGAGGAGGTCTATAGCGCCACCTTTTGTCAAAAGTGGGGGGCTTAGTTTAATCTACAGTCACCAAACTCGGTATATATATTGTTCTCTTCGAGTCTGACAACTTTCTAATTTACAGTCATTAGCTCCGACCAACAGGAAGTCAGATATTTTGGTTTCAACGTAAATTTTTTGATTAATCAGGCTCTGAGTTTTTACGTTCTCCTCGTAGGCGATTTGTTCAATCTCCACCAAACTCATTCAACATGAAACAAAGATACGGAAGATGCTAAAATGCGAACGGATATTGGATATCTCAAACGGTGTTGCCATGGCGAGGGATTAAATAAGGACAAAAAAGGGGAACAGAAATTCTCTTATTCTCTCTCACTCTCTCTGTGTGTGTGTGTGTGAGTTTCTCTCTTGATGATGATGATAATTTAACCCTTTCATATAGGCTATCACAAATAACTATCACTTGAAATAAAAACGTCATCTGCTGTTTGCCAAGATCACGTATGATGCATTAGTCTTTAAATTAATTATTTACTGATATAATTTAAATGTATTAAACGTAAATTTCACATGGTTTTCTAAAAGTGGCTGTTTATAATAAACTTCCATAAAATGTAGACACGCATCTTACTCTTACCTGACACTGATATTAAAATCATCTTTGCAGTTTCTGTGATTAGGCTCTATTTATTAATTTTTTTATTAAAAATTTTTTATTGGACCACCCATATTGAAATTAAAGCATGCTTTATGGTGCATAAGATTGGTGCACAAACGGTAGCTAAGGTAGCTCAAAAAACAAATGAAGAGAAGTGTTAGAATAATACAACATCAGCATTCGAATGGTATTCTGAACTCATTACGATTTGACCTTTGACATTATCTGACATGAAATTCATTTAAATTTAATTAATCTCATAGATGTGGCTGTTGCGGTTTGTGGTCATAGCAGCACCAACTGCTGCAGTTAATGTGGTGAATTCAGATGACTTTGACATAGTCCTTTTATGTTTTCCCATTTTAAATGCCTATTGCCTGCCGTGCACAGTTAAGCTGATGCCACTGGGGTGGCGGTGCCACCAGCTTGGGCCCGTCATCGCTGCTCGCAGCTTTAATATTGTTTGAATTTCATATTTAAATTTTCAAATCTTAGACTTTCATATCAAAAGCAGGTTTGGCAGTTTGGCGTGAGATTTACTTTGGCAGAGTGAGAGTGTGAGAGTTTGCAATCCTGACTTTTACGGTCGAATGGAACGCACTGTGTGTGATAGTGTGAGAGAGAGAGAGAGAGAGAGGAAATGAACGTGTGTTTTAAATAGCGTGAATAACGTCACACAATAAGTGGCGGCTGGTGTTGATTCTGTGGCACACCGCCACAAATTATTCTATGTGTTGGAAACACTGTGGAATGTCTCTGGGGTGGCTCTGTTAAGGGAGGAGATAACACCGGCAGAGATGGCAGAGCGGACTCTGCCCAGGGAAAGACACGGGCTAGCCGATACACATATGGGATTGCCACAGGGATCACAACATATGGATACCCAGCCTTGCACAGGTTCCACCAGTGCATACGAGTGTTAGGGTTGGCATCGGACGCTCTGCCACGTTTGACTGCCGAGGGTAATGGAGGAACTAAACAGGGTTCGTCTAGCGGGGAACTCTACTGGAGCAAAATAAGCACACACATATCCGGTCCATAGGAAGACTACTGGCAAATTGGGGCGAGAACACCGGAAGATACCGGCTCAACACTTCTAGTAGAGTGAGCTCTCAACTCAAACCGGAAAGGCACGTCTTGGGATTGGTATGCCAAGACAATAGCATCCACTATCCAGTGGGCTAATCTCTGCTTGGAGACAGCCTTTTCCTGCTGGCCTATGTAACAGACAAAGAGCTGGTCTGAGGTCATGAAGCTCTGCGTTCGGTCCACATACCGGCGCAAAGCGTGTATTGGACCGAGTAAAGCTAGGGCTGGGTCTGCCTCCTCCAGGGGCAGCGCTTGCAGGTTCACTACCAGGTCCCTGAAGGGAGTGGTGGGAACCTTGGGCACATATCCGGGCCAGTGTCTCAAGATAACGAAGTGATGGTGTCTACCACCGCTTGGGGTAGACCACCTAAGTCCTCCACTTCTAGAGGTCCAGATTTCAGAGGTGCTTGCCATGTAGCGGCTCTTTGAGGCGGCCTAGCACAAGACATACTGCTAGCAACTCGAGGCAGTTGATGTGCCAAATACCTGTAATTGCATGCCTGTTGTTCATGGCTCCCCAGCCGGTGGCAGAGGCATCCGTGCAGACCAATAGCATGTCTGGACACTTGTTCTAGGGGGAACTCCTGCCCATAGAAATGAAGGGTCCGGCCCTGGGCTGAAGGTTTGGCGATAGTATGGAGTGATGGAAACCCGGTGCGTACCGCTCTGCCATGTCCATCTCAGGACAGCCAGTGCTGAAGCAGCCTCATATGGAGCAATCCCAGCAATACTGCGTTACTCGGCTCCGAAGTGAAAGGCAAATATGCGAAGCATTCCTTATTTATACCCGCACTGCAGGACGGAGCATCAGATGCAAATCTCGCATGCCAATGTGCATTGGCTCGTTTAGTTTATGTCCACCAGAAGCCTTCGCTCAGCAAAGGAACGACGGCTTGTGGTACCATCACAGAGAGGGAAAAAATCATTTTCCAGAACATTTTCATTCAACGTTCCCAGCTGGTGGAACGATCTTCCCAACACCATCCGAAACGCAGAATCATTGACATAATTCAAAAGTCAACTTAAAACTCAGCTCTTCCGTGAGCACTTAACCTTTTTTTTTTAAAATCCCTTCTTTCCTCTTTCTCTTCCTTCTTCCCTCCCTACTCTAGACTGTGCTACACTGAGCAATGTACACGGTCTCAGGATTTCAGGCTCTTATTGCGCTTCTCGACTCTTCATGACCTATCGCTTCATGTACCCCCAAGTTGTAAGTCGCTTTGGATAAAAGCGTCTGCTAAATGCATAAATGTAAATGTAAATAAATGTAGTTACACTCAAAGTGGATTGGTCTCTCAAGCGAGATCCCAACTCGTCGGTTCCCAACTACTGTCAGACCTACCTGAAATTTCATTTGTTTCTTTGTTATATTGTATTTATTTGTGCTTTTGCATTTAATTGTATTATTTGTTTTTGTTTTACTACTGACTACTGTCTTTTTACTTTTCTTTAATGTTTTAAATGTATATTAGTTAGGCTAGTAGTTTTAGCTCAGGTATTGAAGATGTAATAGATATTTGTGAATTTTCACTGGTACCTAAAATGTTATTACTGCAAAAACATGGCCGGTAAAAAATATTTATGTCCCGTACATTTTTTGAAGTCACCGGCCATTGGCAGCAGTGGCCAAAAAGTTAGTTTTAGGCCCCATATATACACCGATCAGGCATAACATTATGAACACTGACAGGTGAAGTGAATAACACTGATTATCTCTTCATTACGGCACCTGTTAGTGGGTGGCATATATTAGGCAGCAAGGGAACATTTTGTCCTCAAAGTTATTGTGTTAGAATCAGGAAAAATGGGCAAGCGTAAGGATTTAAGTGAGTTTGAAAAGGGCCAAATTGTGATGGCTAGACGACTGGGTCAGAGCATCTCCAAAACTGCAGCTCTTGTGGGGTGTTCCCGGTCTGCAGTGGTCAGTATCTATCAAAAGTGGTCCAAGGAAGGTGCAGTGGCGAACCGGTGACATGGTCATGGGCGGCCAAGGCTCATTGATGCATGTGCGGATCGAAGGCTGGCCCGTGTGGTCCGATCAAACAGATGAGCTACTGTAGGTCTAATTGCTCAAGAAGTTAATGCTGGTTCTGATAGAAAGGTCTCACAATACACAGTGCATCACTGTTTGCTTGTTGCGTGTGGGGCTGCATAGCCGCAGACCAGTCAGGGTGCCCATGCTGACCCCTGACCTCTGTCCACTGCCGAAAGCCAGCAGTGGGTATGTGAGCATCAGAACTGGACCATGGAGCAATGGGAGAAGGTGGCCTGGTCTGATGAATCAAGTTTTCTTTTACATCACGTGGATGGCCGGGTGCGTGTGTGTCGCTTACCTGGGGAACACATGGCACCAGGGTGCACTATGGGAAGAATGCAAGCCGGCGGAGGCAGTGTGATGCTTTGGGAAATGTTCTGCTGGGAAACCTTGGGTCCTGCTGTCCATGTGGAGGTTACTTTGACATGTACCACCTACCAAAGCATTGTTGCAGACCATGTAGTGTAGTCCATGCCTCAACGGGTCAGGGCTGTTTTGGCAGCAAGAGGGGGACCAAAAACAATATTAGGTCATATTAGGTCATAATGTTATGCCTGATCAGTGTATATATAATTTGTAAGAAGTGAAAGAAGACGTGAAAGAGAGCTCAGTTTAGTATGCTTAGCGAGTAATGAAAGGAGCTCCCTTTGGTGTCTTCTTGAATATTGCGATGTGGCGCTGACCTGTCAACTGTCAATGCGTATATATATATATATATATATATATAATTTTTTTTGTTGGCGTTTCAGTTGATATGTGAAAGTGAATTAATTGTAATTTGTGAATTTCTGTTTATTTGTGGTGGATATAATGCTTATTTCCACAGGGTCCCCGAAGACGACGCAGAGACTGGAAGAGGAATGTGAGGTTTTTAATAGCAGGTCTGACGGTCAGCCTCAGTACAGCTCTGCTGTCTGCACACACACATACCCTTTCATTTGCAGAGGCAGCAAAGGTGTGTGTGAGAGTTTCTGTAGCTGATTAAAGTTTGAGTGTTTTGAAGTGTTGTACGTGGCCTGACAGTGCGGCTTTCTGATCCACAGAACACTATCTGAAGATGAAAAAGCTGAGAGAATCTCTGAGGTCGGACCCAAGCCCCTTCATGCAGTGCCTCATGCAGTACGGCATGGTACAGTCCAGCTTTAAAAAGCACTTTCTTAGCATTAATATTTTACACAGTATCTGCCTTTGCAAATAACCAAAAACAGTTACCGCAAAGAGTTCCTGTTATAAATGTAAAACAAGTTATAGTAATGTAAAAATAAATATAAAGCCCATCTAACTTTTGTTTTGTCTCGTTTCTCTCAGAGTGCAGACGATGTGCTCTCTGATAGTGTAGACGGGCGGAGCTGGACCTCTGTGTCCCGTCTGTTGAACGCGTCTGAGAAGGCTGTCCTGAAGGAGCAGAAGCAGCTGGAGGACAGAGACATGGTCTCTCTGATGCACGTTCTCTCTCGGGCCGCTGACCTGCCCAGCACGGCCAATAAGAGCCGACGTGATGCGGAGAAGCTCGGCCAGAGCTTCATCACCATTGCAGACTCACTCATCAGCCAAGATGACGCCAGTAAATGGCACAGCATCAAAGAGGTGACGGAAGTGAACTACTAATTGTTAGAAGGGATTTTGATGATCCCTTCTTTAAGCAACTTGCAAATGTTTTGTGAATTATTCATTTTATGTATACATGTTGCACTTGTAATGTCATGTTATCAGTTGCTCGTAAATTTTTGCCACACATTCCACTGATTTGTTTTGCTTGCTTCGTATAATTCATTAATGTCTTTCATAAATACACTACTATTCAAAAGTTTGGGGTCAGTAAGATTTTATTTTAAAGAAATTATAGCAAGGATATATGCTAAAAGTGGCAGTAAAGACATTTATATCTAAAGGATCATGTGACACTGAGGACTGGAGTAATGATGCTGAAATTTCAGCTCTGATCACAAGAATAATGACAGTTTACAATATATTCACGTAGAAAACATCTGTTTTAAATAGTAAAAATATTTCATAATATTACTGTTTTTATTGTATTTTTGATTACATAAATGCAGCCTTGGTGAGTCGAATGTTTCAAACACATTTTAAAAAAATCTTATTAACCCCAAACTGCTGTTTATTAACCCACGGAGCCCTGTGGAGCACTTTTATAATGGATGGTAAACCCAGCCCGATCTGCTGGCGATTTGATTTCGCTCTGCAGCTCAGGCTGGAAACCTGTACATCTTTTTATCCTGCTTCTGTTACAAATTTGTGGGAACCAATCACAAACCGGCTTATCCACCTGCCGGCTGGTTTAACGCGATGATGGATAGAGAAGCGATGGATCGTTGGTCTGATTGGTTGAAGGACTATCCAATTTTGTACAGAGTAATTTGAACTATGCCTGTTGATCACGCCTCTTGTGCAGTAAAAATACAGAGCACACTCCCCAGACCAATGTTCAATCTTAAAAGATTAAGCTTGGTCTGGTGATAGCCAGACAATGGATGCACTTTTTTGGGCTTCAAATTTTGTGCTGCCATTCACTGCCATTGTAAAGTTTGGAAGAGGCAGGAAATTATTTAATATAACTCTCTATAATGATTGTGTTCGTCTGAAAGAAGAAAGTCATACACATCTAGGATGACTTGAGGGTGAGTACATTTTTGGGTGAATTATCCCTTTAAAGGGTTAGTTCACCCAAAATTGAAAATAAAGTCAGTAATTACTCACCCTCATGTTGTTCCAACCATGTAAGACCTTCGTTCATCTTCGGAACATAATTTAGTATATTTTTGATGAAATCTGAGAGCTGTCTCACTCCTCCATAGGCTTTCAGAGGGACTGAAACTTGATGGCCCAGAATAGTAAGTAAAAACGTCATTTAAGGAGTCCAAATGACTACAGTGGCTCTGTATTAAGTCTATCATGCGACGAAAATACTTTTTGAGCGGAAAAACAACAAAAATAACGACTATTATTGTTGTTCAATTTGAGCCTCTGACGCCACGACGCATGCGCGAAAACTGAGATTAGTAGTAGTAGAAGAAGAACGCCGTTTTCGCGCATGCGTCATGGCGTCAGAGGCTCAAATTGAACAACAATAATAGTGGGATAAAGTCGTTATTTCTGTTGTTTTTCCGCTCAAAAAGTATTTTCGTCGCATGATAGACTTAATACAGAGCCTCTGTAGTCATTTGGACTCCTTAAATGACGTTTTTACTTACTATTCTGGGCCATCAAGTTTCAGTCCCTCTGAAAGCCTATGGAGGAGTGAGACAGCTCTCAGATTTCATCAAAAATATACTAAATTATGTTCCGAAGATGAACGAAGGTCTTACATGGTTGGAACAACATGAGGGTGAGTAATTACTGACTTTATTTTCAATTTTGGGTGAATTATCCCTTTAAGGATTCAGTAATTAATCTGCGTTAAAATATAAAACAAATCTGAAATTCGTTTCATAATTAAGCAACATCACAAGACCACAGCTCCACTGATATCATCACTGCAGTGTGATATTGTGTTTATACCGTTTAATAATAAATTAACCATGGTTGGTTATTTCTAGGTTTATTTGGTTTGCCATCAAAAAGAGCTTTAAAGGAAACCTTGATAAACCTGTGTTTGATGTAGGTGGTGAAGGGGCCTATGGCTGTCATCCAGACTGTAGACCGTATGCTGAGCAACCTGAACTCTCTGCTGATGGACGACACAGACAGCGTGCAGATACACAGCCACAACATCAGTGAGTTACACACACACACGGAGCAAACCACAGTGACATTTCAAGTCAAAAGTCAAGCCAGAAACTGTGCTCCTGTGTTCCAGAGCTGCAGGTCCAAAAGAATCTTCTGTCCAACGGTTCTCACGTTCCTGCGTTTTGTGGGTTGGATGTGGGAAATCGTGACTGCATCTCTATCTCAGCTAAAAACTTGAAGGAACTGCATAACAATGGTGGGGATGATTAAAACCCTGTTTGATAGGAGATTAAGTTTCATCCTTTGTTCATTTGCAAATAACCTTTCACAATGTTCTTCCCTTGATGTATATTTGTTGTGCTTGTTTAGACTTCAGAAAGGTGACTGTATTGAACACATGGTACAGCTCCATCAAGTGTCTCTCAGAGAGAGGGGAAAACATTAGCCTTTCTCCCATAGTCAGTGATGGATCACAGAGGTAAGTCATGCTCGATGTAATCTCTAATTAGGCCCGTCAAACGAATAATTTTTTTTACGCAGCATGCATGCCATGATTGTAATGGACCCGTTTCCCACACTGTGATGATGTATTTCCACAGTTATTAACAGGGTTGGGTATCGTTTGAAATTTAACGATTCCGATTCTTATCGATTCCTAATTTCTTTTCCAATAAAGTAAAAAAAAAAAACTCATTCACATTTATTCTAAGTCTTATTGCAAAATATTTCATTGTAGCTGAATACATGAACAAAAAAATCAAAAAGGTAAAGAAAACTTACACAAGGAACGTCGGCCTATGGTTTATAAATACCACAGCAAAACTAATATAAATGTCAAGCATTATTAAAGACAAACACTCAACGAACAAATTAGCAAGCGCACAAATAAATAGAACTGAACAAAGATACAATTGAAATAAACTGTTTTAAAGAGTTACCAAAAAATGTCAATTAGCCCATGATTAACTCACCCTCAAGCCATCCTAGGTGTATATGTCATTTTTCTTTCAGAAGAAACACAATAAAATGTCTAACTTCCAGCGGACCGTCTTCTGTATTCAATTTACGGAAAAAGTGTAGCGACCACGCCTCTCGCAGTTCAAAATGATTACGCTGCGTCTGATGTGCGTAACTGGTGTGCAATGTCGTCAGACATTGCGTAAGTATTTTGAACTGCGAGTGGCGCGGGCGCTACACTTTTTCCGTAAGTTGAATACAGAAGACTGTCCACTAGAATTTAGACATTTTACTTTAAGTTTTAAATGTACACCTAGGATGGCTTGAGGGTGAGTAAATCATGGGCTAATTTTCATTTTTGGGTGAACTAACCCTTTAACTCTGCTGTTTTAGTGTCTGTAACACAACGACTGACGGAGTGACGGCAAATTTGACATCTTTCTCTCTTCTGACCAACGCAATCAATCTCTCAATATTTCGATTATCCACTTTAGACATTCTACTAACTATAAGTAACTTTTCAACTACGTCAACCAACCAACCAAGTTTTAGTAGATTATAGGTAAGGGTTAGTAGAATAAGTTGACATGTAGTAGCAAAGTTACTTATAGTAAGTAGAATGTCTAAAATGGACCATCAAAATAAATTTTCTTATTTTGGAAAGTCATTTTGCTGTTGGGGCAAATGGAAACGTAAAAATTAAATTTCTTGTCGTTTCTGTTCACGACTTTAGAAGTTTCTTCTGATTCTGAGAACCCATACTTCAAGCTTAAATTGCTTTAAGAAATGACATTAGATTAGATTCAACTTTATTGTCATTACACAAGTACAAGTACAAGGCAACGAAATGCAGTTTAGGTCTAACCAGAAGTGCAATAGCAGCAAGTGCAGGATATACAATGGTTGCATATATAAATATGTATAAATAGAGAGATGGTTATTACTATAAACAGAACTGAATTTACAGGTGAATATGTACAGTGAATAAATTTGCAGATGGCTATTACTATACACAGAATTTACAGGTGAATATGTGCTATGAATATAATATACAGATGGATATTACTATAAACAGAATTTACAGGTGAATATGTACTATGAATATAATATACAGATGGCTATTACTATAAACAGAATTTACTGGTGAATGTGTACTATGAATATAATATACAGATGGATATTACTATAAACAGAATTTACTGGTGAATATGTACTATGAATATAATATACAGATGGATATTACTATAAACAGAATTTACAGGTGAATATGTACTATGAATATAATATACAGATGGCTATTACTATAAACAGAATTTACTGGTGAATATGTACTATGAATATAATATACAGATGGATATTACTATAAACAGAATTTTACAGATAGAGGTATACAATAATATGTTAGGCTAATATGAGGAATACAGCAGTGGATTAAGGTAGTGCAATAAATTATGGACAGAGCTATCCGAAAGAAAGTGTAAAAGTGCAGTGGAAAGTGGTTGCAAATTACAGTTAGAAGTACGGTGCAAAATGCAAATGTAAACAGTTGGTACTATAAATACAGTCGGCAGTGCAAATGAGCATATTCCAGTTAAGATATGGTAGTGCAGAATGCATAAGTAAACAGTTGTTACTGTATGGGTCAGACATAACTATAAAGAGAATTGCTTGTTATTTCAGTGTAATTGCAACATGAATGTTATGTGGTATGGCTGATGTTAGTGTGTGATTGTGTGTCTCAGGTATGTGGGAACCGTCTTAGGCTCGTCAGTCATCTCCAGTACAGTGCTGGCAGATGGACGGCCGGTCAGCATTGCCATACACTTCACACTCCAGCACAGAATTCAGGTACAGGAAACAACAGGTCTCAGTTTTATTTTTTTAGCATATTTTCAGAAACTAAAGTCAGTGCAGAGATTGTTATATTGGGTCCTAAATGTTTGGAAAGGCATTGAAAAATTATGTTATCATAGACCCTCAGAGTTACTGGAATATAAAGCTTTTGGGACAGGAGATTTTGTCGAGTGTTAAAGCGACTCTTTTGTATACAATGTAGTCACTAGAGGCGTTAAAGCAAAAGTACATTAAAGGGGTGGTTGATTCTGATTTGACTTAATGTAATGTTGCTGTTTGAGCATAAACAACATCTGCAAAGTTACAATGCTAAAAGTTAAAAGCAAAGGGAGATATTTTCTTTTACAGAAATTACAGCAAATGGCTGGTAGGGACTTCAACAAGCTTTTCCGTCACTAACCCTAAAATTGACATAAACCCCGCCCCCAGGAACACACAACAAAGGCCATGTTGAGAAGAGGAAGAGTTGTTGTATTCGAGCACATTCGGGAGTCTCTCAAACTGTCATCCGTCTTTCACATTTATTGCAATACAGTACCAACACAAATGCAATAGCATGTCATGAAGTAAGATGACAACATAAGTTATAACCATAATTAAATTAAACTATCCCTGTTCTCTCTTCATGCAGCAGATATTCTCTGGCTCTATGCATCTTAAAACAGAACACGAGCGATTTATAGGTTATCATGACAGAATATGCTAATCGATGACTTGAAATAGTTAACACATAAATTCATCAACTAACCATCCAGAAACGTCCTGTCGCATTCTACATGCTGTCACTTCTTCTTGAGTCTCTCCATCATTGTCCGACTCCGGTTTGAACATAAAAGGCTGAGCAGTTTCTGACATTTTCAGTGTGTCTGTTTGAGGTAATCGGAGCTGCTAACATGAGCTCTTGAAGCTCCACCCTCTTCTAGAAAGGGAGCTCATTTGCATTTAAAGGGACACAATGGCACATTTTTACTCACCCTCAAAAAGTGACAATTTTAACATGCTATAAAAATTATCTGTGGGTATTTTGAGCTGAAACTTCACATACACACTCTGGGGACATCAGAGACTTATTTTACATCTTGTAAAATGTGGCATTATAGGACTCAATATCACTTGTTAGCCTTGTGTGAGATACAGACTGAAATCTACACTACTGTTCAAAAGTTTGGGGTTGGTAAGATTTTTAGGTTACACTTTATCGTTACAGCATAATTATACATTTAAGTACTGAGTAATAATAATTAACTACATGTACTTACTATAGGGTTAGGGTTGTGACGTGTAACAGGGACACTGAAAGAATAAAGTGTTTAAAGTGTAAGGCCTGACTTCTGGCTTCTCTTTTTCTCTCTTCAGAACAGTTCAGTGAAATTGATCCCTATCTGTGCATTCTGGGATTTCGACCTGATGTAAGCCATTTTCATTGACTTAAATGTATTACATTGGTTAATTCCTGACTGGTGTTCTTATTGATGTTTTGTCTTGTGTCTCGGCACCTCAGGTTCGATGGGGGAGGCTGGTCAACAAAGGGCTGCACCGTTATTTCCTCCCAGAATAATTCCACTTCCTGTTACTGTAACCACACTACCAACTTCGCCTTGCTGTTACAGATCTATGAGGTTCAGGTGAGGTTTCAACAGCAGTACCTGTGGTAGATGAATGAATCTTTCAGATTGGTAAATGGACTAGATACTAATTTCTGCCACGGGATAATAATAAAAAAGGTAATTGTGATTTTTTTATCTGACAATTCTGACTTTTCTCCTCGCAGTTGCAAGTTTATTTCCCGCATTCCTTACTTTGTTCTCAGGATTATGAGACATAAATGTGCAATTGCAACATTCTAAAAAATACTGGGTTGTTTCATCCCATGTTTGGATTTTAAACCAAAGGTTGGGTTTGTCCATATTTGACCCATACATGGGTTGAAACAAGTGTTGCAATTGCACATTTATAAACGCAAAACATTTGTTTTTGCCCCCATTTTTCATGAGCTGAACTCAAAGATCTAAGACTTTTTCTATGTACACAAAAGGCCTATTTCTCTCACAGATTAATCACAAATCTGTCTATATCTGTGTTAGTGAGCACTTCTCCTTTGCCGAGATAATCCATCCACCTCACAGGAGTGGCATATCAAGATGCTGATTAGACAGCATGATTATTGCACAGGTGTGCCTTAGGCTGGCCACAATAAAAGGCCACTCTAAAATGTGCAGTTTTACTGTATTGGGGCGGTCCGGGCGGGTCCAAAAAGCAGACAGTATCTAGTGTGAGCACCATTTGACTCACACAGTGCAACACATCTCCTTCGCATAGAGTTGATCAGGTTGTTGATTGTGGCCTGTGGAATGTTGGTCCACTTCTCTTCAATGGCTGTGCGAAGCTGCTGGATATTGGCAGGAACTGGAACACACTGTCGTAAACGCTGATCCAGAGCATCCCAAACATGCTCAATTTTTTAGGCTTTCTGATCCCAAGACTCAACTAATCTCTGCAATTCTCCATCTGTGATCCTTGGAGAGTCCTCAGTCACTCAAACTCTTCTCCTCACCGTGCATTAGGACGATATAGACACAGAGGCAGATTCAGGACATCTCTGGTTGATTGGAACTTCATAATTATTGCCCTGATGGTGGAAATGGGGATTTTCAATGCTTTAGCTATTTTCCTACAGCCACTTTCTATTTTGTGAAGCTCAACAATTGTTTGAATATAGTTTTTAGCATATTTTCAGAAACTAAAGTCAGTGCAAAGATTGTTATAATAGGTCCTAAATGTTTGGAAAGGCATTGAAAAATTATGTTACCATAGACCTTCAGAGTTACTGGAATTGAATGCTTTTGGAACAGGAGAAAAAACTTTAGGGGTGCCAATAATTTCAATAAAATCCAAACGTGTATTGGAGAAAAGCATTTATTTCATAATGTGTTCATAATTTTACTTCAATGAAAGGTTAGATTTTTGTGCATTTTTAATAATAAATATCAAAAAGATAAGCATTGCAGATTTATTTTTACAGCCATCTTTGATCATATTTACCAGGGGTGCCAATAATCCTGACCACAACTGTAGTTATGAAATCCGAATTGGGCAATATAGACTTGCAATTCTGAGGAAAAAGAAAAAGAACCGTGAGATAAAAAGTAGCAGCCTTTTATATTTCTGTACATGAATTTGTCCAAAAATGAACTACTTTGCTTGTGAAAAAAAATTGCCTTTTAGGATTTTTTTAACTCAACTTAAGACGTAATGTTTTATTAGACTAGGGTTTGCTTGCTGATTTTGGTTGTATTCATTGCTTTATGTATTATTTATCTTTGAGAAGCTGCTTTTAAAGGGTTTGTTCAAAATGAAAATAATGTCATTTATTACTCACCCTCATGCCACTCCACACCCGTAAGACCTCCGTTCATCTTCGGAACACAAATGAAGATATTTTTGTTGAAATCCGAAGGCTCAGTGAGGTCTCCATAGAGACCAAAGCAATTTACACTCTCAAGATCCATTAATGTACTAAAAACATATTTTAATCAGTCCATGTGGGTACAGTGGTTCAATATTAATATTATAAAGCAACGATAATATTTTTTGTGCGCCAAAAAAATAACGACTTGTATAGTGATAACCGATTTCAAAACACTGCTTCATGAAGCTTCGGAGTGTATTGAATCAGCGAGTCGATTCAGCGGTTCGGCTCAAACTGTTGAAATCACGTGACTTTGCCGTTCTGAACCACTGAAGTTTCATGCAGCAGTTTTTTGAAATCGGTTATCACTATATAGTTTTTTTTGGCGCACAAAAAATATTATAGTCGCTTTATAAAATTTATATTTAATCACTGTACTCACATGGACTGATTTAAATATGTTTTAAGTACATTAATGGATCTTGTGAGTGTAAATTGCTTTGCCCCCTATATATGGAGGCCTCACTGAGCCTTCGGATTTCAACAAAAATATCTTCATTTATGTTCCGAAGATGAACAGAGGTCTTACGGGTGTGGAACGGCATGAGGGTGAGGAATAAATTATATTGTTTTCATTTTTGGGTGAACTAACCCTTTAAAGGCGCTATATAAAATAGGGTTTATTATTATTATTAAAAGAGTCAATAAAATGAAAGCGAAATAATATATAATCAAATAAATATAGTGAAACCAGTATACATTTAATAAAAGAAAATATCAGATATTCTTTCATTTCATAATAAATACCTTAATTATGTATAAAATTTTTATGTGTAATTCATTTAAAAACCGCACTTGAATTTCAGTCAGTCCATTTTAATTTTCCTTTCTTAAATGTTTGTGTGTGTTGTAGAGAAGTGTTGAGCATGAGGCGGGTCTGCAGATCCTCAGTTTGATTGGCTCTGGTGTGTCTCTCTGTGGTCTCCTCTTCACACTCATTCTCTTTGTGGCTGTCGGGTGAGTTTTTTATAGGTGTGATTACTCAATAAAACGAAACATACAGCTGTATAGTCACATGCAGCTCTCACCTGTAAACGCAGTACAGTGGGATTGTGCTATTTGTTGCTCTCTGTCTCCCTCTAGCGTTCCGAAGTCAGACCGGACTACGGTGCACAAAAACCTGATCGTGGCTCTGACTGTGGCTCAGTTACTTCTGATCTTCAGCGACTGGGCTGCTGGAAACCAGGTCGGAACACATTCACATTTATATCTCACCATGTGTCACAGCAACAGGCTATAGAACTGCAAAAATAAAGGTTTGCTGGGTTTATGTCCAAAATGTATTATAAAAAATAACAAAGAATGAATTGAGACTATACTGGATGGTTATAAACTGATAGTTTTTCTACCATCAGACAGAAAGTCAGTTTGTGATGTTGACAAATTAACCATATTTGCACTTCAAATGTATTAAATGCAGCAGCCATTGTTTAGTTTTTTTACCTGCTTAAATTGAGGGAGATGATTTTAAGTACAATCCCAAACTATTTTTATCATGAATGCGATCTAAGTTCAGTTATCACTTCAATTATCATGTCTGAAATTATATATAAAGAAAACCATAAACAATAAAAGCCCATGTGAGTTGTTGAACTAACATCAGGTGAAATATGGAAAGAGCACCTTATTGCCTGATTTGATAGATGTTTTCATAAATATCTGAAGGTGTTAATAAAAAGTAGGGAAACAGCTGTTAAATTAGGACATAGCAGTGGTTTCTATAATGATAAATTATACATAAATTGCCATTCCAAACTCTGGCGTTAGTAAGATTTTATGTAATTTAATTCAGCAAGAATGCTTTAAGTTGATCAAATGTGATTGTATTGTTATTGATATTTATTTAAGATAAATGCTGTTCTTTCCAAATTTCTGTTGATCAAAGAATAAAATCACAGTTTCCACACAAATATGAAGCTTTTTTAACATTGATAATCATCATAAATATGATAATCATTCTTGAGCAGCAAATCCTCATATCAGAATGATTTCTGAAGGATCATGTGACACTGAAGACTGGAGTAATGATGCTGAAAATGCAGCTTTGATCACAGGAATAAATTACACTTTACTATATATTCCCATAGAAAACAGCTGTTTTACACTGGAATAATATTTCACAATTGATTTTACTGTATTTTGATCATATAAACGCAGACTTCTTTCATAAAAAAAACTTTTAAGAATCTTTTGAATGGTATTGTACCTATTTACACCGATCAGGCATAACATCCTAATGTCCTAATATTGTGTTGGTCCCCCTTTTGCTGCCAAAACAGCCCTGACCCGTTGAGGCATGGACTCCACTAGACCCCTGAAGGTGTGCTGTGGTATCTGGCACCAAGATGTTAGCAGTAGATCCTTTAAGTCCTGTAAGTTGCAAGGTGGGACCTCCATGGACCTCCCACAGATGCTCGATTGGATTGAGATCTGGGGAATTTGGAGGCCAAGTCAACACCTCAAACTTGTGCTCCTCAAACCATTCCTGAAGCATTTTTGCTTTGTGGCAGGCGCATTATCTGCTGATAGAGGCCACAGACACCAGGGAATACCGTTTACATGAAAGGGTGTACATGGTCTGCAACAATGCTTAGGTAGGTGGTACGTGTCAAAGTAACATCCACATGGATGGCAGGACCCAAGGTTTCCCAGCAGAACATTGCTCAAAGCAACACACTGCCTCCGCCGGCTTGCCTTCTTCCCATAGTGCATCCTGGTGCCATGTGTTCCTCAGGTAAGCGACACACATGCACCCGGCCATCCATGTGATGTAAAGGAAAACGTGATTCATCAGACCAGGCCACCTTCTTCCATTACTCCATGGTTCAGTTCTGATGCCCAGGTGCCCACTGTTGGCGCTTTCGGTGGTGGACAGGGGTCAGCATGGGCACCCTGACTGGTCTGCAGGTATGCCGCCCCATACGCAAAAAACTGTGATGCACTGTGTATTCTGACACCTTTCTGTCAGAACCAGCATTAACTTCTTGAGCAATTTGAGCTACAGTAGCTCGTATGTCTGATCGGACCACACGGGCCAGCCTTCGCTCCCCACGTGCATCAGTGAGCCCTGGGTGCCGTGATAAAGAGATAATCATTGTTATTCACTTCACCTGTCAGTGGTCATGATGTTATGCCTGACCGGTGTATATTTGTGATGTACTACAGTTTCAAACCTGGTTCTTGTTGGCATTATTATAAAGCATGTGTATGTTTCTGTGGAGCAGGAAGCCTGTTGGCTGGTGACTGCCCTCCTCCATCTGTTCTTCCTCTCGTCCTTCTGCTGGATGCTGGTGGAGGGGCTGCTGCTCTGGAGTAAAGTGGTCTCTGTTAACATCAGCGAGGAGAGGAGAATGAAGCTGTACTACGTGCTGGGCTGGGGTGAGAACCCTACGTCTGTGTGCATATTTCATTTTGATTCATGTGCTGTTTGATTAACCTTCCTCTCATGCTTTGTGTCTGCGTTTGCTTTGTCTTTCTCAGGGCTGCCGGTTGTTATAGTCGCTGTAACCCTGGCAGCCACTTTGGACCAGTACAGAGCACAGCAGTACTGCTGGCTGAACCTCCAGTCCAATGTTATTTGGGCTTTTGCAGGGCCTGTGCTCTTTGTTTTGGCTGTAAGTAGGAGTGACTTTGTGTGTGTCTCAGAATAAGTGTACCAAAGTAGCTCTCATCTGCTTTTGAGCACATGAGCACACACAATGCAGTGCTGGTCCGTGTACGTTGTGTTTATTCGTTTTTCGATTTAAAATTGAAAAGTAGACAAATTGGAAAAATTATTTTTTAAAAAACAAAAAAAAACCCCAGAGAATTTGGCTTGATTTTATATTTTCAGGTTCAGGGGTAGAAAATGCTTAAACGGCTTGAATATTCGTTTTCCACACGTGGTCGGGATTGAAATGCCCCTTTCTGCTGATTGATCAATCAAAAATCAACCTGTGCCGCTCTCAGATCTTCCACAGTTCTGCGCAACAGAATAATAGTCCTCCTATAGTTGGACAGATTCTTAAAGCGTTTATTACAAATAATCTCGCTCTCATCAAACAACCAGACTAAGGAATGCTTTAAAGTCCCCAACATATTTTTGGCTTTTAGTATGAATGTGTTAGTCTTACTGTTCTCTATAAGCTAGTGTGCTCCAAAACAATGACAATATTCACATTTAGAAGATATAAGTGTTTAAATCTTACTGTCTCTCACTTCCGCCTATATGGATAATGGATTTTGATGACATCAAAATCAGCTGAAATCGGTCACTTGTTCACAGATTTAGGGGATAGGGAATGATCAGACAGTGTACTATATAGGGGATAGGGAACGATCAGTCAGTGCACTATATAGGGGATAGGGATCGATCAGTCAGTGCACTATATAGGGGATAGGGATCGATCAGTCAGTGCACTATATAGGGGATAGGGAACAATCAGTCAGTGCGCTATATAGGGGATGGGGATCGATCAGTCAGTGAACTATATAAGGGATAGGGAACGATCAGTCAGTGCACTATATAGAGAATAGGGAACGATCAGTATCTTTGGACCGACTCGATCACATGATCCGCTCTGTGCTATCGTGACTCTGGACTGACTCGATCACATGATCTGCTCTGTGCTATCGTGACTCTGGACCGACTCGATCACGTGATCCACTCTGAGCTATCGTGACTCTGGGCTGACTCGATCACATGATCCGCTCTGTGCTATCGTGACTCTGGGCTGACTCGATCACATGATCTGCTCTGAGCTATCGTGACTGTGGACCGACTCGATCACATGATCTGCTCTGTGCTATCGTGACTCTGGACCGACTCGATCACATGATCCGCTCTGTGCTATCGTGACTCTGGACCAACTCGATCACATGATCTGCTCTGAGCTATCGTGACTCTGGACCGACTCGATCACATGATCCGCTCTGAGCTATCGTGACTCTGGACCGACTCGATCACATGATCCGCTCTGTGCTATCGTGACTCTGGACCGACTCGATCACATGATCCGCTCTGTGCTATCGTGACTCTGGACCGACTCGATCACATGATCTGCTCTGAGCTATCGTGACTCTGGACCGACTCGATCACATGATCCGCTCTGTGCTATCGTGACTCTGAACCGACTCGATCACATGATTTGCTCTGAGCTATCGTGACTCTGGACCAACTCGATCACATGATCCGCTCTGAGCTATCGTGACTCTGGACCGACTCGATCACATGATTCGCTCTGAGCTATCGTGACTCTGGACCGACTCGATCACATGATCCGCTCTGAGCTATCGTGACTCTGGACCAACTCGATCACATGATCTGCTCTGAGCTATCGTGACTCTGGACCGACTTGATCACATGATCCGCTCTGTGCTATCGTGACTCTGGACCGACTCGATCACATGATCCGCTCTGTGCTATCGTGACTCTGGACCGACTCGATCACATGATCTGCTCTGTGCTATCGTGACTCTGGACCGACTCGATCACATGATCCGCTCTGTGCTATCGTGACTCTGGACCGACTCGATCACATGATCTGCTCTGTGCTATCGTGACTCTGGTCCGACTCGGTCACATGATCTGCTCTGAGCTATCGTGACTCTGGACCGACTCGATCACATGATCCGCTCTGAGCTATCGTGACTCTGGACCGACTCGATCACATGATCCGCTCTGTGCTATCGTGACTCTGGACCGACTCGATCACATGATCTGCTCTGTGCTATCGTGACTCTGGTCCGACTCGGTCACATGATCTGCTCTGAGCTATCGTGACTCTGGACCGACTCGATCACATGATCCGCTCTGAGCTATCGTGACTCTGGACCGACTCGATCACATGATCCGCTCTGTGCTATCGTGACTCTGGACCGACTCGATCACATGATCTGCTCTGTGCTATCGTGACTCTGGTCCGACTCGGTCACATGATCTGCTCTGAGCTATCGTGACTCTGGACCGACTCGATCACATGATCCGCTCTGAGCTATCGTGACTCTGGACCGACTCGATCACATGATCCGCTCTGTGCTATCGTGACTCTGGACCGACTCGATCACATGATCTGCTCTGTGCTATCGTGACTCTGGTCCGACTCGGTCACATGATCTGCTCTGAGCTATCGTGACTCTGGACCGACTCGATCACATGATCCGCTCTGAGCTATCGTGACTCTGGACCGACTCGATCACATGATCCGCTCTGTGCTATCGTGACTCTGGACCGACTCGATCACATGATCCGCTCTGTGCTATCATGACTCTGGACCGACTCGTTCACATGATCTGCTCTGTGCTATCGTGACTCTGGACCGACTCGGTCACATGATCTGCTCTGAGCCATCGTGACTCTGGATTGACTCGATCACATGATCCGCTCTGTGCTATCGTGACTCTGGACCAACTCGATCACATGATCCGCTCTGAGCTATCGTGACTCTGGACCGACTCGATCACATGGTCTGCTCTGTGCTATCGTGACTCTGGACCGACTCGATCACATGGTCTGCTCTGAGCTATCGTGACTCTGGACCAACTCGATCACATGATCCGCTCTGTTCTATTGTGTCTCTAAACCAACTCAATTACATGATCCGCTCTGAGCTATCGTGACTCTGGACCGACTCGATCACATGATCCGCTCTGTGCTATCGTGACTCTGGACCGACTCGATCACATGATCCGCTCTGTGCTGTCGTGACTCTGGACCGACTCGATCACATGATCCGCTCTGTGCTGTCGTGACTCTGGACCGACTCGATCACATGATCCGCTCTGTTCTATTGTGTCTCTAAACCAACTCAATTACATGATCCGCTCTGAGCTATCGTGACTCTGGACCGACTCGATCACATGATCCGCTCTGTGCTATCGTGACTCTGGACCGACTCGATCACATGATCCGCTCTGTGCTGTCGTGACTCTGGACCGACTCGATCACATGATCCGCTCTGTGCTATCGTGACTCTGGACCAACTCGATCACATGATCCGCTCTGAGCTATCGTGACTCTGGACCAACTCGATCACATGATCCGCTCTGAGCTATCGTGACTCTGGACCGACTCGATCACATGATCCGCTCTGTGCTATCGTGACTCTGGACCGACTCGATCACATGATCCGCTCTGAGCTATCGTGACTCTGGACCGACTCGATCACATGATCCGCTCTGAGCTATCGTGACTCTGGGCTGACTCGATCACATGATCCGCTCTGTGCTATCGTGACTCTGGACCAACTCGATCACATGATCCGCTCTGAGCTATCGTGACTCTGGACCGACTCGATCACATGATCTGCTCTGAGCTATCGTGACTCTGGACCGACTCGATCACATGATCCGCTCTGTGCTATCGTGACTCTGGACCGACTCGATCACATGATCTGCTCTGTGCTATCGTGACTCTGGACCGACTCGATCACATGATCCGCTCTGTGCTATCGTGACTCTGGACCGACTCGATCACATGATCCGCTCTGTGCTATCGTGACTCTGGACCGACTCGGTCACATGATCTGCTCTGTGCTATCGTGACTCTGGTCCGACTCGGTCACATGATCTGCTCTGAGCTATCGTGACTCTGGACCGACTCGATCACATGATCCGCTCTGAGCTATCGTGACTCTGGACCGACTCGATCACATGATCCGCTCTGTGCTATCGTGACTCTGGACCGACTCGATCACATGATCCGCTCTGTGCTATGGTGACTCTGGACCGACTCGATCACATGATCTGCTCTGAGCCATCGTGACTCTGGATTGACTCGATCACATGATCTGCTCTGTGCTATCGTGACTCTGGACCGACTCGATCACATGATCCGCTCTGTGCTATTGTGACTCTGGACCGACTCGATCACATGATCTGCTCTGTGCTATCGTGACTCTGGTCCGACTCGGTCACATGATCTGCTCTGAGCTATCGTGACTCTGGACCGACTCGATCACATGATCCGCTCTGAGCTATCGTGACTCTGGACCGACTCGATCACATGATCCGCTCTGTGCTATCGTGACTCTGGACCGACTCGATCACATGATCCGCTCTGTGCTATCGTGACTCTGGACCGACTCGATCACATGATCTGCTCTGTGCTATCGTGACTCTGGACCGACTCGGTCACATGATCTGCTCTGAGCTATCGTGACTCTGGATTGACTCGATCACATGATCCGCTCTGTGCTATCGTGTAGGTGTCAGAGACATTATTGTCATGTAATACTTTTTGCACTGCTTAATACACCGTGTTTGTACAAGTATAAAGTTCAACATATAAGCCTACACTATCAATGAAGTGGGGTCTACGTTTTTAATCAGTTTATTTTGATAAACATGACAATATAACATCGCAACAACATGAAAGGAGGTTTTACTGTTATATAAAAACAGATTTGTGCGCATTAGTGGAGCTGAAGGTTTTAGAATAAACACGAAACACACGTGATCACTGTCATGCAGTGAATCTGGCCAATCGTGGAACAGCTGTGTCGTCATCAGAGTCTGTGCAGCCGCTCTTTAGAAACTGCACCGGCTGTATTAGCCGACTGCTCTCGAATCACTCTCGCGGCACTTTGTTGACATACGTCACTGTCACGTGACGTCGGCGCTGCCTCAAGTCGGACAACATTTCTAACCGGCATGCCGATCGGTCTGCGCATCGCTGGGTGAAGTCGAACAAGCCTATTGTGACACTGGGCGGACTCGATCACATGATCCTACTAATCCTATAGTAAGTACATGTAGCTAGTTAATATTACTCAGTACTTAAATATATAATTACACTGTAACAATGACACCTTAAATAAATTGTAACCTTAAAATGTGAACTAACATGAACTAACAATTGTTATTAACTAACGTTAACAAAGATACATAAATACTGTAACCGATGTATTTAATGCATTAACTAATGTTAACTAATGGGACATTGTTGTAAAGTGTTACAAAGAACAGTTTATATTAAAAGTTCAGCTAAATGAATAATGCATGAACGCAATGCAAATGCTATGTGGACATTTAATGCTAAAGATCTGATTAATTCAAATTAATTCAAAAATTATTTGCACTGTAAACCAATAATTTGAGGAGTCATTGTAGTAAGTTCGTGTGTGTGGGTGAGGAAGAAGACAAAGGGGTCGGCTGGCTGGAACTCGAAACTTATAACCTGTCTCTCCACGCTGATTACTGAAACAAGAGACAGGTGTTCATCGTTTGTACCTGATTCACTTACGTGCCGCTTACGTGGACTCTCTCTACCGTCACAGACCTTGCTAAACCACGCCCCCTCGCCACAGTCATATAATGAGAAAAGCTAATTTTGCCCAAATATTGGTAGTTTCTGTAAATGGCCAAAAATATCATTTATTTGATAGTTGCAACAAAAAAAACTTTAAAATAAAAAAGACTTATTTTTAAGTTTCCAATTATTTTATCCAAGAAAAACTATCTGTTATGCTGCCTGATATTGCAAACTGGTATTCATTGTCATATTTTTTTAAATTTACCGTTTACTGCATGTAATTTGCCTATAATGAATCTGAAGTCTCGCACATTCACAGGAAATGACTTACCCCTGCGCTTCAAAATGAGGTGGACAGTGATTTGTGATACTGTCCCATGTAAACAGTCTTTGCAAATGCATGTGAACATGAAGGGGGCCTTTCTTAAAGTCACAGAAGCAAAAAAAAACAACAGATTAAGGGTGAAAAATGTTCTAAGACAACTTATAATATGACTGTTGTTGCCATGAATCTTCACTACTATTACAAGTTCATAAAAATAATGGAATGTATTAAAATAGCTCTTTAAAGTTGAAAGATGGTATACTAGTTGTTTCTCTCTTCTTAGGTCAACGCTGTGGTGCTTTTTCGGGTTGTTATGGTTACGGTGACCAGTGCCCGTCGCAGAGCCAAAATGCTGACGCCCAGTTCTGATTCAAAGCTTCACACGCTGGATCTTACCTGGTGATTGCTTTCCACGTTTCAACTTCCTTAAGAGAGACAGAGAGAGTGCAGCCAGTCATTTCTAGTTCTCTTCTTATCTTGTTGAGCACATAACAGAGGAAGCTCCTGCCCACTAGTATCTCATCTGTTTCTATCAGCCACCTGGACTTGAAGAGATACCATGCAAATATCCACAGACACCTGTTTGTCCTGTTTTATAGATATTTCCTGCGCTCAAAATGAGCAGAAAGGAATGAGAAGTGTCTGTATAATCAGAGAGGTGTAGTGTTCTTGTAAAACTGTGCAGCCCAACCCATGCGTTCAGTAAAATGAAGTAATATCGTGTCTGTGCTCATGCAGGGCAGCGACGCGGCCGGTGTTGATCTTGTTACCAGTTTTAGGCCTGACCTGGCTGTGTGGAGTGCTGGTACACCTGTCCGATGTCGTGGCCTATCTGTTCATCACACTCAACGCTTTTCAGGTAACACACAACACCCATGCTAGGGCTGGCCGATTAATCAGATTTTAAAACAGATGATTTTGGCTTCCAATGATTATGAAAACAAAATAATCAAGATAAAACAAACATTCAACTGCATGTCTTTTTGTTATAAAACCTTTCTTTTACAGTGGTGTGCTTTTACCTCCTCCCTAAATATTAGAAATATAAATATTCTATATATTTTATTTTCACTATACAGCATTGCTTCAGTTTGTTGAGGTTTGTGGGCATTTGTTTATGCACAGCTCTTGTCACAGCATTTCAGTCAGGATGAGGTCTGGACTTAAACTGGGCCATTGCAACACCTTCATTCTTTTAATTTTCAGCCATTTTGTTGTAGATTTGCTGGTGATCTTCGGATCATTGTCCGGTTGCATGACCCAATTTTAGCCAAGCTTTAGCTGTCGGACAGATGGCCTCACATTTGACTCTAGAATACTTTGGTATACAGAGGAGTTCATGGTCGACTCAATGACTGTGAGTTGACCAGGTCCTGTGGCAACAAAACAAGCCCAAAATCATCCCCCCTCCAAGTCCAGCTTGACTTTTGTGTGTTTGTCTTGATATTCTCTTTTGGTTTTCACCAAATTGGCGCTGTGCATTATGGACAAACATCTCCACTTTGGTCTCGTCTGTCCAAAGGACATTGTTCTAGAAGTCTTATGGTTTGTTCAGATGCAATTTTTGCAAACCTAAGCTGTGCTGCCATGTTTTTATTTTAGAGAGAAGAAGCTTTCTCCTGGCAAACCTTCCAAACATCCCATACTTGACCCGTCTTTTTCTAATTGTACTGTCATGAACTTTAACATGTTAACTGAGGCCTGTAGAGTGTGAGGTGTAGTTCTTGGGTTTTCTGAGCAATGGTAAGAGCATTACACAGTCTGATCTTGGGGTGAATTTACTGGGACGTCCACTCATTGGAAGATTGGTGTCTGTTTTGAATGTCTTCCACTTGTGAATAATCTTCCTCACTGTAGAATGATGGACTTCAAATTGTTTAGAAAAAGCCTTGTAACCCTTCGCAGATTGGTGGAAGCAACAATTGCTTCTCTAAGATCATTGCTGATGTCTTTCCTCCTTGGCATTGTGTTAACACACACCTGAATGCTCCAGACCAGTAAACTGCCAAAACTTCAGCTTTTATAGAGGTGATCACACTTGCTGGTGATCAGTTATTAATCAAAGGCATTTGATTAGCAGTGCCTGACCGTTACTTACCCTCTTAATTGCTATGGAAGGGTGTCCTAATTGTGTCACCCATGGCTTTTCCATTTTGGCTTTATTTTTGCTAAATAAATAATGACACGGTGTGATATGTTATGTGTTGTTGTTCATCTGAGGTTTTATTTTCCAAATTTTAAGGACCAGATGATATTTTTATTATACCCCGATACAGAAACCATGGAATTCAATAGGGTGTCTTTTTCTCATGACTGTGTGTTATCTTGGGCGTCGGAAGCAACATTTTTACTGGAGTAGATGCAATTTACATTAAGTGCAAATAGTCTGCATCGTTTATTAAACGTCTGGTTTTGCCAGACAAAATTACAAACGTCACCAAATCCTTTACAGCGACAATAGTTTTGGGGTAAAGACGCATGGCAGAACATTTTGACGCAAATCGAACCGAGGTTAGAATCCGCCTTTTGCCGAACTCGCTCTACTCCCTTTTCCTATCACATATCAGACTGGAAAGGCATTTATTTTCAATAAAAATGAAGAAAACATCTCAAAGTGTAAATAAAGCATCTTATGTGTGTTTAGTCATGAAGTGTTTATTGGTTAGGGGTAGGTGAAAAGAATTATAGACGTAAAAAGTGAGTAGGTCCAATATCATTGGTCTTAAAACGTGGGTGGGTCGTGTCAAAATTAGCTTTAGAAAATTAGCTTTAGAAAGAAATATTTCGGTTCAGCATAGAGTTTATTGCTCATAAACCTTTAAGGCTATAATAGCTGTGTTTACATTACCCTTCAAATTGCGCAAATTGAAAATACACCCAATGGAAACGCGTCAATTTCGCAAAGACTCCCATATAATGCAACAAAGTTTTTACGCTCGCATGGTGTTTTAGAAAAAATTAGATGTTTTGTAAAACTGCAATTTACAGGTCACCTGGTGTACGTAAAAGTCACATGATCATTCTGTGAAATCGACTATAACAAGGTGCTTTCCTAGCCACTGGATAACACGCCTATGTCTCCTTCAATTAAAAATAATGGCTAGTGCGGTGACTGGGATATATGTAAACCTACCAACATCTGTAGTCATGATAACCGTAGCCATCTGTAGCCATTTTTTTAAATGACTTATCGCGAGAGGAACAAATTACGTTTTAGTCACATAACATCAGTTAATGGAAACGTCATCATTTCGCAATAGCTTTTTATCGACATTTAGAAAATAACGCAAAAGTTTTGCGCAGATCTGTCATGGAAACCTGGCTAATATGACCATAACATTTTTTTTTTTTTTTCAAAGCTGAAGTGGCATTTATGTATATTTTCACAGACTGTTTAATGTTAAACCTGCCAGTAGGTGGCTGCTATTCACTGTCTTGATGAGTGAGTAATTGAATCATTCATTCAACCGATTCATTCAAATGGCTGAATCATTCGAGGACAAAGCAAGTGTCCCTCTTAATGAATGAGTCACTGAATCAATGGCTCACTTGATTTGTGGATTCATTCAGTATTGAAACACCGCTGTGTGTTGCTCGTAGACACACAACAGTTCTGCTGTGGCTTTGTTTGGAACTAGCCTGGTCCTACCAGACTCTTGTACATTTCATTTATGCAGAGAGTCTGGCCACTCTCCATTGACAAGCGTTAACTTCCTTGAAGGCGGGTACTCTGTTGAAGTTTAAAACTATTGGATCTGCCCAGAGGCACTCTGGATCTGCCATAACCAATCACTAACGTGTGGTCGTGACGTATGTCATCTCAAACTAGAGCACAACATCAACATCATCGTTTTCATCCACTCCCTCTGTTCGTTGATTGGACCGGTTAAAATTTGACTGGTGAAAACCAGAGAATATACCGCAATCCCAGACGGAGTACTGAAGGAAAATGTAAATTGAGCGGAAGTACGTAGGAGGGCGGAGCCAGGCTAGTTTGGAACTACACTGCAAAAAATAGATAGTTGAGAAAACACAAAAAATAAGGCAACTTGATGCAGTAATACTTTTGAGTTGTCTCAACAATAGTTTTTTAGTTCTTCTCAGTAAAGATACTTTGTTTAGCCAACGTAAATTTGTTTGTTCATGCAATGCTAATTGTCTTAATTCTGTTCTTCTGGAATTTTTATGTAGTTTCAAGAAAAGTGCGTTTCTAAAAAAAAACAGGCAATATTGTGTCTAAATGTAACAATATTAATTTCTTGTGTATTACACTGTTGAATAAAATCAACATCACATTTGCAGTCGTGCAGATATTCGGGAGAAAACAGCACTTTTGCTCATGTGTGGTATTGCTAAACTATATCACACATAAATATAAGACAAAAACCCATGCAGGGAACCAAAAACCAAAACTAGGCAATTGACCAATCAAAATTAGACCAATCTACCCGTAATTTAAAAGTAGCCCAATTCCATTTAACTTTCAGTTCAAGGACATCCTTTATAATTCATATTTGAAAGTTCAATAAATGCATGATGTTTCCAAAGTCAATGAGTAATTGTGTTAGATAATCGTGATCTCAACATTGACCAAAATAATTAGGTAACACTTGACGCTGACTCTTTATAATAAGTATAGTGTAATAAAGTATTTACGAATCATTTGCAAATAGTGAATTAATAGTGAATTAATAAAAACTGGAGTTAATACATTAATAGACCATGTACAAATAGGGAGTTCTTCATTCATTGTCACTGTAATTAAAAGTGTTATTGGTTAATTAGCTCATATGTAAAGAGTTAGATAATGCTTTGTTAAGTACATATTAACAGTAAATAGTTCTCACTTTAGATTAAAGGTGCCCTAGAATGATTTGAAACAACATTTTAAATTGTTCTCTGGTATCTACATAGAGGGTATATGGCTTATTTAAGGTCAATAATTGTCCAGCTACGGTTTTACAGGTCCATTTACAACTCTACAAATCTCCCCCAGGATGAAATGGTCTATTTTTGCCTTATTTGGAAGGGTCATGAATATTAATGCAGAGTTCTGCTCTGATTGGCTGTTTCACTGCGGCTCAATGATAGCAGGCACAACTTTACTGACCGTCTTGACGATGGAGAGATTAGGCATTCAACCTTATATATATCAATCAGTATATAATCATACTTCAGTTGTCAAAAATATAAATAAATAAATATCAAATTACTATCGTTTCAACTTAAATGGTGGAGGTGGTGACGTTAGCTAGAAGGATCGAGTGAGCTATGTGTAAGCAACTAAACTAACATAGTATGTTACGTATCTATGGTTGCATTTACTAATTTATGACAACACTGGCATGAAATAATATTAATCTTTGTCATTAGACATACTATTTAGTTATGTAAGCTACTCGGATTATCCTATTCTTACCGTATAGCGGTAACGGTAACCGTTAATGTTGTCTCTCTAAGAAACTTTCGATTTAATCAGAAATGGTTTAGACAGTCAAGAAGTGGATAAAATCACTTACTGGTTGCAGGAATGTGGTTGGAATTGCCCCTTTCTTCAGTATCAGACGCTGAGCAAAGTCTGCTTGATATTGTCCCAGGTTTGAAAAACTGTCCGTGGTGAAATGGGCTGAGCAAACTAACAACTTTGAATTAAATTGTTGCGGTATCCGATTATAAATAAACATCAACCATGCCTGTTGACATGTTTTATCTGTGGGAAGAGTATGAAACGTCTTCACATCCCCTGCACAGCCTGGAACATCACATTTGTTTCCGTGATCTGCCATGTTCGCTATCCTCGCGTCAGGCTTACTGCTGCAGAACCAGGGTTGCCAGGTTTTCACAACAAAACCCGCCCAATTGCTACTCAAAACAAGCCCAATCTCGTTTCAGGGGGGCATCTCCAGTAAAAATCGCATTTGGGGGGTTAAATATGTGTTTTTTTGGCATGGTTGCCTACTAAAATTCGCATTCCCGGGGCTAAATATCATATAATTGGGGTCGCTTCAACCCGCGGACATGAAAAACAGCCCGCGGCAACAGTGTTGAAGTAGCCCAATTCCGCGGGAAAACCGCGGACTTGGCAACACTGTGCAGAACTCCAGTTGATACGGCGGCTGCGCAGTTCCGCCTGACAGTGAACATGTGCTGGCATATGCAAATGTTGGGGGCGTACATATTAATGATCCCATCGATTGCATCACTGCTGGTGTTACGTTGAGATTCGCCTATTTTTCCGTGGTGTTTTTCACAAACGAGATTTACATATGAAGGAGGAGGCAATGGTGTTTGAGACTCACTGTATGTGATTTACATGCACTGAACTCCTGTTATTTAACTATGGCAAGGTTCATTCAATTTTCATTCTAGGGCACCTTTAAGTCACGGAAAATGACATTAATTAAGTGCTTTAAATACATTAAATACAATACATTTGTTACAGAATTTAGAAATCGTTATTAATGTTAGCTCAGGTCCAATAAATAATATTAACAGACACAGCTTTTGATTCTAATAATGTATTAGTAAATTATAGCTTTAGAAGTATGTTTAACTATAGTAGTTAACTAATGTTAGCAAACGGGAGCTTATTGTAAAGTGTTTCCAATAACTATGTGAATGATTTTTGCCATAATCGAGCAGCTTAACTCATGCAAATTAAAGACAGAGAGAGAGAGTTCAGATGTGTTTGCCTTCCTCTTAATCAGGCTCAAATCCGTCAACACTTTTAAAATGAACTTCCTCTCTCAAGCGCAGTTCCCTCCCTGAGCTTGTTAATGTAGATTTACTGTGCGTGTCTGGGAAAAAGATAAAAGAGGCGAAGAGCGATAGAGAGAACGGGGGAGACGCACAGAGAGGAGGAGACACATGAGCAGGAAACTCTTCTGATATAATTAGCCCGTTCAGATCTATCATGAGTGTTTTATGTAGCAGAAGTCTGTGAGAACAGCCAGCACAAATGTGCAGGGAGTGCATGGAAATATCCAGCAGCCTTTAGGAAAAGTACAAAAGTACTTGGCTTTTAATGTACTTAAGTATTTAAAGTACTGATCGATGAATGTTTATTTATTTTGCAATTTTATATTCTCCATCCTGCTGCTCAAAATAATGTACGAGACTGAGTTTAAATATGTTGCGGATCAGTCTGACATCATTATGAAGTAGTCAGCAAAGGACTTAATATGTATTGATCTGCATGTAAAAGAATGTTTTATTTTGCTACCAAAACGTGTCATACACTGATAACTATACTGATCATTCAAGTGCAAACAGGAGAAAATAACTAAATGCATCATATAGCATATGCAAATTTAGGAAAAACAAAATGTGTGTATGTGTTGACAAAATACAGAATATACATATGATAGAAAAACAAAGACTTAAATCTTCAGACAGATTTTGACAACATTTTGTATTTATCGATAGATAATAAGTACACCGCATTTTCAGCATTTTCCTGTTATATTGAATCAGAAAAAAAAAATAATTGACTGTTTATTATAGTAAAAATAATATCTAAATTATTTCAACAAACAATTAGTTTTTTCTTGCTTAATCCTAAAGTAATTGACTGAATCTCTAAAAGTATTATATCCCACAATCAAGTTATTTTGCAGTATTAGATGCATTCTAAGCTATTCTGGTCTTTTTGACCCCAAATTATGTTTGCTGAGATTAAAAAAAAATGTGCTGGTTGACACTTGCTAGCTTTACAAACAAAAACATTTATTGGAATGATATCTGGTTATATGTTAGTGTGAGAAGAATCACACTCATACAATAAAATGTGATTTTGTAACATAATAATGTCATTTTTTAACATTTATATTAATAAATTAAAAATATATTTGATATATTTATATTATATTATTTTTATTATCAATGGGAGACTATAAAAATGGCTTTGTTACATAATTAATTATTTTATAATGTCTAAACACAACGTTGGCATTGAGTAAAAAAAAAAATATATATATAAAATTATATTTTATTGCCTGAGGTTTCTGGAACCCTGAGGTTTCACCCCCACGGCTCTTAATGCGTTGTGTTTCCTTCTGGAGCTTCAGTGAATGTTTGAGGCTTTTTTAATAGTTGTGTTTGAGTCCCTTAATCGTCCTCAGATCTCAAAATCATACAGTCACTGCTGGAAACGGCTCAAATGCGCAAAAATTAGATTTTTCTAAAGAAAAGTTTCAGGATAAACGAGACTCATGAACAACCATCACGAAACGCACACACACACACACACACAGCTGATCATCAGGGAACGACACATACTCACACAGCCGTGGATCATCAGGGAACGACACACACACACAGCCGTGGATCATCAGGGAATGACACACACTCACACACACACAGCCGATCATCAGGGAACGACACACACACACACACACACAGCCGTGGATCATCAGGGAATGACACACACTCACACACACACAGCCGATCATCAGGGAACGACACACACACACACACACACACACACACAGCCGTGGATCATCAGGGAACGACAGACACTCACACACACACAGCCGATCATCAGGGAATGACACACACACACACAGCCGAGGATCATCAGGGAACGACACACACACAGCCGATCATCAGGGAACGACACACACACACACACACACACACACACAGCCGTGGATCATCAGGGAATGACACACACTCACACACACACAGCCGATCATCAGGGAACGACACACACACACACACACACACACACACACAGCCGTGGATCATCAGGGAACGACAGACACTCACACACACACAGCCGATCATCAGGGAATGACACACACACACACAGCCGAGGATCATCAGGGAACGACACACACACAGCCGATCATCAGGGAATGACACACACACACACACAGCCATAGATCATCAGGGAACGACACACACACACAGCCGTGGATCATCAGGGAACAACACACACACACACACAGCCGATCATCAGGGAAGGACACACACTCACTCACTCTCTCACACACACACACAGCCGTGGATCATCAGGGAACGACACACACACACACACACACACACACACACACACAGCCATAGATCATCAGGGAACGACACACACACACAGCCGTGGATCATCAGGGAACAACACACACACACAGCCGATCATCAGGGAAGGACACACACTCACTCACTCTCTCACACACACACACACACAGCCGTGGATCATCAGGGAACGACACACACTCACACACACACAGCCGATCATCAGGGAACGACACACACACACACACACACAGCCGTGGATCATCAGGAAACGACACACACTCACACACACACAGCCGATCATCAGGGAACGACACACACACAGCCGTGGATCATCAGGGAACGACACACACACAGCCGATCATCAGGGAATGACACACACACACACACACAGCCGTGGATCATCAGGGAATGGCACGCACTCACACACACACAGCTGATCATCAGGGAACGACACTCTCTCACTCACACACACACAGCTGATCATCAGGGAACGACACACACAAACACACACACAGCCGATCATCAGGGAACGACACACACAAACACACACACAGCCGATCATCCGGGAACAACACACACAAACACACACACAGCCGATCATCAGGGAACGACACACACTCACACATACACACACAGCCGATCATTAGGGAATGACACACACTCACACACAGCCTTGGAACATCAGGGAACGACACACACAAACACACACACACAGCCGTGGATCATCAGGGAACGACACACACAAACACACTCACAGCCGATCATCAGGGAACGACACACACAAACACACACACAGCCGATCATCAGGGAACGACACACACAAACACACACACACACAGCCGATCATCAGGGAACGACACACACTCACACACACACACACACACACACACAGCTGATCATCAGGGAAGGACACACACTCACTCTCACACACACAGCCGTGGATCATCAGGGAACGACACACACAAACACACACACAGCCGATCATCAGGGAACGACACACAAACACACACACAGCCGTGGATCATCAGGGAACGACACACACAAACACACACACAGCCGATCATCAGGGAACGACACACACTCACACACACACACACATCCTTGGATCATCAAGAAACGACACACACTCACACACACACAGCCGATCATCAGGGAACGACACACACTCACACACACACACATCCTTGGATCATCAGGGAACGACACACACAAACACACACACACAGCCGATCATCAGGGAACGACACACACACACACACACACATCCTTGGATCATCAGGGAACGACACACACAAACACACACACACAGCCGATCATCAGGGAACAACACACACACACATCCTTGGATCATCAGGGAACGACACACTCACACACACACAGCCTTGGATCATGAGGGAACGACACACACTCTCACACACACAGCCTTAGATCATCAGGGAACGACACACACACAGCCGTGGACCATCAGGGAGCGACAAACACTCTCACACACACAGCCATGGATCATCAGGGAACAACACACACAGCCGATCATCAGGGAATGACACACACTCACACACACACACACATCCTTGGATCATCAGGGAACGACACACACACACACAGCCGATCATCAGGGAACGACACACACACACACACATCCTTGGATCATCAGGGAACGACACACTCACACACACACACACAGCCTTAGATCATCAGGGAACAACACACACTCTCACACACACAGCCGATCATCAGGGAACGACACACTCACACACACACACACACAGCCTTAGATCATCAGGGAACAACACACACTCTCACACACACAGCCTTGGATCATCAGGGAACGACACACACACAGACGTGGACCATCAGGGAGCGACACACACTCTCACACACACAGCCATGGATCATCAGGGAACAACACACACACACAGCCGATCATCAGGGAACGACACACACACACACACACATCCTTGGATCATCAGGGAACGACACACTCACACACACACAGCCTTGGATCATCAGGGAACGACACACATTCTCACACACACAGCCTTAGATCATCAGGGAACGACACACACACAGCCGTGGACCATCAGGGAACGACACACACTCTCACACACACAGCCTTGGATCATCAGGGAATGACACACACTCTCACACACACAGCCTTAGATCATCAGGGAAGGACACACACACAGCCGTGGACCATCAGGGAACGACACACACTCTCACACACACAGCCATGGATCATCAGGGAACAACACACACAGCCGATCATCAGGGAATGACACACACAAACACACACACAGCCATGGATCATCAGGGAACAACACACACACACACACAGCTGTGGGTCATCAGGGAATGACACACACAAACACACACAGCCATGGATCATCAGGGAACAACACACACACACAGCTGTGGATCATCAGGGAACGACACACAGTATTAAGAATCAATGGTTCATAACCTTTTGAACATGGTCATTTTAATAAATTCAGCTGTTTTTTGTCTTGTGGACTATATGTAAAAATGTTTTATGTAAAATATCTTATTCAGGACAGTACTAAATAAAGAATAACATTTTGTAAGTTAAAATTATTTAGCGGTTCACATACTTTTTCTTGCAACTGTATATATATACACACACTGTCGATCAAAAATTAAGATTATTTTTTAAAATATATATATATTAGTTGAAATATTAAATGTTAAAAAGTAAATCCACTGTTAAATGTAATAGTTAAATAAATGCATGATGTTTTTAAAGTCTAAAGCTTCATCGTCGATTGTGTTTATGATTTTTACCATAATCGAGCAGTATTAACTCCTTCATGTTGTCTGCTAAACCCCTCTTCATATTCCAGGGCCTGTATATTTTCCTGGTGTATGCGGTTTACAACAGTGAGGTATGACTTCTGTATTAATATCTCTCACGTTGACCGTTACATTTAATCTTTCAGTTGTGTGATTGACACTTAATACTGTATGTGAATGCTTTATGATGATGCAGGTGCGGAACGCCATAAGAAGAATTCAGGACAAGCGGAAAGCTTTGTCATTTACAGTAAGACCTTATTTCTGCTGATTTACTGAAGATCCGTTCCTCTGTCATTGAGCTCACGTTTGATGTCGTTTCCTCTCGCAGAACTGCTCACAGCCTATCAGCTTCTTACCCTCGCAGAAGTCTCCCAGTGCATCATGGGTACACAGTCTGCCGACTCTGTCCAGCCCGGAGAGCAGCGAGAGCTCGACTCCCATGAGCGCCCCCACAGCCAACCCTCTCATCTTCAAGAACGGTGTGTGAGACTAACGTGTTTTTACTGTCACTTTTAGTCATGAGAGCCTGTTTACTTGCATGTAACATCTGTCATTTCCTTTAGAACGTTTTAAAGAGGACAATATTGTGAGTTTCCCATTGAAACCAGCCAACAGAAGTCAGGTAGGCTGCAAAAAAACACACATCATATTCAAGCAATAATGCCTTTTTTTGTGTTTTATTGATATTTCATATGCATCACTTAACCGTGTCAGTGCATCACCAAACAGTAATTAGGCTTGTTACTACACCAAATTGTTAAAAATTGAACAAAAACTCACAGATTTCAAAATTCTCAGTATCACCCGATAATGAATTAATAACTTGAATTAATTATATCAAACCTCACTTGTATGCATACCGTACACTCACATTAAGCGCTACAGTATAAAGCCAATTTTCAACAGCTTTGATTATTAAATGTTGGATATATATAGTACATCCTATTTTTCCTGCATACTGTACACTCACATAAAGCATTACATGCAATATTGCAAATCTCAGATGCATGATTGTTTATATCGTCACAAAAAGTGAACTTCAAAATATAAAATCATATATACAGTATATCAAACTTTATCCGCATACATACAATAAACTCACATTAAACGATGTATACTATATAGCAAATCTGCCTGATTTTGTTTGTTCACTGTAAAATGTAAATACAGTGAAGAAAATAAGTATTTGAACACCCTGCTATTTTGCAAGTTCTCCCACTTAGAAATCATGGAGGGGTCTGAAATTGTCATCGTAGGTGCATGTCCACTGTGAGAGACATAATCTTAAAAAAAAAATCCAGAAATCACAATGTATGATTTTGTTACTATTTATTTGTATGATACAGCTGCAAATAAGTATTTGAACACCTGAGAAAATCAATGTTAATGTTTGGTACAGTAGCCTTTGTTTGCAATTACAGAGGTCAAACGTTTCCTGTAGTTTTTCAGCAGGTTTGCACACACTGCAGGAGGGATTTTGGCCCACTCCTCCACACAGATCTTCTCTAGATCAGTCAGGTTTCTGGCCTGTCGCTGAGAAACACAGAGTTTGAGCTCCTCCAAAGATTCTCTATTGGGTTTAGGTCTGTAGACTGGCTAGGCCACGCCAGAACCTTGATATGCTTCTTACAGAGCCACTCCTTGGTTATCCTGGCTGTGTGCTTCGGGTCATTGTCATGTTGGAAGACCCAGCCTCGACCCATCTTCAATGCTCTAACTGGGGGAAGGAGGTTGTTCCCCAAAATCTCACAATACATGGCCCCGGTCATCCTCTCCTCTCCTTTCTGAAGGATCATGTGACACTGAAGACTGGAGTAATGATGCTGAAAATTCAGCTTTGATCACAGGAATAAATTACATTTGACTATATATTCACATAGAAAAGAGTTATTTTAAATTATAAAAATATTTCACATTTTTATTGTATTTTTGATCAAATAAATGCAGCTTTGGTGACTTCTTTCAGAAACGTCTTGATTGCGTGTATCGTTGCAAAATGTAAACTATATTATCGTCCATGTCCAATCTGTTGAATGCAACTATAATCCATGATGTTAATATATTATAAGCATGAACATTATGGTTTTCTGTGAGGCTGCTTTTGAAGCAATGTGTAAAGGAAAAAGCACTGTACAAATAAACTGGACTTAATAGATTTCAGTAGCCTGTTTCAAAAATGAATGTTTTTGAACAAAGTCTCTTCTGCTCATCAAAGCTGAATTTATTTGATCATAAATACAGAAAAACAGTGCAATATTATTCTAATGGGAATATATAGTAAAGTGTAATTTATTCCTGTGATCAAAACTGAATTTTCAGCATCATTATTCCAGTCTTCAGTGTCACACGATCCTTCATAAATCATTCTCATATGAGGATTTGATGCTCAAGAAATATTTATGATTATTATCAGTGTTGAAACCAGGTCATATTTTGTTGAAACTGTGATACACTGCCATAAAAAAACTTGATACTTTTATTTAGGAATGATGCATTAAATTGATAATTAATGATGACATTAATGATGTTACAAAAGTTTATATTTCATATTAATGCCGGTCGTTTGATCTTTCTGTTCATCAAAGAATCCTGAAAAGGAAAATATTGTGGTTTCCACAAAAATATGAAGCAGCAAAAACATGCATAATAATACATTGTACATTTATACATTTTAATAATAATACAATAATACATTTTAAACATTGATAATAATAAGAACCATTATTATTCATTGAACACCACTAATAATTAATAATCAAATCATTATATTAGAATGATTTCTTAGGGGTCATGTGACACTGAAGACTGCAGTAATGATGCTGAAAATTCAGCTTTGATCACAGGAATAAATGACACTTTACTGTGTATTCACATAGAAAACAGCTGTTTCACACTGGAATAATATTTCACATTTTTACTGTATTTTTGATCAAATAAATGCAGCTTTGGTGACTTCTTTCAGAAACGTCTTGATTGCTTGTATGTAAACTATATTATCGTCCATGTCTAATCTGCTGAATGCAACTATATAAGCCATGATGTGAATATATTATGAACATTATGATTTTCTGTGAAGCTGCTTTTGAAGCAAAGTGTAAAGTAAAAAGCGCTGTACAAATAAACTGGACTTGATTTAATAAATGACATCAGCCTGTTTTGTTTCAGGTGGTTCAGTTGACAGCCTTCAAGCCCTCAGGTACACGTCACACTGAGGCTGTAGGGGGCGCACTAGTTCTTCACTACCACAACACATGAGTGATAAATAAAAATAGTCTATATGTGACCCTGGACCACAGAACCAGTCATAAGGGTCCATTTTTTGACATTGTTATGCTTTCCATTGATGTGTGGTTTGTTAGGATAGGACAATATTTGGAGGTACAACTATTTGAAAATCTGGAATCTGAGGGTGCAAAAAAAATCGAAAAATTGAGAAAATCTCCTTTAAAGATGTCTAAATGAAGTCCTTAGCAACGCATATTACTACTAATAATACATTTTGTATATATTTGCGGTAGTAAATGTACTAAATATCTTCATGGAACATGATCTTTACTTAATATCCTGATGATTTCTGGCATAAAAGAAATTTGGCAATTGCCACAAATATACCCGTGAGACTCATGACTGGTTTTGTGCTCCAGGGTCTCATATTAGACTACAATTAATTGCAAAACCAGTGCTGATAGCAAAACACAGTTAGAGTCCATCACAAACCGAGCTTAAAATCTGGTTATATTTTAAACGATGCCATCAAAAACGTTGTTTTTGCTTCACCACAGGCTGTTGAGGACAAGACTGCACCACGATCCTACACAACTCGTGACTTATCCTGGGATGAAGACATAACTCATTATGTGGAGGAACACACAGCGCCTCCTCCGCAATCCTCCAGGCCGTCTCATTCCCAGGACTCAGTGTGTGTTGAGTGAGTAAACGCTTCTCCAGAAACATGAAACGGCTCTTTCAGCAAATGCGCAGTGAGACTGAACCCAGAGAGACACAACAACACACACATCGTGTCATAATGTTACGTAGATGTTGTCATTGCAGTGGCTCATAGTACTAAAAACGGACGGGATGAGCATCATCACACCATTAATTGTGACAGAATTGAGTTGTTAGTGATTTTTCGACTTTGGTTGGGATCATGCAGCCAATCCGTGGAGATTTAGACAGAGAAATGTGGACGATGGAACCTATCAGCTTCTTTCATTTTTCTGAAGTATCAGTGTGTCATTTCAATAACACGTGATTTCATCTTTTCTCTATGCTCAAGTATGACGTGATATGTGAAGATTATCTTATTGAAGCAAATTTGACTGATTTTGTTGGTTTATTGATGCTGTAATTCTACTACCCAATTGAAATGATGCATAAATGTACTGTAAATAATTATTTTATTGCAATAGGCATTCCCTATTTTTATACAATGCATATAAAACTGCAGTATTACTTTTTACTCACTATTAAAACAATTTTTTTTTGTTTATCTCTGTAGTCATTTATGAATATTGAACAATTTTTTTTGTATGTTTTTAAAATGACACAGGAAATTATACTTGATTAGAATAAAAATTTAAAGAATTGGTTCAAATGGATTTTAAACGAATCACTCTCTCTCTCTCTCACTCTCTCTCGCTCTCTCTCTCTTTATCAGCTCACAAAGGTGCAAATGTGTGAATGTTTTCTGACCTTCCCATAACCTCTCTTTATTGGCACTGAAGAGACTCTCAGAGCGGAGCAGCACAACCACATCTATAGAAACACAGCCATTCAGTCACACTGCTTTTAGACTGTCACACACACAAAAACAAACACACACACAACAACACACACACAGTCATAAGCACACACATTCACACACACACATTTAAACGTGCACACACACTCAGATGCACATGCACACACAGACATACACTGACACACATTCAGACCCACACACTCCCACTCACACACAAAAACACACAGTCATACGCACACAGATGCACACACAATTAGATGCACACACAAATACTTAGACATGCACACACACACTCAGACACACAAACACACTCAGAAGCACACACAGACATACACTGACTCACACACTCACGCACACAAATTCAGACACACTCGCACTCACACACACAGACATACATACACACACACACACACACACACTCACATACATTCAGATACACTCTCTCACACACACTCACTCTCTCACACACTCACTCACACACTCACTCATTTAGACACGCACACACTCTCTCACACACACACACTCACACATTTTCTCACACACACTCAAACAACTGCAGCATGTTTTTTTATTTGATTTTATTGCGACCAAATTTTTCAGTTAAATGGAAAAACAAATAAATGTGTAATCTATGTAAAAATGCGCTTTAAATACTTTCATTGATACTGTTAATTACAATATCTTAATAAATACATTTTGTTTAGTTTGATTCTTTTTGGACAGGCCCTTTTGGAACACCTTTTTTTATTTTAAATAGCTACTAAATTGACGAACAAGAAAAGTACAAAACTCATCCTCCATTTAAAAGCATTAAAGTAAATAACATAGATACATAAATATCGCTCTTAGACGATAGAGCGCAACAGTCGGTTCCAGAAGTAAAACCTCCATTCAGTTTCTCCATAGGGGAAAGTGTTTTTAACGATAACTTATAAACCTTAAAAGACCTACTGTGAGCTACAAGGTTGTTTATTGTAATTAATGGTTTTATTTTCTTCTGTTAAAGTTGTCAACCCACATGTTTAACAGTGGAATTTGTGGTGAAAACTAAATTACCCATGATGCTGCACAAAAAAATCCACCAATCAGAGTCGCACCAAAAGAGCTCTTTAGCCCCGCCCACTACCATGAAGCTTTGTGAATTACATAATCTTCCTACATAAATATCGTTTAACGCTTGATTGACTGTGCTCATTGGGTTTACACATACAAAGCATAACAATGTTCTTTAGTTAAAGTGACACTATTTCTTTAAATGATAAAATAGTTTGGGCTGATGTAATGTGACACTGGTGGACGTGGCCACACCTAGAATGAGGGAGGTAGAAACCCCTTTCTACCGATTCTCAGTACAGAGTACCACAAGGCTCAGTACTAGGACCATTGCTTTTCACCCTCAACCCTTTTTTGCTTTAAATTGATGTTTGTAATGTTGTGATTCTCAGTACGGAGTACCACAAGGCTCAGTACTAGGACCATTGCTTTTCACCCTCAACCCTTTTTTGTTTTAAATTGATGTTTGTAATTTTGTGATTCTCAGTACGGAGTACCACAAGGCTCAGTACTTGGACCATTGCTTTTCACTTTCAACACTTTTTTGCTTCAAATCGATGTTTGTAATGTTGTGATTCTCAGTACGGAGTACCACAAGGCTCAGTACTAGGACCATTGCTTTTCACCCTCAAGCCTTTTTTGCTTTAAATTGATGTTTGTAATTTTGTGATTCTCAGTACGGAATACCACAAGGCTAAGTACTAGGATCATTGCTTTTCACCCTCAACCCTCTTTTGCTTTAAATCGATGTTTGTAATGTTGTGATTCTCAGTACGGAGTACCACAAGGCTCAGTACTAGGACCGTTGCTTTTCACCCTCAACACTGTTTTGCTTTAAATCGATGTTTGTAATGTTGTGATTCTCAGTACGGAGTACCACAAGGCTCAGTACTAGGACCGTTGCTTTTCACCCTCAACCATTTTTTGCTTTAAATTGATGTTTGTAATGTTGTGATTCTCAGTACGGAGTACCACAAGGCTCAGTACTAGGACCATTGCTTTTCACCCTCAACCCTTTATTGCTTTAAATTGATGTTTGTAATGTTGTGATTCTCAGTACGGAATACCACAAGGCTAAGTACTAGGATCGTTGCTTTTCACCCTCAACCCTCTTTTGCTTTAAATCGATGTTTGTAATGTTGTGATTCTCAGTACGGAGTACCACAAGGCTCAGTACTAGGACCATTGCTTTTCACTCTCAACACTTTTATGCTTCAAATCGATGTTTGTAATGTTGTGATTCTCAGTACGGAGTACCACAAGGCTTAGTACTAGGACCATTGCTTTTCACCCTCAAGCCTTTTTTGCTTTAAATTGATGTTTGTAATTTTGTGATTCTCAGTACGGAGTACCACAAGGCTAAGTACTAGGACCGTTGCTTTTCACCCTCAACACTCTTTTGCTTTAAATCGATGTTTGTAATGTTGTGATTCTCAGTACGGAGTACCACAAGGCTCAGTACTAGAACCGTTGCTTTTCACCCTCAACACTGTTTTGCTTTAAATCGATGTTTGTAATGTTGTGATTCTCAGTACGGAGTACCACAAGGCTCAGTACTAGGACCATTGCATTTCACCCTCAAGCCTTTTTTGCTTTAAATTGATGTTTGTAATGTTGTGATTCTCAGTACGGAGTACCACAAGGCTCAGTACTAGGACCGTTGCTTTTCACCCTCAACCCTTTTTTGCTTTAAATTGATGTTTGTAATGTTGTGATTCTCAGTACGGAGTATCACAAGGCTCAGTACTAGGACCGTTGCTTTTCACCCTCAACACTGTTTTGCTTCAAATCAATGTTTGTAATGTTGTGATTCTCCTCGTAGGCTTGTTGATTTGGTTCATGGCTTATGATGCTTTAACAAAGACTTTTTTGAAATCCCTATGGGAGAAACGAATGGAAAAAATACTTCCGGAGCCAGCTGTTGTACTCTATAGAGAATACACTCTGCAATTATTACCTTTATAGCCCAGAGAATAACAAAACAGCACTGAAAAGGAAACACTATTGTAGATATAAAAACACTTCTGTGTCCATCA